>CM039681.1:81680014-82280014 GCA_022537955.1 Schmidtea mediterranea | reverse complement strand
CTCAAAATCCGCATAAATTACGAATGGTGGGGTAATCATTTTAGAATAATTTTTAAATATTAAGTTTTTATTTTCAGGGAGCGTGTATAGGGTTGTTCCTATTTGTTTTTTAGCGCACAAATCAACATGTTCCTTAAAGGTTTTATCATAATAAAAACTGTTTAAACAATGGGGACACCATTTTACGCGAATTCTGGTGTTACATTCACTACTCGAATGACAATTCAACAGTCTATTTAAATTAAAAATTGCGGTATAATGAAAATTATCACCGTCTTATAATAATAAAAGATTAATCGGGTTACCACCGATAACCTTTGTTCGATGAATTAAGACAAGGTGAGGATGATGAGGTACATAATCAATGTCATTCAATTGTTTAGAAGGGGTGTTGTTATATTCAAAGACATTGATGGCCAAATTTAAATCGCTATTATTTCTCTCAAACTTGGGTATGTTACAGAGTCTCAATGGACAATCTGTAATTGAATCATAATTCAATTCATCCATAAAAGTAGTGTAAGAAGAAACATGCTCCCTATTCTTTAAAACTATATCACGCTTTAAAATCGATAAGACACTATATATAAAACACGAATGATCTGTGTTTTTAACGTTTACAATAGCCTTTTTACCTACTAGAGATTCAGGCGTAGGGATAAAACTATGCCCGGCTAATCGACTTACAGGATAATACGTGGTTAAAATAAAATCGATTTCTCGAATCTTAACTACGCGCCACCCACTTCCTAAATATGTGAATTTTTCGATTTTCTCATTTAACCGACTCACAACATCAGCAAGAAAACTATCGGAAAAGATACACGCGCTATTCGAAAAGAAATTATCTTTTATTTCCCCATCTATTTCAAATTGAATGAGAGCTGTAAACTGAACTTTTACAGATCCCATTTTCTTTATTTCGATTTGTAATTTATTTACAAGTTTATCAGTTAGGGCGATTTGAACAAGATTTTGATTTTCTAAATCAAATCGAATATTTTTACGGGAACCTCTTAAGTCAACCTCTATTTCAGGTTCATCGTTTATTTCAATATTTACAGAACCCCCTATTTGATTATATTCAGTTTCGTCATCACTAATGATGATTTCTATTTTTTTAATTTTAGCAGGGATACACGACACGATTTTATCAGCAGGTCTTTTTGATTTTTTAGTAACAGTTGTATTATTGCTTATGTTTTTAGTAATCTTTGTATTGTTTGTGTTATTATTATTACTAACATTTTTCGCATTAATCATTTGAAATAATGCCTTTTTATTAATTTTCAATTGATTTAAATGGCTAGAGTGTTTCTTATAAAACTCTAGATATTCAATGTCTTGGGCTGTATCACATTTAGGGCAAATAAAAAAGTCGATGCCATAGAATCTATGACCATAGTAACTTTCCATAGTCGTATGGCATTTCGAGTTATGACCAATTCCAGATTGGCAATAGTTTTTATACAAATGACCTGATAAATATGTAATTATCATCATTTATATATTATTATTTGATTCATATATGATTTAAATAATAATAATATATAAATGATGATAATTATGTAAATATTTATAAAAATTAATATTCGTATTTCAAATCATATATTTCTATTTCAAATCATATATTTCTATTTCAAATAATATATTTCTACTATAAATTGATATTCTGATTACAAATCAAATAATATTAATCATATTTCAAATCATATATTTCTATTTCAAATCATATATTTCTATTATAAATTAATAATATACAAAGTATTATAATACTTTACATATTATTAACTTATACTCATTAAAATATGCTTATAAAATAATGATAAATTTAAAAATAATAATGCTCCTTAAAAAAATTAAAAAAATAATAATGTTCATTAAAATATTTAAAAATATATTAAAAATATTTAAAAATAATAAAAATCCTACATTTTTTATAAGAAATCTCGTCTCCCACAGAAACCTCAGCATCCATAGAAAAGGGGCCATAATTGTGGTCTTCCCCAGAAACGGGGCATCGTCAATAAATGTTTCATTCAAATCTTCCCCAGAAACGGGGGCATCGTCAATAAATGTTTCATTCAAATCTTCCCCAGAAACTGGGGCATCGTCAATAAATGTTTCATTCAAATCTTCCCCAGAAACGGGGGCATCAGCATTAATTGGTTCATACAAATCTACTAAAAAGATTTTTAAAAAATAAAATATACATTAAAAATTTACCATCTTCGATTATCATAATATCATCTTCACTATCACTAATAATAATAATTGTATCGTCGGTTAAAATAATTTCTTGAACATTCTCTAAAATTATATTAAAATAAATAATAATAAAATTTTAAATTACCATTTTCAAATTCGTTGACACCGTCAATTTGATTTTGAAGTTCGGTTATATTAAACCAATCTAGAAAAATAGAATAATAAAATTTAAAATTAAATTAAAAATCCTTACCATTTTCATCGACCAACAATTGGCGTAAAATTCTTGAGTTCTCCATTTTGATTATATTTTTTGAAATCCCGCGAGTAAAATTTTTAAATAATTGTGACAAATTCTACATTTGTCAATTTTTATAAAGAGAATAATATTTTCAGGATTTAGCCAATCACATTTAAGCAATACACACATATAGGTGAGAGATTTTGAGACATGTTTTCTTTGTAAAACACATGCAGTCTACACTGTGACTGCATGCGTTCTTTGTAAATCACATACATACTTTTGTTTGTATGTGTTTTCTTTGTAAATCACATACATACATTGAGTTTGCATGTGTTTTCTTTATTCAATTTTGTGTATGCATGCACTTATCATGTGATGATCACGCACTTATAATGCACTGTCTTTGTGATCACGCACTTATCATGCATAGTCTTTGTGATGATGCATTAGCTTATCTTTAATTAAACACATAATAATAATAATATTTATAATAATAACAATAAAAATAATAATAATAAAAATAATATAAAAATAATATAAAAATAATAATAATAATAATATAACTGAATTTGCATATTCCATCTTTAAGAAATTCAATAGTTTTAAATATATGTAAACAATTTAATGAAATATATTTATGTAATTCTTCAAGTGTTTCAAAATATAATTCATTAGTAAATGTAAATGTATCTTCCACCTCATTAATATATGATACAGATATTTTGATGTTTTCGATCGTTACACTTTACTCATCAAATGTTTTGAATCGTATTAGGTATTCAGTTCCAAGAACAACAATGCTAAGCTTATCACAACCCATTCGCTTGGCATCCTCAATACTTTCAAACTTTATTGTAAATGGACTATAATCACAACTAACATTCAATCCATCTTTGAAAAACATGCCACAATTTTCATCTAAAATCTGATTCGGAATATGATTGAGAAAATACCACTACAGGTTTTGGGAACACGCTTCTTGAATCCGATTTTACAATGACTATAAAATGGGATTGTATTGTACACAAATGTAAAGTCTTGCAAAGCAACTTCCCAATTTCCATGTAAATAAATGGGATTTTGAAGATCAACCATAAATTTACTTGCTTGATTTTCCGGATGGATTAAAGGGCAACTATTACTCGGTAAAATTGTATAGAAACTCATTTTACTAGGTCTTTTGATGATATCCATGAGGGTTTTTGATATCCATGCCATTTGACATAGTATTGTTTATCCTTACCCACCATTTTAGTTTTCAATATTTTCTGAATTCTGAACACTGTAGGTTTAGAAATAACTTGTAATTCCTGTTCATAGAATTTCCCTTGTATTAAATTGTTATCACTATCTTTAATAACATACATTACAGGACTCTGTTTAGTATTAATTTTAGTAATTTGAAATACCTCATCACTCCAATTACTATCGAAATTTTTAATGAAAGTAACGCAGATATTTTACTAATTCTAACGTGATCACCAACTTTATATTTTGGTTTTGTAATAGGAACGTTTTTAGACTGTACTCGTGTTTTTGAGCTGATATCTACGGGTTTCAAACCATTCAGACCTCGATGTGATGAATTATTATAACTAACAAGTATTTTCGGTAATACATTTATCCATATTTTATTACCTTGATGCACGAAATATTTCTTCAATCTATCCCTCAATGTCCGGTTAAATCTTTCAACATGTCCGGCTTTGTATTGAGAATGTACAGAATAATGATATATTTTCAGACGATCCAGGATTTGCTTAACTTTACTATTGTAAAATTCCTTGCCTATAATAATAATAATAATAATAGTAATAATAATAATAATACCTAAATCGGTTTGCAAATTATCTGGATGCCCATTTTTAAACATTGAGTTAATTGCTTTAGATATTTCCTCGGATGATTTTGTCTTTGTTGGTAGACCACGGGCAAAACGACTGAAAACATCGATACACGTTAAAATATATTTTTAACCCTTGTTAATTTTCGAATACGGTATCATCTCCATCAAATCCATTTGCCATAAATCATTAATAACGAATGTCTTATAAGCTCTCGTTGGAAATCTTTTCCGCATCGGTTTGTTTAAACTGTACGCAAGCTGATCTGACAACCACTTTTGCGTTTCCTTTTTCGACTTTGGGACTCTTTTCTTTAACTTTTCCACTCCACCGAAACCTGCCTCGTCTTCTGGGTTCGTCCAAATCTTCTTCATTACAACAAGATGATTTAAATTTTAATTTAACATTAGGTAATGATTGCCCCATCGTTTATTGTGATAATAATGATAATGCTAATGGTAACATTGCTCCGATAAAACCACCTTGTTGTTTATATATGATTTTTCTCATTTGCTGTCGATTTTTATTATTTACTAGTGATAATAAAGGCTTACGACGTTTATTCAATACTAGTTTTTTAGAATTACTGATTTTAATTTTACCTTTGACTACTTTTAATAGAATTTTGAGTAAATCATCGACAACAAAAGTTGGAAATGATTGTAAAATAGACATTCTTTTCATACTCGAGGCCTTTAACAATGCATTAAAATATGTGAAACGGAGAGAAAGTCATCAATTGCGTTTTTGGATTTGTTAATTCAACGCAAAGATAAACAGTATGAGACAGAAATTTGTAGAAAACCAACTGATACTGGTCTTTATACTTCTCCAGAAAGCTTTTGTGAATTTAAGTATAAGAGAAATATGGTGAAAGGATTGATTTATCGTTCATGGGCTTTATCTTCTACTTTTGCTAATTCGGTAAAAAGTGTTGATAAATTGGTTGAGTTGTTGATAAAGAATGGATATTCTAAATCATTTTTATTGTTGATGATAAAAGAAACTGTTGATAAATTGATTAAAAATCCTAAGGATCCATGTTGTGGAAAGTCTGAATGTAATTTGTCGGATGGGTGTGAATTGAGTGTTGATCTGGGTGATGGTAAAAATGGATATAAAAAAATTGAGCCTAAATATGTGTTAGTATTGCCGTACTCTGAAGGCTTTACAAATTATAAGAGGAAGTTGGGTAAACTGATAGGAAATTTAGAGTATAAGATCGTCTCTAATTCGTGAAAGGTACGCAATATGTTTATTAATAAATCAAAAACTCCGGTTGGATTGTGTTCTGATCTCGTTTATCAATTTACATGTAATGGGTGTAATGCCACATACATTGGAGAGACTTCCCGTCATCTCTGTACTCGAGTTCTAGAGCATTGTCGATTGAAGGGTTTGACCAATATTAGTGAACACAATAGAGGCTGTAAAAGTGATATAGGAATGTCTGATTTTAGAATTTTGTTGAGAAGTTTTAATAGTTATTGGGAACGAGTGATATGTGAAGCATTGCTGATAAGGTCATTGGATCCAAAGATTAATGTGCAGAGTGCTGTGACTACGAATGTTTTGAATGTTTTTAAATAGTTTACGTATGTTAAATCATGTTTGTTTTTTTAATATTATTAAAATAATTGAAAATTTTAAATTACATAAATTTTTAAAAATTAGAACATAAGTAAAAAATTTAAAATTTAAAATTAATTTAAAATATATTTTTAAAAATATTTATTTATTAAAAAATTAAATTAATAAAAAATAATTTGTTTAAATTGAATATTAATTCATAATATTTTTAGTTGGTTTTGAGTACCTGAAGATGATAGCTGTGCTATCGAAATATATCGTACGAAAGGTTTTTTCATGTACATTAATCCTACTATTATTCGCATCCATTTATTATTTTCTTCGAACATGTAACTAAATATTGATTGGAATGCCTTCTTTCTCTCCAATGGTGGCAAATTGAGAATTTTTTCAAAATCGAATGGGATGTCTTCAACAATTTTCTCGGTACGGTTTACCACAAATTCCATGTTTTTAATGATTTCATCTTCTTCTCTATTATTAGAGACCAGCTCATTCAACAAAGTTATAAAAAATTTAGTTTCTGGCATTTTATAAAAATATATGAAAGTGTAAGCTTATTTATACTATATTCAACCAATCAGAATCATGTAATACTAAGAAAATATGTAAAAATATATAATGGAAATGGCAATGATGATTTGTTGGCACTGTTAACTTCTTTCAAGTTGTTGCCACCACTGTTAACCGGTTGTTGCTGTTGTTGTTGTTGTTGTAATTTCATTATACGAGTGAACTGATCAGATGTTTTATTAGAATAAAGTTTTATACTATATTGAACTTGATTCATCATTTTTTCATTAAGTTTACGATTTTCTTTCAATTCTAATACTGATTTTCTTAATTCATTTTTGATAGTACCAATGGTCTTATTTAAATATATAATATCATCATATAATTAGTTTTTAGCTCTTTTTAAAGTCTCAAATGTATGTTCAAATCGGAATTCTAAATTACTCAATCTTTCAGATGATCTTTTGACTGGAGTTTTCAAATATCTAGGCCTATCTATCATATACATAATATCCATCAATACAGCGGTATCAGGACATACACATATTGTTGAATTTTTACCTTGAACGGTTACAACAATTGAGTTGGCCATATTAAAAACTAATAATATTATTAAAATATCTTTAATCATTTTCAAATCTATATAAATTAAAATTTATTGTTTATAGCTAAAGATTTGTGTGTGTGTATCTCTAAATTAGTATAAAAGTAATTGTTATTTCAATTTTTATCATTAAAATGGTTATACCGAGCGCAGTTCAAGCAATGAATGAAATTAAACATTATGGTAATTTATTATTACTATTATTATTATTAAACGATAACGCCAATAAAAAACCTTTCGTACGATATATTTCGATAGCACAGCTATCATCTTCAGGTACTCAAAACCAACTAAAAATATTATGAATTAATATTCAATTTAAACAAATTATTTTTTATTAATTTAATTTTTTAATAAATAAATATTTTTAAAAATATATTTTAAATTAATTTTAAATTTTAAATTTTTTACTTATGTTCTAATTTTTAAAAATTTATGTAATTTAAAATTTTCAATTATTTTAATAATATTAAAAAAACAAACATGATTTAACATACGTAAACTATTTAAAAACATTCAAAACATTCGTAGTCACAGCACTCTGCACATTAATCTTTGGATCCAATGACCTTATCAGCAATGCTTCACATATCACTCGTTCCCAATAACTATTAAAACTTCTCAACAAAATTCTAAAATCAGACATTCCTATATCACTTTTACAGCCTCTATTGTGTTCACTAATATTGGTCAAACCCTTCAATCGACAATGCTCTAGAACTCGAGTACAGAGATGACGGGAAGTCTCTCCAATGTATGTGGCATTACACCCATTACATGTAAATTGATAAACGAGATCAGAACACAATCCAACCGGAGTTTTTGATTTATTAATAAACATATTGCGTACCTTTCACGAATTAGAGACGATCTTATACTCTAAATTTCCTATCAGTTTACCCAACTTCCTCTTATAATTTGTAAAGCCTTCAGAGTACGGCAATACTAACACATATTTAGGCTCAATTTTTTTATATCCATTTTTACCATCACCCAGATCAACACTCAATTCACACCCATCCGACAAATTACATTCAGACTTTCCACAACATGGATCCTTAGGATTTTTAATCAATTTATCAACAGTTTCTTTTATCATCAACAATAAAAATGATTTAGAATATCCATTCTTTATCAACAACTCAACCAATTTATCAACACTTTTTACCGAATTAGCAAAAGTAGAAGATAAAGCCCATGAACGATAAATCAATCCTTTCACCATATTTCTCTTATACTTAAATTCACAAAAGCTTTCTGGAGAAGTATAAAGACCAGTATCAGTTGGTTTTCTACAAATTTCTGTCTCATACTGTTTATCTTTGCGTTGAATTAACAAATCCAAAAACGCAATTGATGACTTTCTCTCCGTTTCACATGTGAATACAATGTTTTTATGTGAACTGTTCATAAAATGCAAAAACGGTTCTACATGTTTCTGGTTTTCAAATATAAGAAAAATATCATGCACATACCTTTTATAAACAAAAGGTTATTTTTTTTTGTGTGCAGAGTGCTGTGACTACGAATGTTTTGAATGTTTTTAAATAGTTTACGTATGTTAAATCATGTTTGTTTTTTTAATATTATTAAAATAATTGAAAATTTTAAATTACATAAATTTTTAAAAATTAGAATATAAGTAAAAAATTTAAAATTTAAAATTAATTTAAAATATATTTTTAAAAATATTTATTTATTAAAAAATTAAATTAATAAAAAATAATTTGTTTAAATTGAATATTAATTCATAATATTTTTAGTTGGTTTTGAGTACCTGAAGATGATAGCTGTGCTATCGAAATATATCGTACGAAAGGTTTTTTATTGGCGTTATCGTTTAATTAAATCGTTGCCAAATTTATTTAATTATTATTATTATTTGCTTTTTAGATGATTATTTTAAAGTTATTAAATAACGTCTGCAATTCTATTATCCAGAAATACATGGAATCATGGATAAGCCAGCATCAATAATTCCAGACTTGATATTCAATCATACATCAATATGGATATTTACTGTAATAGATGAGTTCCTATGGGATATCGAACAAAACAATTTGTCAAAAGATATGGAACCCGAATACCCTTGTGGTGATGGATGTCATTGCTGCGCTTCCCGATATCGGAAGTATGTGGAATGGGCTTTGAATAAAGCTCTTCGACAATACTACTATAGTAGAATTATCTCTTTATAATAAATTTGTTGTATGTCTTGGTTTTCATTATATAGTAATAATAATAATAATTAAAATAATAAAAATAATAATAAAATAATAATATTAAAAATAATAATAATAGTAATAATAATAATATTATTAATATTAATAATAATAATAAAAAAAAATTTACAAATATATACTACTTATTTTTTATAAGTAGTAAATTAAAATTTAAAAATGTTTAAAAATTCCGTGACCTTGAGAAAATTTGAATGACCTTGAAAAATTTTGATGACTCGTCCAATGACCTTGACCTACTTTTGAATGACCTTGAAAAAGTTGATGAGTCATACAATGACCTTGAATGAGTCATGGTCTTTGTTTAAATGACCTTGAAAAAAATTGATGAGTCATCCAATGACCTTGAATGAGTCGTGGTCTTTGTTTCAATGACCTTGAATGAGTCATTGTCTTTGTTCTAAAAAATTTGTACTTTTAAACTTAGAAAAAAAAAATTTTGCCGGGGGGGTATGTGAGCTAGGTGGCCTCTGAGCTAGTTGGCCGGTATCCCACTACTTATTTGTGTGAGTAAAAGTAAACCTATCGAATTCTTACATACGCAAGGTGATTTTTTATGGTAGTTTGGTGATAAATCTTTACCTCAACAAATTAATTAAGAATTTGAAAATATACTTCAGGTCCATTGCCTTCATTTCTAGGATAAATTGAGTGAAGAGCTGCCCTACTCTGCCAATCTCAACCGATAAGCCTTAATCAAAGATCTCATCGATGTCATTTACCAATTGTGTAATATTAACTTGAAAAGGAGGGAAAGTTGTTTAAATAGCTCATATGATACTCTTTTAAGTACAAATAATAAAAGTCCGGCATACACTTCAAGCTTAAAAGGTCGTTAATTATTCTTAATGTAAAGTGAACTTTATAAATCGTTATTAAGTGTTAATTGTTAAATGTGAAAACATGTAACTTAACTCCGACTTGCACTCGATCATTTGTGAATTTCGAATTCAGCCGATTATATTTTATTTGGTTGTTTTTATGTTATATATTGTTGTTGAATCATTTAGTATTAATAAAGGTAAATATTTAGATTTACGTTAATAATAGCGAGTAGTTAAAAATAGCAACCTACAAAACAGAGATTTTTTTAACAACTTGAATAATTTAAAGATGGAAAATAAATATAAAAAGTATAATGTAAAATATACAGAAAATAAATAATCGGAAATTATTAATATTAAACTTGAAGACTTGTTTTTTTTCCAAATTTGGCTAGTTTTTTATTACTTATCGAATTTTGATCATTTCTTTTAATTAAAGTTTCGAATTTAATTTAGTCAATTTTGTAATTTTTGTATTTCTTTCAATTTTAATCGTTTTGTGATTATTGTTTTTTTAGGGTTTACATTAATCTTTTAATGTTTTTTATTACTTTTTGATGCTCATTAGTTACTGAGTCTTTTTTTCATCAATTTTTTTACCACTGCAAAGTTTTTGTATTGTCTTGCCGAATGAATAAAATTTTTGGATAACTTCCATTATTAGCTAACACCTACATGCAATTATTTTGATTTTACCAAAGTTTCTCTTTTTACTAACAGAATTTAATTTAAATTTTATAAAATTTTATACGTTAACTTTTATTATGATATTTTAACTTGCCCATTTAGATGCAGATGATGCAGAGACTACAAGAAGAAAGAAGTTGTACATATTTTGTTGGCTGATCTAAATAGAGCTTATTATAAGCAGATTTGTGATGATTTAAATTAAATAAAGTTTGATCTTTTTACGTGTTTATTTTATGTGTTGAGAATTAGTTTTTTATAAAGATTTTAATTGGTGGAATTATTATTATTATTATTATTATTATTATTATTATTATTAATATTATTATTTATAATATTATTATTATTTATAATATTATTATTATTATTATGTTGATACTAAATTTCTTTGAAAATTTGATCGTTATCAAAAGTTATAAAAAAAATTATCATTGTAAAATTACACTAAAAACTTAAAAATCATGCTAAAAGTTTAATAATCATGTTAAAAATTTCATATTTAGAAATCATATATAGATATTTCTTTGAAAAATTATAAAATTTATTATTTTACAAAATTATATTTTAAATTATATATTAAAAATCATACTAAAATTTTCATCTTAAAAAATGATATATAAAAAATTCATTGATAAAATTATACTGAAAATTCTATTTAGAAATCATATATAATTTAAACTCAATTTTAAAATTTATCTTAAAAAATTTAACTTACATATGAAATCTTTTACATTAAATTTCAAAAATTAATTACATAAAGAAAAGCATTTCAATAAATCGTGCCAAAAATTCGAAAAAACTTTTATTAAAAAAATACATAAAAAATATAATTTTCTTGATTACATTATTATGAATTCAAGGCACACCGAGATTAATCAGTGATAACCCCTCCCCAACTTATTATGCTATTGTGTGTGGGCGCAGTAAGCTCCTAGTTACCTACTTTGATTCTTCTAAATAAAATAATAATAAAAGAAAATAAATAAATAATAAATTTACCATATCGAATGTTATTTTTCATCGGCAAAGCATTAATATTTTCCATTTTAATAATGAAATCAAATGAATAAGCAAGTTGTTTTATTCAATCATTAGCCAATCAGATGTCGACCAATCCTTTAATTTCATTGTGTATGTCTGTAACAATATTTTTGTACTCTAGATTTCGCAACCCTAATATGACTATTTTCCAACTCGCAAATACGTTAAAAAATATTGGGTTGCATTTTAAAAGCCTCAGTGCAGGAAATAATTCTGGCTCGAACCTACAAAGGCATTTTGTTGACATGTATAGATTGATAGAATGTCCCATATCCATTGTAAGTTACCATTGGTAACCGTAATTGACTGGATTTTAATATCCTTTATTCTATATTATAATTTATTGACATCTAAAGGTTTGTTGCATCCCATGATTCTGCATTTGGCGGATTCGAAAAATATTATAGGGTACGCATTGATAGTTTTGGTATGAAAACTGCTAAAGATGTGATAATGAATGAGCAGAAAATATTACCATGTCTGAAATCAAATGCTTTATTCGAGTTAGTTCTACCGGGTGTTGCGGGTATGTTTCAAAAACAGGCACCGGTATCGGCACCGGTACTAGCTTAAAAACGTAAAAGACATGATAAGCATATAAACAAATAAATAAAAGAACATGGAACTATATTTCAAAAATGATTTGCGGTATATCTGAATTGTGTTTATTTGATAGACAATCTCGCTGGCAGTAATTGAAATGGGTGCCTTTGAAGAAGTATTCCGGGTGAATTCTATTATGGATAGTAGAACTGATATTGCATTTTATATTAACGGTTCCCAAACTGAATATCTAGATTTGAACGATAAATTGTTAACTGTTTAGATCAAAGTTGTAGATAAAGATAGAAAACCGTTTGGTGAACCTTATGATGTTGTACCAAACAATTTCTTGTTTCATACACTTCAAAATGCAGTTCTCATATTTAATAATATCAAGATTGAGGGTGTTAACAGTACATATATTCACAAAGCTATAATAGAAACTATTATAAATTACAATAGCGATACTAACAATACATGTTTAACTCTTATGGGTTATGGTAGTGATGGCGATAGAAAAAAGTGGATTAAGGGTTCGAAATTATTTACCATGTGCTCATCATTGCAACTCGATTTTATGGATCAACCGCAATATTTACTTCCAGGTGTTAATGTACACATTAGATTGAGAAGATCAAGGTCGGTATTATCACTAACAAGTGCCACCACAGCACCAATTCCACATATAGTTGATGCAAAATTATTGGTGAGAAGAGTTCATGTTAAACCCTCTGTATTAGCAGGTTATCAACTGGGGCTTAATTCTAAGCATGTAATATATCCATTGAAAACAAAGGCAATTGTTACATTTGCTATTGCTAAAGGTTAAGCTTCTTTCTTTAAGGAACAAATATTTGGAGATATAAGAATGCCCAACTTTATATTGGTAATATTGGTAATATTGGTAATGTATCATACTTAACATCGAGCTCAATTTTCAAAATTTTGGAGTAACATCGCTAACTTTTTCGAAAAATAGTGATTATAGAGAAACATATACTCAAGATTTCGATAATGATAATGATTGTGGTACATATATGCATATTATAATGAGAAATATGGGTTATTTAGATAAAAACCGTAATTGTTTTCTTGATGATGTTTAAAGAAAATATACATTCTTTACATTTGTTTTGGCACCAGATTTCGATTTAAATCAGAGTAAATTACCTCAAAATGGAAATTTACGATTAGATATAAAGTTTGCTAAAGCTACAACTGAACCGGTGCATGTTGTAATATATGGAGTATTTGAAAATGAGGTTCAAATAACTGCAAACAGAACAGCGTTGGTTTGAACAGAATTTAAACATTACTAATTCGAACACAGTTCAAAAATTGTTCGTTTGAATGGTATAAATGTATAGATAATTTATGAAAATTTGTCATGGAGTAAGTTTTTAAATGTATTATTAATATTATTGATGTAGTTCTGTTCAGGTCTATTGAATTAGAAAACAAATACTAGGATATAAATTTTCGGTGTTTTTCCTCTTGATAAAATTCCATATTTACGTAATAATCAAGCCATAATCGTCAATACTCAATATTCTCATCTCCGTGGACTACATTGGTTAACAATATATATGAAACCCCGCAAGATATTTGATCCTATGGGTTTCTATCATCGGGCTTTATTTGTTTCGAAACTGCAAACAATGGGTAAATATATCGTGTATAATAAAACTATGTTTCAAAAAACCATGGGCCTTTACATGTGGTCAACATTGTTTACCTTGGTTAGTATCCAAGCGATTTGATGTTTAATAAATGTATTAATGTTTTGTTTTGTTTTATTATTATTATTATTATTATTATTATTATTATTATTATTATTATTATTATTATTATTATTATTATTATTATTATTATTATTTTTATGTGTTTAATTAATATTTAATTAATGTTATCAAAGCCAGTGCATGATAAGTGCGTGAATAGTAACAAGGAACGCGTGCACACACTCAAGACTGTATGTAATTTACAAAGAAAACATATACATACTTTAGTTTGTATGTGATTTACAAAGAACACATGCCTAAACTGCATGCATCAAAATCTCTCACTTATATGTGTGTGTTGCTAAAGTGTGATTGGCAAAATGTGATTGATAAATCCTGAAAATTTGATTCTCTTTATAAACATTAACAATTTCCAAAATTGTCACAATAAATTCAAAAATTTGCAAAATGGGCAAATCTAATATTTTAAGAAACCTATTGATGACGAAGAATGGTAAATTATTTTTTAATTTATTTTCTTTTATTATTTATTTTTTAGATTGGTTTACAATAACCGAAATGCAAAATCATCTTGATGGAGTTATCGAATTTGAAAATGGTAATTTTATTATTATTTATTTTTAATATCATTTTAGAGACTCATGTTAATCAAGAAGTTATTTTAATTGAGGATTCAGATGATAGCGGTAAATTTATTTATTAAATTAATAAATTATAAAATACTTTTTTTAAAAAATGAAATAATTGTAATAAATGATACGCCGATGAAGTCATAGTTATCGACGATGGTAAATTTATTTAATTTTTTAAATTATTATGAATTTTTAGATGAAGAAACCCCAACTGAATATGCAACCGTTTATAATGTTGCAACCTTTTTTTATGATGAATATGCTTTTTCTGGAAATACCCACATTGATGTGGATGATAATGCTTTTTCAGGAGATGCCCACATTTATGTGGATGATGATACCGATAAATGTTAGTTTTTTAATATTTTTATAATATGTTATATTTTTATTATTTTAAAAGATAACGCAAATAAAAAACTTTTCGTACGATATATTTCGACAGCATAACTGTAATCTTCAGGTACACAAAACCAACTAAAAACATTATGAAACAATATTTAATTTAAACAAATTATTTTTTATTAATTTAATTTTGTAATAAATAAATATATAAAAAATATATTCAAATAACTTTTAACTAATTTAACTTCTTCTCAATAAAACCATTTAATATTTTTTGTACAAACTCTTCATTTTTAAGAAGAGGCAATTTTTTATTTGTCCGACCCTTTGGCAATTTCACAAACTGAGGAGAATCCCTAATATTCTGCTTTTTGTTTTTATCGATATACTCCATCGTACTTTCACTTAACGAACTCTTTGCATAATTACCATTAATGCCTTTCATCAATCGGGCTATATGAAAATATAAACTTTCAATTTTTGCACACAATTTTGTTTCATCCAAGCGATTCTTAATACAGTGATTTGGACCAAATTTTAAAACACGCTCTTCATCATCATTCAACACTATTTTACCCAAATTTATCACAGTATTCTTCACACTAAATTTAGAAATCCCAAATATTTTCCTCAAATTAATCAATTTTTTAATATGAGCATTCTGTTTAGATTTTATTTGAACAATCGAATTTTTAATACACCATTCTACACATACCTGTAAACAAAACTCATTCGTATCATTATTTAACATTAATCCAATATTTATTAGTTTTTTATCAATGGAAGTTCTCCTTATTTTCTCTGATTCCAACATTCTTCTTAAAGTTCTTCTATGTATTAATTGAACATCTTTACTGGAAAGACAATCACTTAGTTTCATTTTAAAAATGAAAGAAGGAATCATCTTTTCTTCTAAACAAGTCTCAAGAAAACTAATGTCTAGTTCCTTTCTTTTGAGGGAGTTATAAACCTTCATAAACCTTTTGAATATTGGAACAGCTGCAACATGATTTATAAATAAATAATTAAATAAATTTATTGAAAAACTAATAATTGATGGAAAGTAATATTCGATGAAAATTTATATTTATTGTAAAACTAATAATTGATGAAAAACGTTATAATTTTTTGAAAAACTACTAATAATTGATGAAAAACTTATATTTATCGATATTTAAAATAATTAAATTTTAATAATAAGATTTAAATATATATATTTTATCAGGCCGATTATATTCGAAGTATTGCATCGCTTTAACATTTCATTCGGTAAAATGTCATGGTGAAATGAAGCGATACTACGGTCATAAATTCTTTGGCATCAATCTTTTCATATGCCCCAAATGTGAGACTGCCCAATATTAATTATTTAGAGTTTTATAAAGGGCACTCTAACCACTAAAATCAATTTATTTTAAATAAAAAGCTCTTTTTAGAAAGATAAATAAAGGAAATAATAATAATAATAATAATAATACACATAATAATAATAATAATAATAATAATATTAAACGAAATAATACCTCGAGACATAATAATAATAATAATAATAATAATAATAATAATAATAATAATAATAATACAACACATAATAATAATAAACGACCTGTTGCAAATATTCAGTGTATTCCATCTAAAATTAAAAGGGTTGAAATCATCATAAGCGATGATGATGATGAAAGTTTAATTAATAATCCGAAAGGTAGTTCAAATAATGTTGATGATGAACCTGAAATAAGGTTGGATTTAAATGGAACCCATAAAAGTATTAGATTCGATGTTGAACGCGAAAATCTAATTTAAATCTCCCTAACATAAAATAATTAATAAATTAAAATTATAGATAAACAAAATGGAGTCAGTTAAAAAACAATTCACCATTCTTATCCAATTCGAAAAAGATGGTGAAATTAAACATAACTTTTTTAGTAATAAAGCAGAACTTTTTTCTGATAATTTTCTGCTTGATGGTATTACTAAATTAAATAATAAAATAGAACGATTTACATATTTGGGGAGCGGATGGCGGGTTGTTAAAATCAAAGAAATTTATTTTATATTAGCTAAATAATATCCCATAAATAGACTAGCTGGCCATAATTATATCCTAACACCAAGATCTTTATCTGGCAAAAAGGCTATAGTTAATGTCCAAAACAATGACCATCATTGTTTTATATATAGTTACTTCTTGCGAGAATTACTTGGACGAATTGAATTTTGACCCCATTGACGATTGTCCTATGAGACTCTGTAATATTCCCAAGTTCGAGAGAAAAAAAAAAGGACTTAAACCTTGCTATCAATGTTTCGCTTATAAAGTAAAACCGTCTAAAATTCCTCAAAATGATGATATAAATATATTCCCTATCATCCACATTTAGATATAATTCACCGCTTTAAGGTTACTAACGGTACACCTATTTATTTACTTCTTTTGAAAGACAGGTGATAATTATCACGATACATCTGTTTTTGATTTGGATAAAATAATGAACTATCATGCGACTACATCTTGCAATATCCAAATCCCTGTACATTGGTGTCCCCATTGTCTTAATGGCTTTAGATTTAATCCTGCATTTGACACCCATGTTTCCTTATGCATTAAAAATCAAACAGGCACTACCCTTTATACGTTGCCTAAAAATAAATATTAAAAGTTTTCTAATTATGCGAAAACTGTTACCCCGCCATTCGTAATTTATGCGAATTTTAAGTCAATTTTACCACTGGATATAAGGCATCATCAAATACACATGCCGATAGCAGCAGTTCTACTATTAATTAATAGCTACACAAATACTAAACAAAATTTATTTTATTGGCGGTGATTGCGTTTTGGCATTTTTGAAAAAGATTGATGAAATTGCTCTTTTGATTGTCATGCCATATTACGAGGTTCATTGTCAAGAAACGATAGGACCAATTTCTTTCAATGAGAAACGGGAATTCTAGGAATTTCGCACTTGTTATTTGTGTAAAATGTTTATTAGGAATAAAGTTAAGGATCATTGTCATTTCTCAGGTAAATATTTAGGGGTAGCTTGTAGGAAATGTAATGTTTCTCGACGAATCCAGAAACAATTACCTGTGGTTTTTACAATTTGAGGGGATATGATCTCCATCATATTTTAAAGTATGGTTTAAATAATTTTTCTTCTTGGAATTAAATATTATACCGACCACTACTGAAATATTTATCTCCCTCATCGCGTACATTAATAAATTGCCTGTTCGTTTTATAGACAGCATGCAATTTGTTAATTCATCTTTAGCAAAAGCAGTTAAGACACTTACTGATTTGCCTTTAACTGATTCTGTTTTTGATGGCGCAATTGTTAGAGCCAAGGCTATTTTTCCATATGACTTTGCGATATCTCTTGAGGTTCTTGAATCGACTACTTAATTGCCTCCTATTTGGGGTTCTGTATCTACTGATGAATACGCTACAGTTTAACAAATTTGAACACAGCAAAATTGCGAGACAATGTTAGATTATATGTTAACCTACTTAAAGTTAGACGTATTCCTCCTTGCGGATTTTTTTTTCAGCAATTTCGCGCAAAAGCAATTGCTTATAATAGTCTAGAACCTCTTAATTTTTATGGAATTCCTGATATGTCATGGGCATCAGCTCTCATGACATTGCAGGAACCGATAGAACTTCTGCAGGACATGGAAATGTTCAATTTCTACGAGGGAGGAATACGGGGTGAGTTAACATTTGTTAACAAGCATTATGTCGCAAGTTCTGAGGATAGAGAACTCTTGTATATAGATATAAATAATTCGTATGGTTGGGCTCTTAGCCAATATCTTTCGTATACAGATTTTATTTTGGCCAACCAATCCTGTAGCGTAAGCGATTGCCTTTGGAAACCCGATATTATTTTTAATCTGATTATCCTTATGAATCATTTTATGAATAAAAATATTTAGCTTCTAGAAAAGCAGGAAATAATAATTGTGAAAATCACATAGATGCAATCTTCTCAAGATTATTAACTAAGAAATTGATTGATAAAAACAATATCTAAAATATAGAAATTTTTTAAAAAAACAATTATCGAACCCACTCGATATTTGTAATTCATGGATATATTATAAATTTGAAATTACAGGTGTTGATGCAGCTGATGATTTAACTCTTTAACATAATTGGTTTTTAAATTTATTTCACCAGATATCAATAACTTTAGGATCCACAGAAGTTGAAAATATAAGATATCCTGGTGAAATGAGTTCATTATTACAATTTGCTATGACTGATTCTAATTTTAAAAAGCAACATGGTCAAACAAGTGGATGGATTCTTGATACTGGAGATGGTGATGAAAAAAATGAAGGATACAATACTATTCGACCAAAACATTTGAAGGAAAGTATCCTTTAAAAAATATATTTGGATTGTTCCAACAATATAATAGAATAATTTATTTAATACCATTTGAATTGAAAATGGAAAGGAATAATAATTATGAAAAATTCTTTTATGGAAAAGTTTTAAAAGCAGAATCTAAACCAAAAATAAAATTTGAAATAATGATGTTGATGGTTCCATCAATAACTTGTAACCCACATTTAGAAACTCAAATTCTTGAAAGATTAAACATGATTTCAAAACCAATCAATGTAAATTTTCTTGAAAGAATACCAGCTTGCATAGATATTTTAGAATCAAGTACATTTTCATCTAAACCAACAATTTTAAATACGAGACCGAGATTTATTTTGAATTGAATTAAAGATTCAACAATTAATTATACAACTAATAATTCAAAATTTATTCAATCAAACACCAATGATAAACAATTAAAATCTTTAAGCGTTCAATTAAATACAAGTTATTATCCTGCAAAACTATTAACATTCGACAAAGCAAAAAATTATGAGTTTAATGATATATGAAAATTATATTTTAATGTGTAATGAATTTTTAGTTGAACCACAATTAAGCTTGTTGGATTTTATAAATTTATATTCTATATT
The DNA here is from genome assembly GCA_022537955.1 of Schmidtea mediterranea. Taxonomy (NCBI): domain Eukaryota; kingdom Metazoa; phylum Platyhelminthes; order Tricladida; family Dugesiidae; genus Schmidtea; species Schmidtea mediterranea. The sequence continues at coordinate 82,259,968 of CM039681.1, read as the reverse complement.
TTGTGTTGATGTTACTGACCAGGATGATAAACTAGCAATTAATGGAGTAAGTGTAACAATAGAAATGACAAAAGATGATTGATTTAAAGGAAAATGTTTTTGTTGTGTTTTGGTTGAAATAGAATTAAATTTTGAAACAGGTATTGGAAAGATGATAAATATAAATTAATTTATGTAAAATGTCTGAGTTTAATAAAGTTTTTAAATTTATGGAGCGTCAGTGACTGCCTTTGGAAAGCTTCATTCGATCAATCCTGGAGCGCAGCGACCTTTCGGAAGAAAAAGATGTTATTAAAAATGTTGAAGAAAATATTAAAGAAGAAAACATTGAAAGAATTACTCTGGAAAAAAATTTTGGTTCCAGGAACCCCTGAGTATGACGAAATAATAAATTTATATAAAAAAGCTTTTCAAACTTCTTTTAAGGCAGTCACAAAGTTCCAAGTGTTGAAAAAGAAGGTTCGATTTTTGTAGTTGTTCCGGGAACAATCGCTGGCGCTCCATCAAATTAATTTATTTTTCGGTTCTTCAACCTAAATTGTTTCTTATAAAATGGAGAAAAGTTTAGAAAAAAACGATTAATATTTTATCTACAAAATATTCAACAGATTTAAGTGTTGACTCTAAAGAATCAGAATTTTCTGCTAATTTTCCAATTCCTTTAGATTTAAATCAAGATTATAATTATGAAGTTGGATTATCATGGTTTACAACATTTAATACATTTTTTAATATTACAAAAGATAATAATGAATTTGGTATTAAAAACCAAATATTGTGGGTGTTGTTAATGGATATGGTTTGATAACAATTCCACTAACCTATTGAATTGATTAAAAAAAGATATACTGAAGAAAATATTGTTACTTTTTCATTAAATATTTTAACAGCAAAAATAAACATGTTGATTAAAAAAGGACATAGTGTTCTTTTTTCAGATAATAAAAAGTTTGGTGAATTTTTAGGATTAACTGATAAAATTTATGAAAATAATACAGCTGATGAATTATTTTTTGGTGAAAAGATTGTATGTATTTTACACATAACCTCGATAAAATTATTATGTGATTTGGTTGAAGGAACATATCACAATGGAAATAGAAAACATTGTATATATAGTTTTCCATATGGAACTGTTTCTCGTGGATATAGAATTGTAAAACAAATATCAACACCAAGATATTTTCCATTGATTAGAAAAACTATTTCAAGTATGATAATTTAATTAATTTTAATAATGAAAATATTTCTTTTTGTTTGCATTTACGACAGGTTTGAGCGCAAGCGATCTCCATCAGGTTTAATTCTTTAAAAAATGAAAGATGATTTGACTGATTTCTTGAACAAATATGGTCAAGATACTATAACTAATTTTTATTTAGGCGATGTCATAAAACATTTAGAGACATCCGATCGACCTCTAGAATTGAAATGTAAAATAATTATGAGATGAAATTAAAAATTATTTAAATTCTGATATTATTTTTAATCTTCAAACAACAAAAGAACATTGATCTCATTGGGTTCTTTGTTCTAAAAAATAAAAAAAATTAATTTTGATTCATGGAATTATTCCAATAAAAGAAATGAAATTATATTTAACTGATGGTTATATTTATAATACTTTGCAAGTTCAAAAGGAAAATACAAAAATATGTAGACAATTATGTATTTTTATTTTATTGAATTTTAAAAAATGATTGTCTTTCAAAGAAATTATTCTAGATCTTTTATAATAAAATAAAATTTAAAAATGAGTATTGTAATTCCTGAAAATGTTGGTGGTGGAACACTGGCTGTAAGTGCTAAGGCAAATTTGCAACAAGTTGAAATTAAATTTATAAATTAATCAGAAGATAGAACGAGAGGATAATTAAACATGAATAATAGTTCAATTTCAAATCTTTCATATCCTCAAAATGATTTAGATGCAGTTAATAAAGATTTTGTAAAGGAATTGAATCGAAAATCGAATACAAAACAAATTGTTCAAATTATTAAAATTGGTAAACGTTTAGATGCAGAAATTAAAAGATGTATTGTGCTTTTAGAAACAGGATATAATAAAAAAATTAATGAATTAACTACTAGTATTAGTAAAATAAATTTATAAATTAGTGAAATGAATAACCAATCATCCAGGATGAAAAGCAAGCAAAACCTAACAAATGATGAAATCTCTTCAACTAAAAAACTATGAGTGCAATTAAAGACCGAATGAAATGAAAACCTAAATGATTTTAATACTCTCAAGAATGAAATAAGACATTACAAAATTGAATCTTCACAACTCTTGAATGATTTCGAAACATTCAAAAAAGATGTTGCTAAAAATATCCAAACATCATACCTCAAGGATATAAAATATAATAACAAAGTGTTTGATTATTATGCTATTGAAGTGTGATGGTTTTGAGGAGTGTGATGTTGAAAATTTAAATAAATAATCTTATCATCAATTTGAATTGTTTTTTAGTTGTATAAGCTGCACATCATATTAGCTGCAATTCAAAAATGTTGCCTTTTTGTACGTATTAGCTGCAGCTTATACTCGGGATTTTACAGTATTATAGCTTCAGTATTTAAAGGATCAAATGCTTTAAATAAAACAAGAATATAAAATGAAGATCAATAATTTGTAATCTTGCAGTATTCTTGATCTTCATTTTATTTTAATTCTTTTAGGTTTCTTTCAGGTTTCTTATTCTTTAATAATGTAACAAGATAAAAAAATTAATTTTTGAAATAAAATTTTTGAAAAAGTTTGAAGGAGAAAGATTCTTATTTTTTAATGATGTTACAAGATAAAAATAAATTTAAAATAAATTTTTGAAAAAAGTCTGTTGGAGAAAGATTTTTATTCAGTAATGATGTAACAAGATTTTTATTCTCTAATCATAAAAATAAGAATCTTATTCCTTCAGACTTTTTTAAAAATTTATTTTATTCATGATATATTTGTGTATGTTTTTTAAATATCTAAATTAAACAAAATCCCGACATTTTCAACATTGGATTTTTGTATTTTCTAAAATTGAATTTTTATATTTTCTAAATTTAAATTACTGAATTTTCTAAATCTAAATCTGTATATGTTTTACTCCTTTCATCAATTCGAGATATTATTTCTATTAAATGATTTTGCAAAGGAAGTGTTGTTTCTCCACCATTTAAAATATATCATTTATCATCATAATTATTCAAGGATATTTTATTTTGTTCAACTAAAAATACATAGTGTTTAATACTTTTAATTGCATGTACTATTTCAAATTTTGTCTTGTATTTTTCAACACAATCTTTTTACATGTTATGGGTCATTGCTTTTGTTACTGATTTTTGTATCCTTTAATTTTTTATATTATCGCCACCTGGCTTTTGTGTAAAAAGAGAATATTGTTTTGCACGAATAAATATTGCTTCACTTATTATATTATTTGGTCTTTCATCTTTGTAAGAAAATATTTTTTCAGAATCATTAAAATATTTACTTAGAATGGGGTCATCTTTTATTTCTTGATTTTTAAAAAGAAAGAATCGGTATCCATTTGATGTAAAGAAATTCTTTCTTGGAAATGTGGTTGCAATACATCATAATAAGCTTCATACATTTGAAGTTTTGATAATTCAAGGATGCTAAACCCTAAATATATTGGTTTGTTGTATGTTTTTCATAATTTCCAATTTCAACAGCTGTATGATTTTCTGAAAGAATTTGATCTCCTTTAAATGTTGGTTTTGAAACTGTTTTTAAATAAGCAGCTACATCATGTTTTGTAAATAATTTTATTGTTTTGTACTTGTCTTGATTTTCCATTGTTTTCCCAAAGACTGCTTTGTTTAAAAGTATCAAGTTTAATTGTATCAAGGAAAGCTTGTTTATTCTTTTATGCAAGATTTCTATTTGCAATGTTTCCATTAATATAAGGTTCCATCCATGGATTTTGTTTGAATGAAAGGAAAGCTTGTTTATTCTTTTATGTAAGATTTCTATTTGCAATGTTTCCATTAATATAAGGTTCTATCAATGGATTTTGTTTGAATGAAATTATATTATGAACACTACTAATCCCTCTAAAACTTTTAAAATTTAAAAAATAAATTATGATTTTTTTGAAGCCGTTGCTAATGCTTCTCATAATATTAACTATTTTATATGGGGGAAGCCATCGAAATTTGTAAGCTTGTCTTTTAAATTTAGTTAACTTAAATAGATTATTGAGGAAAATCTACATCGATAAAAAATGAATAATTAAAGAGGTTGAGGTCAAAAATCTAAAGTCATTTTGAAAGGTTGGATGCTGTTAACAAAAGTCACAATTAGAGTTGAATGGTGAAAAATGAGAAATTGCAAAAAAGCAACCAATTATCAAATTTGAATTTGAAAAACGAGTTAAATATAGATAAGACAATGGTAAAAATTATGATAATAATGAAATTATTAGAATACGTTAGAATATGTCCGGAAGCAAATGAATGTATAAAAACAGGAAATCGTTAATTAATTTATTTATTTATTAAGAAAACCCGAGTTCAGTAAACAATAAGAAAAGCCAACAAAGGATAATTTGAAAAGTCATTACCAGGACAGCATGACGGACGGGAAGATGTTTAAAAATATTATCATAATGAAAGTGCATGGTAGGGTAATTAATTAAATTGTTATACGACTTGGTCATGAAAGAAAGCTGCAGAGGGAGGATTGTCAAATAGAGGCGATTTGTGCTGAAAATTATTAATCAAATGGGTTATACCTGGTGCTGGGCTATATTGGGCTCGTGCGAGCTCTTCGTTATATTATTATATGATTTGCGAGCCCCTTGTTCTTCTTGGTAACTATTTTTTCAAAAAGAAAATATAATACTTTGAAATAATTTTTAAAATAACAGTAAATTTAGAGCATTAATATTTAAAATTAATATTTAAAAGTATTATCAGAATTTGTTTTAATAATTCTAAAAACATTGTTACTTATAAAAAATGAGAACAGTTGAATTTATTAAATTTCTTTGAAGAGAAAAGAAATAAAAATGATTCACTACAATAGTAACCATTTAATTAACATTATTTTGTTTTATGTCAGTTTCAGTGACACATTGCTAGAGTACTAGTTGATACGATTCTAGAGAGAAAAAAGAGCAAGCCCCTTGTTAAAAAGTCCATATCTCACCACTGGTTATACCACTTTATAAAGCAAGTCGAAATTAGAAAAAATTCGGATTTTGACTCAGGTAAGGACGACAAAATCGAAAATAGGATTCTGGAAAAATAAAATATATTAGAAGTAGGACAACAGAAATGTTAAGAGGAATTCCTTTAAATCCATCATGTTCCTATGATTAAATAAAGTTTTACCTCATTCGTATTTGTATAATTTGACCGATTTTAGTTGGAATTTTATGTTTTTCGACTGCTACGAAGTTTAACTTTGGTTGCAATTATTTTAAGTTTTTGTACACTACCGGTTTCTTAAACTTTTATTCTATGGCATATTTGTATTTATTACTGTTGGGGCAGAACACAAATAGCCTTGAAAATTGTTTAAATGCATCAGTAATACAGCACGAAAACCCAGCACCAAGATAACTTAAAATATAACATACAACACCAACTAAATATTTTAAAATCTGAGAGAATATAAATAAATATGAAATCAAAAACAAAAAAGTAAAATAAATACAAAATGCATCAAGAACCGCACGAAATCTACATAAAAAAATAACATAATATCAAGAAAATTTGACCGTAAAATGACCATTTATATAAAAGTAAAAATTAATGAATTAAATGAATAAAAATAAAATATTTTTGGCTGAATAAATTTAATTAAAAATGTTAAAAATAAATTTCCAATTTAAATTAAGAAATTAATAACAATTAAATTTAGATAACACCAATAATTTCAAGGTCAAATTTTGTTTAATCGCAATACAAATAACACGCAAGGTTAGGGTCAAATTATAGGTATATATACTGATGTGTTTTGACAAATTTTCAACGTAGATTTGGTGCCAACTTAATTTCAGTCTTATTTGGTGGTCTTATTTTCCAACAGCAGTTCTAGTCTGATTCGAGTTAGTGTGCATAACTGAGAGCCGTACATTCAGCCAATTCACACTGACAAGTGTTTTGACTGAACACGTTAACTGTCAGATAGTGTACGGGTATTGATTTATATGGTTGCTACTATGCGAATTTACAAAGTGTTATGAATTAATGACATGAATTGTGATCAAGATGATTTTATGCCAATTTGCCGGATGAATTTATGGACGATGTATGCCAAATAAATATTTTAAAGCCTCCAATTTTGTGCATTGAAACTTTTACTCAACTAATATGGTAAAATGTGTTTATTATTTCTTTTTCGGCCCACAGCCAAACCATAACGCAAGATAGTAAAATAAAGCACCCTATCGAACTGTGTAAGTGCGGTGTAAGTCCGCCAATATTTCGTGCCCGTGAAGGTTCCGGCGTGAGAATGCAGGAACCCAAACGTTAAATCATTGAATTAAATAGCGAAAGAGAGTAGCTTGAGAGTGGGTCTTTTGGCTCAACTTTCTTGCACTTAATTTCGATAAAATCGACAAAAATCTTTAACAACAATTGGCTCAAAATCACTGACACCGAGTAGTCCAGTGGGCACTCATTAAATATAACATGAACATACATAGATCTTAAGGATAAAGAGAGGGAAAGGGTAGGGGGGAAAATTGTGAAAACGTTGCAACAGTTAAAATGAATAGCCATCGGAAAAAGATTAATCCGAACGACCAAAATCAGGAAAAATAATGTTTTAAATAATATTTAAGAATTAAATAAATTATGTTGAATTGAGACGAAAAATTAGGGCGGAAAGCTGCTCAAATTTTCCGAATTGATTAAAATACTTATAGAAAATAGTATAGCAAAAGTCAAATGTTGTTCGATTGTTAGTATAATATTCTCTTGAAACCACAAAATGAGAGCGAATTGCTGCTCAATTTTTCCGAATCAAGTAAAATACTTATCAAAAAATAGCAAAATAAAAGTAGGATACGGCTCAGTAATTGATAAGATATCGGATAAGACCGTAAAATAAGGGCGGAACGCTGCTCAAATTTTCCGAATTAATTAAAATACTTCATCGAAAAATGTAGAATAAGGATAAAACCGTAAAATAAGGGTGGAACGCTGCTAAAAATTTTCGAATTAACAAGAATACTTTATCGAAAACTAAAAATTACAGATGGATTACGGCAAAAATTTTATATAAGTAAGATATTTTATAAAGCTGAGGAATGAGGGCGGATTCCCTACTAAAATCTTGATAATAATAATGATAATAGTAAGGATAATGGTAATTATTATAATTATAATTATAATAATAATAATAATAATAATAATAATAATAATAATAATAATAATAATAATAATAATAATAATAGTAATAATAATAATAATATTAATAATACTAAATATAATGGTAATGGTAGTAATAAGAATAATAATAAATGTAATAGCAGTAATAATTAATAAAGGTAACACATGAAATCATAACAAGGATAATACTAGTAATAATAATAGGGAACATTGTAGTTATAATAGGGATAAGGGTAAGAGATGTACTGTGTTTATTTAACATAACAAAGGGGGTTCACAGGCCATAAAAAAAATCATCGACGGGGACAACGATGAGAAGAACTAATCGAATGGACATAAAGATAAATGATATGAGAGTATAGGTTAACATTCAAAGGAGATAGGAGACTTATGGGACCTAAAAATCGAAATCGAGCACAGGCCTTTTATCGGCAGTTCGTTGGACCCATGGATCGCTCGGTCAATTATAGCATTAGCAATAGCGCTCACTTTTTGCGGACGATCTACCCACTCGAACACAGTTCCAACGTTGTTTAGCAACGGGTCCGGAGTGGTAAGCGAAAGATATTTATATGGAGTTGTCTAGGTAACAACAATATAGTTTCAAAATATCAACACCCAGAAACCCACCAATAATAAAGTCTCCGAGCTACAGGCTCGTGATCTCAATATACACATTCATAAAGGTTTTATACTCTATTCATTTAGATAACGAAAATAAAATGAAGCTAAAGAACCCCCCTCCGGACAAATTTAGGCTGGTCAGCATAACACATAAAGGTTGTTAATAATGTTAATGATCAATGAGTCAATGTTAGGGTCAAGTTCCGTTTTTCTCACTTCAGTGTATGTTTCGATGATGGCTTAGGTATCAGATTGATTGCCACGAGTAGTAGGATGTGTCACCTCCAGGGCACCCCCTAGAAAAAAGTGTCTTGATCGAACCGAAATTTTATGTAGGTCACAAAAATATATATATAGAAAATTTTTAACACACATAGTTTTCCTTGGGTAATTGTTTAAAATCAAGTTTTTTTGGTTCATTGAACAACAGCTCTTTATAAAACCACCTAAAAACTAATTTCACCTCCAGGAGTCCTTTGAAAATTTAATGAATTTTTTCATTTTTCACAATTTTATATAGAATGCTAATTGTGAAACAACCGAAATATTTTATATGTATCTGTCCTGGAGGTGACACATCCTACTACTCATGTGACAATTCTAATTTTGAACGACGTTCTGACCGAACTTGTGGATTTGTATTGTGTTTTTCAGAGAAGCTGCATTATAACAATTGAAGCGGTCCAGTTTGCCAGAGCAAAGATAAACAAATTGAATTCGCAATATTTAGAAGAAAAAATAAGCTGTAGCAAGGAAGTTGTCGATTTACTTTTGAAAGAAAACGTTGGCAACTCGACGATATTGAGATTTATTGAACGGATTTGTAATCATTTGCAGAATAGATTTCCAGAAGTAGAATTGAAGGAATGGGAGGCATTTGATACGCAACATATAAAATCACAGGCCAAATTAGAATTTGGAAATGATGGTGTGCTAAAATTAGCGGCGAAGTATGAATATTTTCTACCAGAAAACAACGATGAGAAAACTGAAAAGAAAGATGTAAAAGACGTAATCAGAGCAGAATACATTGAATTTAAATTACTTCGACTGAGATATTGAAAACAGGAACACCCAAAGCCTTTTCCGACGTTGTTACATATGTGCTGACGGAAGAGAAACTTGCAACACTGGCGACACTAGTTGATATTTGTGGCAATTTCAAGCTTCCAGTGCAGAAGCCGAAAGTGGATTCAGTTTAATGAACAACATTAAAACTAAATTGCGTAACAGACTGGAAGTCGATCACCTGGATATGCTGATGAGAATTAAATTTTGTCTCACAAGTGGACAAAATGTTAAGCTTGATTCAGTTTATAAATTTTGGAAGGTTAGGAAAAAAGAATCCAGAAATTAGACATCACTCCAAATTCATTTTCTGAACGTACAGCACTGCTGTGTAATATCTTATAATTGTATATTTTCTCTTGCCACTGCCCAATTTGCCATCCATTTTGTATCACATTAAAATATTGCAATCATCATAATTATTATAAAAGTGTAATTCTTTAAATTTAATTAGCGTATACCTGTAGTATATCGTTTTAAACTCTTAAAATCACATTAAAGTATTTTTGCTGCTAACTTGATTTAAAACGTAGCTCAGCACAGTTGGGTTTGTGCGCACTGCTGCTCATGGCTTAGAGGGAACGTTGGAGACGACCCAAGAAATGATATCTTTATAAAAACAATTATCTTGATTTTTAAATCAATTAGATCCTAATTTTGGAAAAAAATTGTTGATCAACGATTGAAATGTATTCAGGAGAATAGTATAAAAGAGATGTTAACTATAAAATTTTGGTAGTTGGTCGAAAAAAACTGTATCAAAAGAATCATTGAAGAAAAACTAGTATAACTCAGCAAAGTGAAATAAGTAAACTTTGAGGATAAATTTGAATGAAATTAACGTTCCAGATAGCGTTTTCTCATTGCGATATCGGCTTTCACTTTAACAAATTAGTTTCAGAAAGAAATGTGCAAATCTTGCAACAGTTTGTGTTAGAAATCAATAAACGTATTCTGTGTTGAGTTTTAGTTATTAGATTTATAAAAAACAACACGAGAATTAAGAGATTAACTGACTTGAAAAATCACTAAGCATTATTATATATTTTTATAATTAAAGTGCCACAATAAATGATTGCTGCCCATAATTTTTTGTTTCATTGTAGTTTTATTAATGGATTGTTGTGCATAGTTTATATTTAATTTTCTCACCCAAATAATTTTGTGCTTGTATATAGTAAATTCACCTAATTCATATCGGTTCCCATAATTTAGTCATTCTTTCAAGTAGGTGTTTGTTTTATATAAAAAAACATTATACTTTAATTTATGGTATAACGGCTGGTAATTTAAAATAACTGGTGTAGTTAACCTATTAACCTGTGTATATTATTGAGTTTACTAAATTTAATAGTTTGAACACGAGTCAAATAAAATAAATCAATAGTTGTTACACCAATATCTTCGTATAAAATTCAGAAATTTAATGAGTATTTAAAAACTCATACTTACTCCCACGCTCCTTTGATGTAAGCCATCAAAGGAGCAAGGATTAATTTAGTTGATTATTATCAACTGATTCAATAAATCATAATCCTAAAATTAGCAAAACAACGTTTACAAATTACAGTATAATTCTGTCTTAATCAATACTATTCAAATTAAAAAAGTTAAAACAGCAATTAATATTAAACTATCTAAAGAAAAAACAGCAACAAATTTATTAACTAATTAAATAATAACTTAGGTAAGTCTTTTAGCCTTGACATACAATTGGTCGACAACCGTGCTGAGATTATGGATTATTTCCAATGCCACTTTATATCCTTGATCATCCGCATTGTCATCGAAAAGAATCAGTACTCCACTTTCCTGATTTAGGAAACCATTCAGTTTCTTGTCCAAGATCATTTGAGACAATTTCCGCTCTACTGTATCCAAAGGCAGGTCGATCAAGCCAGCCAAATAATCGATTTGCACACGGGAATATGGCTCAATCAATTTGATTAAATTTTGTCCTAGCAAATTATCATAAAGAGAATAAAGATGTTTCGATATAACAGGATCAGCAGTCAAATTGTCTTTATACTTTTCTAAAATTTCAATATAACTCGATAAAGAACGCTTATTTGCAGCACTGGCAATTTCTCGCATTGCATCGATATCTCGTCCCGTGTATTTCAGGGTTAATTTTCCAGTGAGGATTTGTGGAACTTCTTCACTGCAGTTTAACATGATCTTTGACATCAACATATATTTCAATGCAATTAATGACTTTTTTGTGTCGACTGCATCAAACCCCTCAAAAGCTTCATAAAAATACGAATAGGCAGTTTTGAAATCACGCTCATCTGCCGCATGCAAAATTCCACTTTGCAAATCTAATGAAGCTTGTAATTTTGGAGGGCAATAAATTCCATTTGCAGTAGTCCTGGCAGAAGTTAAAGCTGCTTTAGAGCGCTGTAGATTCGATAAACTATAGTATATTTTACTCTCTAATAGCTGAACTTCTACGAGTAATCCTTTATCGTCTAGTTTCTTCAACTCTTTAAGTAATGCACTTCCAATATTAAGAGCTGCTTCAAATTGACTTTTCAAATAATAAATTCCCATTAATTTGGCCTCTAAATTTTGTCGCAAATAATTCCTCCTTTCATTAATAGTCCATTCAATACATTCTTTGCACAAAGCTATTTCGTCACCAGTGCTAACTTCCATTTCCAAATAAAAATCTACAAGTGATCTAACCAGTTTCCCTGACTTCGCTTTACTAACTTGGTTTAAAAATGGACGAGAAGCTATAATTAAATTTGATAAATCCATAGACATGTTATTTTTTGAATAATGTTCTCCGAGAGAAAGAATTGCATTTTCTTTTTCTTTCAATAGTTCAAAGTCATCAGAACTAATGTCTTGTAGCACTATATGAAAAATAAAATAAATAATTAAGGTATTATTTATTAAATATAATACTGCTTACCCAAATTTTGGTAATTTAGAACCTCTGTCATAACTTTAAATCTGTATTATTAAGCAATTTGTGAAAAAGAAGTTTACAATTATTCAAACAAACGAGAGAAATCGTAAAATTTAGATTATATCATAATTAATATATATAATGTTTTATGACCCTTACATTTATCAAATTTTATTAGAATATTATTATTAATAAATAAAATAAACTATAAAATTTAATGTAAATTAATTATTTTTAAAAAATAATATTTTCTTTTTAAAAAACTAGATATAAATAAATATATCTTTAAACGATAAAAACGATAAATGTTCGATCTTCATAATTATAAGAAAATAAAATTTTTGATTAGTAAAAGTAAATAGCTATGAAATTAATATTTCATTTATTTTCGTTACAAGGGATGAGTTACAGGGTAGTCTTATGTGCCCTAACTAATGTCACTATTATGACCAATCAACAAAAATAACCAATGTAGTGATGGCTGTTTCGTACACGTTGCCAGGCAACCTTTGTACTGCTCAAAACGGATGGATGCCAGTAAAGGTTAAACGCACGTAACGTGAATTGTGTTGAGGATACCTAAATAATAAAGTAAAATAATTAATAAATATGTAAAATGATTGGGAGAAACAATGATAAGTGATTAAGATGTGGTTCTAGAGCTTAATAAGAAGGGGGTGAAAAAGAAATTTCAAATAACGAGAAGGGAATAAGAGAAAATCAATAAAAACACAATTAAATAAAAGAAGGTCATTTTTATTTAACAAGTGCAAATTTAGGAAAACAAAAGCAAAAGGAAAATTTGCACATTATTTCGAAAGCTCTTTCAAGATAAGGAAAGAAATGTTGTTTGGGAATCCGGGAAAGGGCACCTCTAAAAAATGATTTACCTGGACAGCTGTCAGTGATTATAGAGGCCCAAAGGGAATTAGCATTAAAATATATCATAAATTCTATTGGATATTAGTAAGTATTATTGAATGACGGAGTATAAAAAGGAAGCGCAATTGGAATCAAAGAGAGAAAAAAGAGATTATTAGAGAGAGAAATTGGACTAAGGACACAAAAAGAGATTAGAGAAAAATTAGACTAAGGAGACAAAAAAGAAATTTGAAACAGAATGTCAAAGCAAAGCAACTAAATCAGAGTTACCGATCTCAGAAACCCGTCACAGTAGTCAAGTGATTGTGAAATCCAATTGATTCGAAAAGTGCTATTCTTCCCGAAGGGTCGTAATAAGCACCAAATTGTGATTGATAGATAATTCGTTGTGTCATTTTAAAGTGGAGATAAAGTGTATTAATTAATAAAGTTTATATCGTTTGGAGTTCATTACTGTTGTTTAAAAGCACGCTTGGAGGCAGATTGACAATAATTCCTATTCGAATTCACCGACAACCCCTACAATTGTTAATGTCCTGACACATTTATGTTTTCAATGGACAGCTGATAGAAAGCCTGAGTTCGATATCAAATTAAGGTCTTTTCTACTAGTTACCATTTGTACATTAGGGACAATATAATTTCAAATTCAATTTCACACTAAGTTCATGCAGTTGCTTTGCATCTGGTGCTGGAAGAAGATTTATCCATGTCCACATACCCCAAGGGTATCCTTATCGTATACATGCATTAGAAAAATGTAACCATTGGGCAGGTGTCACGAATTACATTCAAAATGTGTCCCATTTGGCGGGTACCAGTGAAAGATGAGTCATATAGCCATGAATGAATCTCTGGGTTCAAGAGTTATCCTAGAAGGATTCATATTCATTTTATGTTTGGATTTCTTTATTAAATTACAGTTGAAACAATATCAAGAGTAATGATCATGTTAAAATTTCTATTAAACATACTGCTGGGCACCTGATGGGTAAAAAGATATAAGAATTTTGAGGCCATTTTCAAGGATACCCACCAGATGGGCTCAAAAGAGATATAACCATTTGACACCCGTCAAAAATGACGTTGGAAATGTATTCCAATCGGCGGTTTCTAGTAAAAACCATATTCAATGACTGCTAATAACCTAGAAAACCTTTCGGTTTACGAGCTACCACAGAAGGTATTCATGCTCATTTAAATTAAGGGTCCCTCTGTCGTTATTTTGATTGAAATAATATCAATCATTAGACTATTTTCATTTATTTTAATGTTATTATTCATTAAATAATTTAGATATATTCCATAAACGACTATTGATTCGAAACAAGGAACTCATTTATGAAAATATTAGACACGATTAAAATGAGTTATATATCATTCAGAGATGTTGGCCCGAATATTTTTATTTGGCTTATCAATTGAGCAGTTTTGAGCCTTCTTCGTCTTTCTCGCTCGGCTTTGATTTTATTTCAGTGTTATTGGATAAATCGGTTTGACTGTAACTTGGTACAGGCCAGGTAATTTGAATCGACACTCATAGTTGTTCTTGAATGATGCTCGATTTCGTTTCTGGTTGTTTCCTTCAATTTTAGTTGGTAATTCTCTCTTTTCAATTGCTCCATCCCGGCTACCATTTCTGGGTTCTGCGCTTTTAATAGGTTATGGTGCTTAACTAACTTCTTCGCTTGTTCCAGCCGCGTCTACGTTTCTTCCCTTGTGCGGCATCTTCTGATCATAAATTCCACACTCTAGCTTTGTTCTAAAGCCTTGTCGTGGTAGTGGACTACATCCCGTCCAAACCTTTCAATATATAGAGTTTTAAATTGATTTTGTTGCACTAAAATGTTTTTAGATGATTTTAAATCAAATTCGTAATCGGTTTTTGGAATGTTATACATTAATGAATTTGATTGAAACTACTGAAGGCCAATGTATACATTATTATAAAAATATAATGGATCGTGAAGTGATGATAAGATTAACTTTGAACTTCGTCAAGTTCAATGGGTTTTCGTTTAATTTATTAGTTTTGTAAGTATTTCAGTAGAGTAACTTATGTAAAAGGACCTTGTATTATACTTTAGGGCAAAAATACGATTTAAGTTTTCAATTTCCTTTTCATTCCCTTCAAAATCATAAAAACGTCGATAATGTTTTATATATTAAAACGGGGAAATTTCAGTCTATTTTAACGAGGGAGTTTCACAATTCCACATGCGAACTCGTGGTGAGATAGTTAATTTATTTTCTACCCCTAATCTTATCGATAATTATTTTAGATCTTTTGGAATTTCAAAAAAAATTTTCCCATTCTCATTAAATTTTTAGAGAATGCCTCTTGAATTTTGATCGGATTGGTATGTCTAATGAATGTTGTAGAATCTCTCGATCTTTCATTGAATGAGACGATGGTGGCATTTCGAGATCTTCCAATTCCCAAAATTTCTGCAATTCAAAATTCATGCTGTTTCCAGACACGAAATACGTTTGAACGAAATTCGATTGATGTGAAAACGAATCTCCATAACCCGTATTACCGATACAGGTCCATCCTAACGGTGTAAGCCTTGCAATAAGCTCACCTTCCCCGCCTCTTATTTCTTTAATCGAATACTGAAACTCTAAATAATCCGCTCCAATTAAGACATCAACCGTCTTTCTTTTCGAATATGAAGGAAATTTCAATTCCGCTAAATAAGGCCATGATTTCGCAGCTTCATTCCAGTCCATGACTCTCATTTCACCTGTCACAGACTTTAATGCCATTGCCTTAAAACATTTCTCAACCGACCCATCCAAACTCTTCAATGTCATCTCTGTTTGATGTGCAACAACTTCCTCAGTCATCCCTCCAACCACTTATATAGGGATTCTGACCTTTTCTCCACTAAGGTTTAATTCAGTAGCCACTTGCTCACTTATAAAACTAGCTGTACTTGTATCATCGAGCAGAGCATTAACTACCAATTGCCGGTTACCTTTTTCCAGTATTATTGGAATACTCTGAAGTTTTTGGCTCTCCGAAGTTTTTGGCTCTAAAAGTCGATGTAGCCAAAAGTTGTGTTTTCCTTCACAATTTTCGAATTTGCACAATTTTTCTTTCAAAAATTCCTTCACAAAATGGCCCTTCGATAGACAGTTCAAACAGAGTTTAAGCTCACTGACTTTTCTTGTTCTTTCCTAAACATTCATTTTTCGAAACACAAGACATTGATTCAAATAATGTTTCTCCTCACACATAGGGCATTTCTGATTTTTCAATTCCTCTTGTCTATTGCTTATGCCGTGATTCTTGATACCGCTTCCTTAATATTTGAATTTTTCAATTTTATTAGATTTGTTCTTTGTTTTTTGGTTCACGGTGACGTGGGACATTACAGGTTGGCCTTGATACTCCTTGTTATTTACGGACCTATCTTCATAATTCGTTCTGCGAAATTCCATCGTTCCCTTTATTTTCATCGTCTGTTTCGTCCGCTGTAACTTGCTTCCTAACTAGCCCTGCAAGATTTTAACTACTTTGTCAGAACCATTTTTTGAATTGCCATAATTTGTCAACCACTCATCCAACACAGAGCGTGACAACTTTTGTAACAACTTTTAAAAATAAATCCTGCGCTTAACTCATTATTTTTTCCCATATCTTCCAAACGAACGACGAGAGTACCAATTAGAGACAAGAGATTCTCAAAATCTCTTATTTGACCTTTCGTTATCGGCCTAAATTTCTCTAATTCTTGTGATAAATTCTTATATAATCTTTCTTCTCCTCCGTAATTGGTCTCTAGACGTTCCAAAGCCGTGTCATACGCCCCAGCAGAATAACCCAAAGTATCAATTAACTTTAGGAGTTCTCCAAACATATATTCCCTGAGGTGTTGTAGCTTCTCCTCTTTCGATCCGAGTGCCTTGTTGACTCGCACTTCAAAGGCTGCCTTCCAAGCTGGGAATTCTCTTATTTGTCCATTAAAAACTGGAATAGTCAATCTTTTCAACTTGTCCAAGGTTGGTGTGTATTCCTCTGATTTCATCTTACTCGACTCTATTCCAAGCTTCTTATTGGTCATCACCTCGATCTGGTCATTTAAACTTTCGTCTCTTTCCATGACCTTGTTCATATCCTTTTTTATCTTTATACTTCTGCTACTTTCCCGATCTTGTTTCCTAGTAGCTTTAATTGAGTCAACCTGTTAATCACTTCTTCTTGTTCCCACAGGTATTGTTTGTATACTTTAGATCCGTCCGATTGCTCTAGACTGAGCTTGACACGATTCCTTAATCGGGTTAATTTATTTTTTGTCGACGATATTTTACTCATACCGTCACAAAATTCCTCTTCATCATTCCCTCCTTTTAATCGTAGAGCTAGATGAAGAGTGGATCCTTTTCTCACATTGAATTCTAACAATGTATGATCATCATTCAACTGTTTACCTGCAAAGATGAGTCTTTGTTGAACTGGAGGAACTCCTTCTTTGCGTTGAATCTTTAATTTTATACTTTCAATAGTGTCACTTGGTTCAACCTCAAGCGTAATGGTTTTGGCAGTCAAAGTTTTCACGAATATTTGCATACCACCTCTGAATCGTAAAACCAAATGGAGTGTAGATTCCTTTTGAATATTATAATCAGAAAAAGTACGTCCATCTTCTAATTGTTTGCCAGCAAAAATGAGTTTTTGTTGATCGGGAGGAAATTCTTCTTTATCTTGAATCTTTGCTTTCACCTTTTCTATGGTGTCACCTGATGCAACCTCGAGTATAATCGTTTTACCGATCAAAGTTTTCACAAATATTTTGTTAGCGCAGATACGTGCAGCTTCCAAAGCTTCACTTGACAATTGTTCAATTTCATCTGATAATATGCAAACGCATGCTGGAAGTTCATCACAATCAGCCTTTTTTCTACCTAAGTCGAAAATTCTGATTTTAGGATATGGCTTGTTTTTGTAATATCTATAACAGCTAGCTGGTCTACGCCCCATTTAAAATTTTAGTATTGAAATTAAATTCAGGTAAATAGTTGTCCTTAAAAGGAATTTTGTTAGTCTGAACCCCCCACATCCTCATTTATGTTTAATAAAAAACAACAATAATTCTTGCCTGGGTGCTCTGGGATTCTTCAGCTGACTTCGGCTTGGCTGCTGTCCTTCCTATATCCTTTGTCCGCGTTCTTGCTGGGCTTCCGTTTTCCGAATCTGTGCGTGGCCCCCCCCCCGAACATTTTATTTTTAGTTAATTTATTATCGATTGATACAAAGCTCATGAGGATGCAAAGACATCGCAGCTGCGGAAGAACCTCGATCGACAGATTCAACAATTGTAATTTTTCATTCAATGGATTCAGATGAATCGATGTTATTTGATTGAGAACGAGAATGCTTGTGTCAGAATTTATCCAGGCTTTTCCATTTAATTGTTCACTATGACCTGAACCCAACGCTGTCATCAAATATCCCAAAACTAGACCATCAAACAAAAAGTTATGAATTCATCCATAGAGCATTCTTGAATATTTGTTGGGATTTTATCAAGTGCAGCTTTAATTTTGTTACGTATCTTTGAGATTTATCGGTTTGCACTTTATATCCAGTTCAGTCGCCAACTTTATAATGATAATTTTGAGAAAACCAATAAAATTTTCTTTTCTTTTCTCGTTTGTTATTACTTTCTGAGTTGTCAGTAATATGATTTACTTTCTTCCTTTTCGTTTTTGGCTCTATTTTTGATCAAAATGATAACTTCATAAATTATTTTGAGTAAACATATATTATTCAGATTTCTTTTCATTTGATATTTTTATTTTTTCTTTCTTTTTCTAGGTTATATATTTTGCTTATAATTTTGAGTGATATTTAGGTCTTTCTCATGATCAGTCGCTTTTCACTGAGGGTCTGACGTTGATGTTCTTGGGGTAGAGATCTGGCCTGGTGAAATACCAATTACTACGGATGCCTCTTCTCCTAAGTACTAGCTCGAGATTAGTTTGGTGAAATTCATTTTATGTATGCATGTTTGAAGATTTAATTATGGCCAAATTAATGATAACAATTAACAGTGATAATAATAATAATAAATGCAATAAATAAAAGATTAGTAATGACAATGATTAATTTTATAATAGTTTAACATTTGAGTTTATTTATCAATGAGATGATAGA
Source organism: Schmidtea mediterranea (assembly GCA_022537955.1). Classification (NCBI taxonomy): domain Eukaryota; kingdom Metazoa; phylum Platyhelminthes; order Tricladida; family Dugesiidae; genus Schmidtea; species Schmidtea mediterranea. The sequence goes on along the minus strand of CM039681.1, from coordinate 82,240,952 downwards.
AAGTTGGTCATTAGGCATCCTTGCATAGGTCAAGTACCATGGGAGTGAGGCTTCTACGGGACTTGATCGATGCAAGGGAAAGGTATTCCAACGTGGAACCTGTTTGATTCAGTTTTTTCATTTTTGAGAATAATTCGATTACATAAATTAGTGTAGAAAGAACACAATATCTGCAAATTAACTTTTAATTCTTTTCATAATACGTATCTGACATGTGATTTAACAAACACATAAAATTGAATATAACAGCCTAAATAAAAATCTCTTTTCTAAAAGTTTTACTTACAAACAATAGGTAGTAAAAAATGGCATGGGTTATTTATTAATAATAAAATCAACAATAAACTTCTTCTTACTTCTAATAGTTCTGTGCACATTTTTAGACAGTCGTGATTTTGAAAAATAACATTAAATTATGTTGATCTGGCATCAACTTATATAGGGGGGTATTGCACGCATATTTTTTGATGCGGTAAAACAAAACGCCTACACGTTTTTACAATATTTCATCACTTTTCTTCTGGTTAACAGATTTTCGTTATTCTATAAAGTTTCTAATTACATCCTAAGCTTAATTCTCTTAGTTATTTTCTGAAATTTAAGCTGTTTTTATGAATTTGGATCAAATATGATGAAATTGTTTAATTTTGTTAGTTTTAATTGTTTTTTAAAGTTTTACTTATTTTTTTACATCTTTTTTGTATTTTTTAAACTTTTTTTTATAATTTTTGTATTATTTAACGGCAAATAGACGATATTTGATAATTTTTTATCCATTTGAATTTTTCTCGCCGAATTTTATTGGATGTCGTGTATATCCGTATATATCAGCTAAGCTATCGAATCTTTGTGATATTTCGACATTTGAAATTCATGCTTATTGATTTGTTTTTTTGGCATCATTATTAATTTTTATCCGAATTTTGATATTGTTTCAAATTAAAAGATTTAACCGTAAAATAAGACGTTATAAAGAAAAGGGCATGAAATTTTCTTTGGTAACTAATAGAATCTATGGTGCATCATAGTATTAACAACCATGGCAATATGGCTCACCTTTTACTGACGTCAGTCCATTTGAGCACATTTCCAACGTCACTTGAGTAGTGGGATGTGTCACCGCTGGATCAACCCCACCGGAGGGGGTAAAACGTTTTTTCTAAGTCTAAAAGTACAAAAAAATTTAAGACAAATACCATAACTCATTCAAGGTCATTGAAACAAGGTCCTTGGATGAGTCATAATAATTTCTCAATGTCATTCAAACAAAGTCCATGACTCGTTCAAAGTTATTGGATGACTCATTTAAAAAATTTCAAGTTCATTCAAACGAAGACCATGAGTCATCAAAAAATTTCTCACTATCATTCGATTTTTCTCAAGATCATTCAAAATTTTCCAAGGTCATTGGATGACTCATCAAAGACTTTCAAGGTCACTGAAACAAAGACCATGACTCATTCAAGATCATCAGATGACTCATCATATTTTTCAAGGTCATTTAAACAAAGACCACGACTCATTCAAGGTCATTCAAAAATTTCTTAAGGTCATTGGATGAGTCATCATATTTGTTCAAGATCATTCAATAATTTTCAAGGTAAATCAAAATTTCTCAAGGTTATATTATTTAAAAAAAATTTTTAATTTAAAATTACTACTTATTTTTACAAATAGTGTTTTAATTATTAATATTTTTTAATATTTATTAATATTATTATTATTATTATTATTATATTTATTATTATATTATAATTATTATATAATAAAAAACAAAGTCATATACAAGAAAAACTTTTATTAAAAAGAAATAATTCGACTATAGTAATATTGTCGAAGAGCTTTATTCAAAGCCCATTTCACATACTTCCGATATCGGGCAGCGCAGCAATGACATCCATCAACACATGGATATTCAGGTTCAATATCTTGTAACATTTTGCTTGTCAAGTCGATTAAGGAAATGTGATGTCATCATTATCGATGATTTGTATCAGGAAGTTAATAAAGAAAAGGATTTTAATAATTTATTCACAAAAATCAGTAGACATGTTGGTGTTACTGTGATCTTTATTACTTAAAATCTATTTCATCAAGGTGGCGCACATAGAACAAGGAATTTAAATGTTCAATATTTAGTTATTTTCAAGAATCCTAGAGATGCAACAGTTATTGATTTTCTTGTTCGACAAGCATACCCTAATAATCGTAATTTTCTCATCAGTGAATTTTAAGATGCTTCAAAATCACCACATGGATATATATTTCTTGATTTCACACAATAATGCAATGGTGATTTACGGGTTAAAACAGATATTTTTAATAAAGAAGGTGCCATGGTTTATCAACAAAGTTGAAAACATTAACATGTAAAAATTTTTATGAAATCCAGGCTTAAAAATGTCCGAAAACTCAGACAAAGAAAATAAAGAACCCAGTTTCACCAAAGACTAGTTATACACAATCTAAAAAACTAATAACCGAGAATTACCCTGCAATGAATCTAATTTCTAAAAACATTATTAAAAGGAGTAATAAAAAAGTTAAAATTGTAAAAAATCATAGGAGTTTCCCATATTTTAATGCATTGTTAAAGGCTTCGAGTATGAAAAGAATGTCTATTTTACAATCTTTTCCAAATTTTGTTGTCGATGATTTACTCAAAATTTTATTAAAAGTAGTCAGAGGTAAAATTAAAATCCGTAAATCTAAAAAAACTAGTATTGAATAAACATCTTAAGCCTTTGTTATCGCTTGTAAATAATAAAAATCGTAAACAAATGAGAAAAATCATATATAAACAACAAGGCGGTTTTATCGGAGCAATGCTACCATTAGCAATATCATTATTAGGTGGATTAAAATAAACGATGGGTCAATCATTACCTAATGTTAAATTAAAATTTCAATCATCTTGTTGTAATGGAGAAGATTTGGACGAACCCAGAAGACGAGGCAGGTTTTGGTGGAGCGGCAAAGTTAAAGAAAAGAGTCCCAAATTCGAAACAGGAAACGCAAAAGTGGTTGTCAGATCAGCTTGCGTACCGTTTAAACAAATGGATGTGGAAAAGATTTCCAACGAGAGCTAATATGACATTCGGTATTAATGATATATGGCAAATGGATTTGATGGAGATGATATCGTATTCGAAGATTAACAAGAATTATAAATATATTTTGACGTGTATTGATGTTTTCAGTCTTTTTACCCGAAGTGTACTAACAAAGACAAAATCTGCAGAGGAAATATCTTAAGCAATTAATAATATATTTAAAAATGGGCATCCAGACAATTTGCAAACTGATTTAGGTATTATTATTATTATTATTATTATTACTATTACTATTATTATTATTATTATTATTATAGGTAAGGAGTTTTACAATAGTAAAGTTAAGCAAATCCTGGATCGTCTCAAAATAAATCATTACTCTGTACATTCTCTATACAAAGCCGCCCATGTTGAAATATTTAACCGGACATTGAGGGATAGATTGAAGAAATATTTCGTGCATCAAGGTAATAAAATATGGATAAATGTATTACCGAAAATACTTGTTAGTTATAATAATTCATCACATCGAGATCTGAATGGTTTGAGACCCGTAGATATCAGCTTGAAAACACTTTTATGGTCTACAGAAGTTACTATTAGAAAGCCAAAACATAAAGTTGGTGATCACTTTAGAATTAGTAAAATATCTGCGTCACCTTTCATCAAAGATTTCGATAGTAATTGGAGTGATGAGGTATTTCAAATTACTAAAATTAATACTAAACAGAGTCCTGTAATGTATGTTATTAAAGATAGTGATAACAATGTAATACAAAGGAAATTCTATGAACAGGAATTACAAGTTATTTCCAAACCTACAGTGTTTAGAATTCAGAAAATACTGAAAACTAAAATGGCGGGTAAGGATAAACAATACTATGTCAAATGGCATGGATATCAAAAACCCTCATGGATATCATCAAAAGACCTAGTAAAATGAGTTTCTATACAATTTTACCGAGCAATAATTGCCCACTAATACATCCGGAAAATCAAGCAAGTAAATTTATAGTTGATCTTCAAAATCCCATTTCTTTACATAGAAATCGAAAAGTTGCTTTACAAGACTTTACATTTGTGTACAATACAATCCCATTTAATAGTCATTGTAAAATATGTTACAAGAAGCGTGTTCCCGAAACATGTAGTGGTATTTTCTCAATCAATAATATTGATCGATATTGGCATATTCCAAATCAAATTTTAGATAAAAATAGTGGCATGTTTTTCAAAGATGTATTGAATGTTAGTTGTGATTTTAGTCCATTTACAATAAAATTTGAAAGTTTTGATGATGCCAAGCGAATGGGTAGTGATAAGCTTAACATTGTTGTTTCTGGTACTGAATACCGATTACGTTTCAAAACTTTTATTGATGTCGGCCCTGTGAATGAACACATCAAAATAACTGTATCATATATTAATGAGGTGGAAGATACATTTAAATTTACTAAAGATTTATATATTGAAACACTTGAAGAATTACATAAATATATTTCATTCAATTGTTTACATATATTTAAAACTATTGAATTTGTTAAAGATGTATTATGCAAATCTAGTTTGAATAATAACATTAGATAACATAATAAATCTAGTTTGAATAATAACATTTGTGATAACTGTATCATATATTAATGAGATGTATTATGCAAATCTAGTTTGAATAATAACATTAGATAACATAATAAATCTAGTTTGAATAATAACATTTGTGATAACTGTATCATATATTAATGAGGTGGAAGATACATTTAAATTTACTAAAGATTTATATATTGAAACACTTGAAGAATTACATAAATATATTTCATTCAATTGTTTACATATATTTAAAACTATTGAATTTGTTAAAGATGTATTATGCAAATCTAGTTTGAATAATAACATTTGTGAGGTTACATTTGTTAAAGATTTGGCTAATACATTGGGATTAGATAAGCAAACATATCGGGCAAGTGCTTTTGGTGTACACAAACCAAAAATAATAAAACTCCATAGACAAATGTTCATATATACTAACATCATCGATCCTATAATTGTTGGTGATTCTTTGGTTCCTCTATTGAAATCTGTTTGGGTTGATAAACATGATCAGGATGAAGTTGTCAATATAAATATCGATAATCCCATGTACTTACCGGTATCAACATCATGTATAAACAATATAGAAATAAATATTCGTGAGAATAGCGGTAAATTTATTGAATTTAGTAAAGATACAAAAACTCATTTGACATTACATTTTCGTAAATTAGATGGCCAATAACGATATTATTAGTATGCATAGTGGTAGCTAAAGTGATGACGAATTACCATATTTTATTGGTAAGCACTACTGATCTGGATGGTTAAGAACTATTGGTAGATTTGCACTTCCTATTCTTAAACACCTAGGTAGTTTTGGTATGAAAACCGCTAAAGATGTGATAATGAATAAGCAGAAAATATTACCATCTCTGAAATCAAATGCATTATCTGAGTTAGGGAAAGTTCTATCTAGTGTTGCAGGTATGTTCAAAAACAGGAACCTGCACCTGCTTAAAAACGTAAAAGAGTAAAAATCATATAAACAAACAAATGAAAGGACATGGAACTATATTTCAAAAATGATTTGTGGTAAATCTGAATAGTGCTTATTTGATAGACAATCTCCCTAGGCGGTAATTGAAATGGAGTTCTTTGAAGACGTATTCCCGATGAATTCTATTATGGATAGTAGAACTGATATTGAATTTTATATTAATGGTTCCTAAACGGAATATTTAGATTTGAATGATACATTGTTAACTGTTCAGATCAAAGTTGTAGATAAAGATAGAAAAACCGTTTGGTGAACCTAGTAATGTAATACCAAACAATTTCTTGTTTCATACACTTTTTAAAGATGCAGTACTTGGATTTAATAATATCAAGATTGAGGGTGGAAATAGTACATATATTCACAAAACTCTAATAGAAACTATTATAAATTACAATAGCGATACTAACAATACATGTTTAACTCCTATGGGTTATGGTAGTGATGACGATAGAAAAAAGTGGATTAAGGGTTCGAAATTATTTACCATGTACTCATCATTGCAACACAAATTTATGAATCAACCGCAATATTTACTTCCAGGTGTTAATGTACACATTAGATTGAAAAGATCAAAGTCGGCATTATCACCAACAAGTGCCACCACAGCACCAATTCCTCAATTAGTTGGTGCAAAATTCTTGGTGAGATGAGTTCATGTTAAACCCTCTGTATTAGCAGGTTATCAACTGGGGCTTAATTCTAAGCATGCAATATATCCATTGAAAACAAAGGCAATTGTTACATTTGCTATTGCTAAAGGTTCAGCTTCTTTCTATAAGAAACAAATATTTGGAGATATAAGAATGCCCAACTTTATATTGGTAATCTTTCAAAGTGAATCTCAATCATACTTAACATCGAGCTCAATTTTCAAAATTTTGGAGTAACATCGCTAACTTTTTCGAAAAATAGTGATTATAGAGAAACATATACTCAAGATTTCGATAATGATAATATTGTGCTACATATATGCAAAGTATAGTGAGAAATATGGGTTATTTAGATAAAAACCTTAATTGTGGTATAACTCTTAATGATTTTAAAAACAAATATCCATTCTTTACATTTGTTTTGGCACCAGATTTCGATTTAAATCAGAGTAAATTACCTCAAAATGGAAATTTACGATTAGATATAAAGTTTGCTAAAGCTACAACTGAACCGGTGCATGTTGTAATATATGGAGTATTTGAAAATGAGGTTCAAATAACTGCAAACAGAACAGTGTTGGTTTGAACAGAATTTAAACATTACTAATTTGAACAGAGTTCAAAAATTGTTCGTTTGAATGGTATAAATGTATATATAATTTGTCATGGAGTAAGTTTTTCATGTAATATTCATATTATTAATGTAGTTCTGTTCAGGTCTATTGAATTGGAAAACAAATATTGGGACATGAATTTTTAGGAGTATTTCCTCTTGATAAAATTCCATATTTACGTAATAATCAAGTCATAATCGTCAATACTCAATCTTCTCATCTCGGTGGAGAACATTGGTTAACAATATATATGAAACCTAGCAAGTGTTGGGCTATAAGCCATAATTTAAACAAAATGAAAAATTGTGTAAATTAAAACAAAATAATTAATGAGGTTTGAAAATTATCAATATGGCTGCTGTAACATAAGCACGTACCGCAAGCAGAAATCAAAAATAAAATAAAACATATTAATTAAAACAAAATAAAAATATAACAAAATTAAATAAAACAAATAATTAATTAAAATCCATGAAAAAACCTACAAATGCAGAAAGAATATAAAAATTCAAATATAAAACCGCCAAAACCTTGCAAAAGAAGGTTTAGAAAATACATAGGCGGAAGCGGCGACCAAAAATTTAAACATCAGAGGCTAAAAAGAGAAACAATCAAAAAGAATGGTTAAACGATAAAAAATAAAAATTTACGAAATATTGAGAAAATAATATCAAAAAATAGAGAAAAATAAGGAGAAAAATAAAATATTTAAAATAAAATTAAAGCAATAAAACCCCTCGAAAAATAGCCAAAACAGGGTCAAAATACTCTGATTGGTCTCACCCAGGCATGAAATGACTATATATACAGCAGTCATTTTCATAATTTTTAGACAATTTTTGTTGATAGACAAATTTTGTTAGACTGTTAGACATTTTGTTGACACAAAATTTTTAGACATTGGTAGACATTTTGTTGACAGGCAATTTTGTTAGACTTTTAGAAAATTTTGTAGACACAATGTATGACAATTTTTGAAATTTGGATGCTTGACTGATAAACTTATCGATCGTAAGTATTGTTCTTTTTTGTAGAAATATATTTTTCTAAGTTAATGTTTTATTTAATTTAACTTATTCTGGATGACCGCAATGTCTTTTGGCATTGCTTGGCAGGTTCCCCCTAACTTATTTATATTCATTTTATATACATGTTAATTGTGGAGAATGGCAGGGCAACATTCAATTCCGGCCGTTAAATTGGCAGGACGTTGACGTGTTGCTTTGTCACAATCCACCCTTCGGTGTCTGCTTAGTCTGGTCAGGCCTTTTTGCACTGATCACGGGGTAGGACACCGTCGTAATTCACCGTGGCGGCCATTTTTAATGTTGGTCGGAGCGGTAAGAGGGTAAACTGCGGGAAGATCGCCATAATTAAGGGGATAACATTATTATATGTTTAAGTAGGAAAATTGAATTTTTAATTTAACTCCTGCCGATTATTATATTATCAAGGGTACGACTAGTGATAGAAATTTAAGTCAACGAAAGTATAAAGTAGGTTTAAATCACGGACATTGTTTGATAATCATCGCGGTGGAAAATTAAAATAAAACGATACATTTTGGCATAGATTTGTGAGATGATAATATAAAGATTTACGAATGGTGGTAACTGTGGCGACCATAGGAAAGCAAATATGAGTTGTTGGACTAAAATAACGATCTTATGATAATGCATTTATTTCAATTTACCATAGACTAACGTTTGTATGAAACAAAGAATTTTCCATAAAATAAGGGCGGAACGCTGCCAAAATTTTTGAAAAATATTTTAATAAATAAACAGTAATGATGACAAATTGATATAGGAATTGTAGAAATAGATGAGAATGGACAAGCGTATAGATAGAAAGAGACGTAAGACCTTCCATCGGCAGTCAGGAACCCGAAAGTGAAAATATCATGAGGAGTAGTTCTAGAAATGGAGCTCACCTGCTCATGAATTTTCAGCTGCTATATACAGTACCAACATGAGCTTGCTCATGGGTATATAGTGGTAGGATTAAAATTGTGGGGCGTCTGGGTGAGACAGCATAGACCCTAGGAAAAGAAGGCATTTTGATAGAGGGAAATAAGTTTGAATAAGCTTTGCACAGATTTAAACAAATTAATTACACCTAGTACACCAGCACAAGATATTTGTATTTGATCCTATGGGTTTCTATTATCCTGCTTTATTGGTTTCGAAACTGCAAACAATGGGTAAACCTATTGTGTATAATAAAACTATGTATCAAAAACCATGGATCTTAACATGTGGTAAACATTGTTTAGCCTGGTTATTATTCAAGTGATTTGATGTTCAATGCATGCATTAATGTTTGTGTTATGTTTTATTGTTATATTTTATTATTATTATTATTATTATTAAAAGATAACTCCAATGAAAAACTTTTCGTACGATATATTTCGATAGCTTAGCTATCATCTTCAGGTACTCAAAACCAACTAAAAATATTATGAATTAACATTTAATTTAAACAAATTATTTTTTTATTAATTTAATTTTGTAATAAATAAATATTTATAAAATATATTCAATTAACTTTTATTTAATTTAAAATTTTAAAATTTTCACTTATATTCTAATTTTTAAAAAATTAATGTAATTTAAAATTTTCAATTATTTTAATAATATTAAAAAAAAACAAACATGGTTTAACATACGTAAACTATTTAAAAACATTGAAAACATTCGTAGTCACAGCACTTTGGACATAAATCTTTGGATCCAATGACCTTATCAGCAATGCTTCACATATCACGGGTTCCCAATAATTATTAAAACTTCTCAACAAAATTCTAAAATCAGACATTCCTATTTCACTTTTACAGCCTCTATTGTGTTCACTAATATTGGTCAAACCCTTCAATCGACAATGCTCTAGAACTCGAGTACAGAGATGACGGGAAGTCTCTCCAATGTATTTGGCATTACACCCATTACATGTAAATTGATAAACGAGATCAGAACACAATCCAACCGGAGTTTTTGATTTATTAATAAACATATTGCGTACCTTATTGCGTACCATCTGTTTACTAAACTTCCTTTTATAATTTGTAAAGCCTTCAGAGTATGGCAATACTAACACATATTTAGGCTCAATTTTTTTATATCCATTTTTACTATTATTTAGATCAACACTCAATTCACACCCATTTGACAAATTACACTCAGACTTTCCAAAACATGGATCCTTAGGATTTTTAATCAATTTATCAACAGTTTTTTTTATCATCAACAATAAAAATGATTTAGAATATCCATTCTTTATCAACAACTCAACCAATTTATCAACACTTTTTACCGAATTAGCAAAAGTAGAAGATAAAGACCAAGAACGATAAATCAATCCTTTCACCATATTTCTCTTATACTTAAATTCACAAAAGGTTTCTGGAGAAGTATAAAGACCAGTATCAGTTGGTTTTCCATAAATCTCTGTCTCATACTGTTTATCCTTGCGTTGAATTAACAAATCTAAAAACGCAATTGATGACTTTGAGTTTTTTGATGAGTCATTGTCTTTGTTCTACAAAAATTTGTACCTTTAAACCGAATGTGTAATTTTTACATATGCGCGTACCTGTTGTGGATATCCTTGAAATTGAAAGCGCCAAAGATTTTCTTCCAATCTGGTACCCAACAATACGACATATGTCAAAATGATGAAGATGACATATAAAAAAATATTTATTTATCATTTTTAATAGATTTTGATTTAAAGCCTTTTACATTTTGAGGACTAAGGAAGATATCTGAAATTTGTTTGACAATCAAACGAGGGGCTAAGAATATTACACTAAGATTTATTTATAGTGTTTTCGGTGATGTGCTTCCAATCCAAGAAAATGTTATACAAGACATTGAATCTATAAGATATAGTAAATGTTGAAGAACAAAGCAAATTCTACTGAAATAATAAAGCGAAAATACATAGAATAGACCGAAATTGAATTCATTCGAACAACAATTGAAATAGCCGACCACACGGGAGATTTTCTAGAATGAGTACATAATTTCTATTCAGATTAATTATTTTTAAAAAAAACACTGACATAATTAGCATAAAGGAAAAGAGCATTTGTTACGAAATTTAACGTGTGGCCGGTAAAATAGAAAGTAATCTTTTTAAAATTTAAAAAATCTCTGCATACCAGTAAAATTCTAAAATAAGGGTTTTGATTTTAAAAAAGAGATTAAATAGAAATTAAAAATATTTTTTTTTGCGATACCCCACCCTACTTTTTATCCTAATTAGTAGGTAGTTAGGAGCACACTGGAACCTAAAAAAAACATAGGGGAGGGGGTGGGTATGTAATAGCGGATTAAATTTCGGATTATCTTGATTACATAATGATGTAATCAACTTAATTAATTTTGTGTGTATTTTTTTTAATTAAATTTTTGGCGCGATTTTTATTTTCGAATTTTTTTTTCTCGAGTTTTTGGCGCGATTTTTTTTTTTGAATTCAAATTTTTGGAACATTTTTTTAAATTCAAATTTTGGCGAATTTTTGAAATAAAATTGAAATATTTTTTTGAATAAATTTTTTTTTAATCACACTATAGTCAGGGGGTATTTTTGAAAAAGACTAAAATAAATTGGCTTGAATTGCCTAACGATAAAAAAAAAGCATAAAATTAAAATTGGCTCAAATCGCCTAAAATGGTCAGAGAGGGTATTTTCATTCACAAATTTTTTTTAATCACACTATAGTCAGGGGGTATTTTTGAAAAAGACTAAAATAAATTGGCTTGAATTGCCTAACGATAAAAAAAAAGCATAAAATTAAAATTGGCTCAAATCGCCTAAAATGGTCAGAGAGGGTATTTTCATTCACAAATTTTTTTTTTAATCACACTATAGTCAGGGGGTATTTTTGAAAAAGACTAAAATAAATTAGCTTGAATTGCCTAACGATAAAAAAAAGCATAAAATTAAAATTGGCTCAAATCGCCTAAGATGTGATATAGTCAGGGATGTTTTTAATTCGTAATAAAAACTAATGCAATATTTGGTCTCAATAATTTCTTTAGGTAAATATTGACATAAAATAAAAATGGCTTGAAACGCCTACTGATAAAAAAAATTGACAGGGGTATTTTATAGGCTTGTTAAAAAAAAACACTTGAAATATTTGTTCACACAATTTTCATAGACAAATTTAGGCTCTAGATAAAAATAATTTAAAATACCTAAAGTAAATTAAAGTACATTAGAATACATTAAAGTATATTAAAGTAAATTTAGATAAATTAAAGTACATTAGAATACATTTAAGTATATTAGAGTAAATTAAGGTTCCTCTAGTAAATTAAGATACATTAGAGTACATTAAGGTAAATTAAAGTAAATTAAAGGGTCGAAAGTCAATTTAAGTACATTGGGGTACATTTAAGTAAATTATGGTTCATAAAGTAAATTAAGGTACATCAGAGTAATTTAAAGTACGTTAGAATAAATTTAAGTAAATTAAGGTTCTTAAAGTGATCTAAGGTACCTAGAGTAAAGTATGGTAGGTTAGGTAAGAATTTTTTAAAATTAAATAGAGTCAACAGTTAAGTTACATAAGGGTAATTTTTAAAGCTGAAAATTTTAAAAGCAGTTATAGTAGGCAAATTACATAAGGTAAGAATTTTTTAAAAGTAAATAGAGGGTCAAAAGGTAAATTACATAAGGTAAGAATTTTTAAAGTTAAAGAGTCGACAATATTGCATGATAAAATTTATTAAATAAAATTTTTAGTATAGTTTTATCGATCAATTTTTATACATATTTTTAAATGATAAAATTTTTAACATAATTTTACAATGGAATTTTTTATACATGATTTTTAAAGATGAAATTTTTAGAATAATTTTACAATGAAATTTTTTATACATATTTTTAAATAATAAAACTTTTAACATAATTTTACAATGAAATTTTTTATACATGATTTTAAGTAGAATTTTTAGTATAATTATATCGATGAATTTTTTATATATAATTTTTAAAGATGAAATTTTTAGGATAATTTTACAATGAAATTTTTATACATGTTTTTAATTGAAAAAATTTTGAATGTAATCTTACAATGAAATTTTTTTAGTATAATTGGTACAATGACTTTTTTATACATATTGATAACGATCAAATTTTCAAAGAAATTTTTCAAAAACTTTTTTCAAAGAATTTTATTAAATTAAATTTTTGAGTTTCAGTGTTACATAGTATTGCCTAAGGTAGGTAGTAGTCATTCGCAAGAGCAACCCATCTCCTCCACTCTGCAGCAACCCATCCTTAATAAAAAAAAATAATAAAATAATAATAATAATAATAATAATAATAATAATAATAATACTTTCAGAAAATATAAAAAGTTAACTTACTTGGTATCAACTTCTGAACACTGATAACCCATACACAGTGAATAATTCATTAATAACTGAACAACAATCACTAGGTACTGAAAACAAATAACCGAGTACTGTACAGCTCTCTATATACATATTATGCATTGAATAATTTACTTATTTATTAAAATGACATATTTAAATAATATTTAATCTTTCAACACCGATATTCAACCAACTCAACCCACTTAAAAAATAAAATTTTCTCTCAATCATTTCCCTTTAAAATACTTAGTTATTTACACATTCAATAACTAGTTACTGAACAAATCAATATCAAAAACTAATTACTGAACCAATAAATATTAATGATGGGTTACTGACCAACTAATTTTGAAATAAATCACATAAAAGGTTAACAAAAAGAAATACAAGTTGAAACTTTATTAACTTTTTCACTATTTTATCGATCATTGATGTGTCCAAATTGGTAAAATGTTTGGTTGCTTAGTTACCTTGTTGTTATCAAGCGATAATTAATCAAATTCATTGAAACCATATCCATTGTTATATTTACTTGGTATCAACTTCTGAATACTGATAACCCATCACACTGAATAATTCATTAATAACTGAACAACAATCACTAGGTACTGTATACAAATAACCGAGTACTGTACAACTCTCTATATACATATTAGGCATTGAATAATTTACTTATTTATTAAAATGACATATTTAAATAATATTTAATCTTTCAACACAGATATTGAATCAACTCAACCCACTTAAAAAATAAAATTTTCTCTCAATCATTTCCCTTTAAAATACTTAGTTATTTACACACTCAATAACTAGTTACTGAACAAATCAATATCAAAAACTAATTACTGAACCAATAAATATTAATGATGGGTTACTGACCAACTAATTTTGAAATAAATCACATAAAAGGTTAACAAAAAGAAATACAAGTTGAAACTTTATTAACTTTTTCACTATTTTATCGATCATTGATGTGTCCAAATTGGTAAAATGTTTGGTTGCTTAGTTACCTTGTTGTTATCAAGCGATAATTAATCAAATTCATTGAAACCATATCCATTGTTATATTTACTTGGTATCAACTTCTGAATACTGATAACCCATCACACTGAATAATTCATTAATAACTGAACAACAATCACTAGGTACTGTATACAAATAACCGAGTACTGTACAACTCTCTATATACATACTAGGCATTGAATAATTTACTTATTCATTAAAATGACATATTTAAATAATATTTACTCTTTGAACACCGATATTCAACCAACTTAACCCATTTAAAAAATAAAATTTTCTCTCAATCATTTCCCCTTAAAATACATGGTTATTCACAATATGTTATCAATAACTAGTTACTGAACAAATCAATATCAAAAAATTTTTACTGACCAAGAAATCTTTAAATAAAAGCACATATAAATTTGAACAATCAAAAGAAATACAATTTTATTAACTTCTCAACTTTTTTATCGATTATTGATGTCTCCAAATTTTGTTTTGTTGTTTAGTTACCTGATTGCTATCAAGAAACTATTAATCATTGAAGCTCAATCAATTGTTGTATTTTCTCTGAATAAAAATTTATTTCTTTACAGTCTTGTATGTGATTTATTGAAATTATTTTGTAAAACATTGAAATTTTTCTACCATTTTTGTAATATATTTAATTGCGTCCAACAATGAACAATTACTAAACGTTATTTTCAAAGATGAATGCCAACTTTTTCATTTATTTTTCACACGTCCCTAAATAAATTAATTGCTAACTCATCAAATAATTACTTAAATTTATTTTTATAGATTTTCTATTCACCCCCAACTCTTATTGTTTACTGAATGATAAATTAATTAGTAAGTACAAGTAGTGGTTAATCTAATTACTAGTGAAAAGAAACTTGATTAGAAAAAGATACTTAAATTAATTTCACAAAACATACATTACTTTCACAGTACTTGAAATAAATTTTCATATATTTATTGTAAATTATTAGATTTTTAAGTTTCTAAACATTAAATAAAGTTAATAGATAAAATAATTATCATCTACCACATTACTAAAAATTAAATGGTTATCGACCAACCACTAAATAAGTTGAATTTCTAACAAAGCTTAAAAAACCACATGGAACAGGTACTTGTGTACTGATAGATACCGATAAAATCTACTAAAAATCCAAATATGTATGTTTAATTTTTGTAAAGTTTTTTATTTTGTAAAAATAAGACTTATCCTTAAATTATGATTAGCATGTGAATAGAATTTGATTAAATTTAAATATTTTAAGATGTTAAATAAAACTGATTAATTTGTAAATAATGTTAGTACTTTGAAATTTTAAAATAAGACCTTCGGCAAATTGGTAAGAAAATAGTTGTTATTGAGTAATACATATTAAAATTACCAAAGTTTTATAATTTTTGTCAAGTTTTGATAGATCTTTAATAAAATTTGTTAGTACTTTGAATAAAAATTTTAAAAAAGTTTCAACATACTAGCAAATTGTAAAGAAAATAGTACTTATCAATTAAAAAGTTAAATAAACTAAGTTGTAAAATAATTGAAAAAATTTGCTAGATCATTTTTTAAAATTTTATTCAAGGTACTTGTTGAATAAAAATTAGTGTATATTATCGACTTCTTATAGTATTTAATCGTACAATTTCTCTTCATTCCTGGAAATAATCATAAATATTTAAATTATTCAGAAAATTGTCAATAACAACATAAGTAATGAGTAATAAAAAGTTTTTAAATACTAGTTAATTTAGTTTTTAATTAAATTAAATTACAAATTTATAATAAAATCAAATAAATACTTACTTGTATACAAATAGTTACATGAATCAAACTATTTCTTAGAACCGAACACGTATCGTATATTTTATTCAGATTCCAATAATATCATTAAAATTAACCAAAATCTTATTGATATATTTTGATAACCCTTAAACCAATGAAAATGTATCGATTTCACTAAGTATCCATCCTTTAACATAGATATTTAAACGAATAAATCCCCATAAAAATATCATAAATTACCCTCTTATCTTATCGTTTCCCCTTAAAATATTATAAAATTTACTGTCAACCAATCATTTCCCTTTAAAATATCAACAAGCCTGTTCTTAATCGATCATTTCCTATTAAAAAATCATAAATTCTCTTCTTAGCCAATTGTTTTCCCCTAAAATAAAATTTACTCTCAACCAATCATTTCTCTTTAAATGAGATTAATCCCAGTTTTATTCATTATTTTCATAAAAAATCACCGACATATTGATATTCAACCGAATAAATCTCTTGAAATCATCTTAAAATAAAATTCCTCTCTTGACCAATCAAATCCCCTTAAAAATATTATAAATTCGCCTCTCAACCAATCATTTCTCTTTAAATTACAATAATCCCCGCTATATTCATTATTTTCATAAAAATCACCAACATATCGATATTCAACAGAATAAATTTCTTGAAATCCATCTCGTGACCAATTATTTCCCCTTAAAAGATCATAAATTCTCTTCTTAAACAATCATTTCTCTTTTAAATGACAATATTTCCACTCTCTCAAAAGATTTACACACATCTTGATATCTATCTGAACAAAGCCCCTTAAAAATATTATAAATTCCTCCTCTATATTCTCCATTTATGAAATATTTATTCTTTGAACACAGATATTCAACCAACTCAACTCCCTTAAAAATGACAACAAACTTGTTCTTAATAGATTATTTCCCCTTAAAATATCACAAAATTTCCTCTTAACCAATCATTTCCCTTGAAATCACATTTTCCCCACTGCACCAACAATACACATATTTTTGGTAATAACCTACAAGGTAAAATTTATTTAGAAATCTATATTTAACCGAATAAGATCTTTAAAAATTCATCATTTGGATCATATTTACTATATGTATTCAACCAATCAAATTCCCTTAAAATAAAAATCTGAATTTTACCAATAAAAATAAATTTTCTTTAAAGTATTACAAAATTGTTATCGATACCCAACATTTTCCGTCGAAAATCACCACAATTTGATTCTGGCAACAAATTCAATCAAATAAAAAATTCATCAAAAATGACTAAAATCGAATAAAGTCTATGTTTCCCACATAAATTTAATTTCACTAAATTAATGTAAAATCATAAAATATATATCATGTTGCTCAAATAATTAAAATTAATCAGTAAATCAAGTATAAATTCAATAAAAATTACCAGTCAACCCATAGATACAATTCAACGATTTTCATATGTATATTGTTAACCACACTGAGCATCCTCTTAAAAATCTCTACAATATACTACTTTTGTGATTGATATCCACGAAATCAATAAATGGAAAAATGATAATAATTAATTGAACATCCTTTTTTTACTGTAAAATCAATTAAAATTTTCGGTTTCACTAAAATATTTTTAAAAATCAACTGATTTAATCAACTTTTTAAATATATCATAAAATTATAATTTAAATATCATTTACTATTCAAAATCTATCAGTCAAATTGGAATCTAATTGGTAAATAATTATCATAAATATGTTTCATAAACATTTTGTTCCTAAAATAAACTTTTATTTAAAATAATCCTAAAATCAAGTAAAGTTTATTAAATTATCAAGAAATTAAGTGCTTCTAAAATTATAGATTTACCCTCATTTCTTCAATATTTTCTACAAAAACATAATAGTCCCCAAATCCATTAACATTCAAATGAAAACCATAAAATTCACATAGATGATTAAAATTTACTAAAATAAATACCTCGTAAAACTAGATATCACTTAAATTATCATAAAATTTCCCTAAAATCTCTAATTAATTTACATAGCCTAAAAATATTTTATTTTTGTCGATTACAACCTAATCTATTTAAGTGTGTAATTAAATTTATTAAAAGTTAATTAAATTTTCAGTGAAAATGACAAGTCAATAACAAGTCAACAAATGGAATTTTAATTAGTAGAGATTATATTCTATAAAGAAAATTTCCAGTGAAGAAGTAATATTGGTGGGAGAGTACATTAAGTGTCTAAAATCGTTGAAATTACTGGAAAAAGTGGGATAGCTAAAGATATCTACTAAATAGATGAAATATCAATTGATATATTAAAACCTTACAAGGGTAATATACTTTGAATGAAGAAAATATACATCGAAGAAGAAAAATATTCATTAAAGTGAGAAAATATTAATTAAAGTGAGAAATTATTCATTGAAGAGGAAAATATTCATTAAGAGAAATTATTCATTGGTGAGAAAAAATATTTATTGAAGAGGGAAAACAATCATTGAATAACGTAAAATATTGATTGAAGCTAAGAAATATTCAGTGAATCGAGAATTGCATATAATAAATTAGACGGTAAAATTTCTCAATGATGAGATGAAATATCAATTAAATATTGGAAATACTTGAAATAAATGGAGTCTGTATTATTCACTGTTCAACAAATATACTTAAAAGATGAAAATATTCACTGAAAATGAATCGTACTTTAAGAGTGGATGAATTACTATTATATTCAATTAAAAATTATTAACAATTGAGTAGATTTTGTCGGTTAATTATATTTAAATAGGGATATATATTGTTGATGAGTGCGCGGATGAATAGTTATTAAAAAAACGCGCGCGCGTATATTAATCCAACGAATATATTCAAATCCGGCGAATATATTCCAATCCGGCGAATATACCAATCCGGCGACTATACCAATCCGGCGAATATATTCCAATCCGGCGAATATACCAATCCGGCGACTATACCAATCCGGCGACTATACCGATCCGGCGAATATACCAATCCGGCGACTATACCAATCCGGCGACTATACCAATCCGGCGAATATACCAATCCGGCGAATATATTCAAATCCGGCGACTATACCAATCCGGCGAATATACCAATCCGGCGAATATATTCAAAACCAGCGTATACTAATCCAATGAATATTCAACAAATACGGCGAATATTCAACAAATCCGGCATATTTAATACTATAAATACGGGTGGATCAGATACAATGTAATAAGTAGAAAGAACGAAGCAGAAAGTCCAACAAATAATGGAATGTAGTAAACAATACAATGAATAGATGAATAATTTGGTATTATGATTATAAGAAAAATTTAGTTTTTTTTTTAATATTAAATAAATTCAGAAAATTGATGTATGTTTTATATTAATTATTGCTTTTTATAAAATGTTATAAATTTACTTTTAGAAATACTAATCATTTTTTGATGTTATTATTATTTTTGAATTTAAATTATTATGTTGTTATTAGTTACAATTGAATAAATTATTTAAATTAACTTTACATTTGGATAATATTTATTTATAACCATCAATTTATAAATATATTATTGAAAATATTTTTAATTTGTCAAAAGGTTTTATTTGAGTATAAAACTAAATCAAATATTCTATTTACTAATCATTATAAAAAAAAAAATTTTTTTTTTTTAACCAAATTTCAAAAATAATTTCAATAATATATTTATAAATTGATGGTTATAAATAAATATTATCCAAATGTAAAGTTAATTTAAATAATATATTGTCAATAGTTACAACTAAAATAGTATTAAAATATAAGATTTTCAAAAATTTATTACATGTAGATAATAATTCTTAATACCAATAAAATTCCATAACGTTCATTTAAAATATATCATTCAATGTGCTTTGAATGTAAGAGACTTATATTTGATTTCTACAATCTCATTGTTTAATAAGTATTTCTCGGATTTGTTGAATATTCGCCGGATTGGTATATTCGCCGGATTTGTTGAATATTCATTGGATTAGTATACGCCGGATTTGAATATATTCGCCGGATTTGTTGAATATTCATTGGATTAGTATACGCGCGCGCGTTTTTTTAATAACTATTCATCCGCGCACCCATCAACAATATATATCCCTATTTAAATATAATTAACCGACAAAATCTACTCAATTGTTAATAATTTTTAATTGAATATAATAGTAATTCATTCACTCTTAAAGTACGATTCATTTTCAGTGAATATTTTCATCTTTTAAGTATATTTGTTGAACAGTGAATAATACAGACTCCATTTATTTCAAGTATTTCCAATATTTAATTGATATTTCATCTCATCATTGAGAAATTTTACCGTCTAATTTATTATATGCAATTCTCGATTCACTGAATATTTCTTAGCTTCAATCAATATTTTACGTTATTCAATGATTGTTTTCCCTCTTCAATAAATATTTTTCTCACCAATGAATAATTTCTCTTAATGAATATTTTCCTCTTCAATGAATAATTTCTCACTTTAATTAATATTTTCTCACTTTAATGAATATTTTTCTTCTTCGATGTATATTTTCTTCATTCAAAGTATATTACCCTTGTAAGGTTTTAATATATCAATTGATATTTCATCTATTTAGTAGATATCTTTAGCTATCCCACTTTTTCCAGTAATTTCAACGATTTTAGACACTTAATGTACTCTCCCACCAATATTACTTCTTCACTGGAAATTTTCTTTATAGAATATAATCTCTACTAATTAAAATTCCATTTGTTGACTTGTTATTGACTTGTCATTTTCACTGAAAATTTAATTAACTTTTAATAAATTTAATTACACACTTAAATAGATTAGGTTGTAATCGACAAAAATAAAATATTTTTAGGCTATGTAAATTAATTAGAGATTTTAGGGAAATTTTATGATAATTTAAGTGATATCTAGTTTTACGAGGTATTTATTTTAGTAAATTTTAATCATCTATGTGAATTTTATGGTTTTCATTTGAATGTTAATGGATTTGGGGACTATTATGTTTTTGTAGAAAATATTGAAGAAATGAGGGTAAATCTATAATTTTAGAAGCACTTAATTTCTTGATAATTTAATAAACTTTACTTGATTTTAGGATTATTTTAAATAAAAGTTTATTTTAGGAACAAAATGTTTATGAAACATATTTATGATAATTATTTACCAATTAGATTCCAATTTGACTGATAGATTTTGAATAGTAAATGATATTTAAATTATAATTTTATGATATATTTAAAAAGTTGATTAAATCAGTTGATTTTTAAAAATATTTTAGTGAAACCGAAAATTTTAATTGATTTTACAGTAAAAAAAAAAGGATGATCAATTAATTATTATCATTTTTCCATTTATTGATTTCATGGATATCAATCACAAAAGTAGTATATTGTAGAGATTTTTAAGAGGATGCTCAGTGTGGTTAACAATATACATATGAAAATCGTTGAATTATATCTATGGGTTGACTGGTAATTTTTATTGAATTTATACTTGATTTACTGATTAATTTTAATTATTTGAGCAACATGATATATATTTTATGATTTTACATTAATTTAGTGAAATTAAATTTATGTGGGAAACATAGACTTTATTCGATTTTAGTCATTTTTGATGAATTTTTTATTTGATTGAATTTGTTGCCAGAATCAAATTGTGGTGATTTTCGACGGAAAATGTTGGGTATCGATAACAATTTTGTAATACTTTAAAGAAAATTTATTTTTATTGGTAAAATTCAGATTTTTATTTTAAGGGAATTTGATTGGTTGAATACATATAGTAAATATGATCCAAATGATGAATTTTTAAAGATCTTATTCGGTTAAATATAGATTTCTAAATAAATTTTACCTTGTAGGTTATTACCAAAAATATGTGTATTGTTGGTGCAGTGGGGGAAAATGTGATTTCAAGGGAAATGATTGGTTAAAAGGAAATTTTGTGATATTTTAAGGGGAAATAATCTATTAAGAACAAGTTTGTTGTCATTTTTAAGGGAGTTGAGTTGGTTGAATATCTGTGTTCAAAGAATAAATATTTCATAAATGGAGAATATAGAGGAGGAATTTATAATATTTTTAAGGGGCTTTGTTCAGATAGATATCAAGATGTGTGTAAATCTTTTGAGAGAGTGGAAATATTGTCATTTAAAAGAGAAATGATTGTTTAAGAAGAGAATTTATGATCTTTTAAGGGGAAATAATTGGTCACGAGATGGATTTCAAGAAATTTATTCTGTTGAATATCGATATGTTGGTGATTTTTATGAAAATAATGAATATAGCGGGGATTATTGTAATTTAAAGAGAAATGATTGGTTGAGAGGCGAATTTATAATATTTTTAAGGGGATTTGATTGGTCAAGAGAGGAATTTTATTTTAAGATGATTTCAAGAGATTTATTCGGTTGAATATCAATATGTCGGTGATTTTTTATGAAAATAATAAATAAAACTGGGTGGCTAAGAAGAGAATTTATGATTTTTTAATAGGAAATGATCGATTAAGAACAGGCTTGTTGATATTTTAAAGGGAAATGATTGGTTGACAGTAAATTTTATAATATTTTAAGGGGAAACGATAAGATAAGAGGGTAATTTATGATATTTTTATGGGGATTTATTCGTTTAAATATCTATGTTAAAGGATGGATACTTAGTGAAATCGATACATTTTCATTGGTTTAAGGGTTATCAAAATATATCAATAAGATTTTGGTTAATTTTAATGATATTATTGGAATCTGAATAAAATATACGATACGTGTTCGGTTCTAAGAAATAGTTTGATTCATGTAACTATTTGTATACAAGTAAGTATTTATTTGATTTTATTATAAATTTGTAATTTAATTTAATTAAAAACTAAATTAACTAGTATTTAAAAACTTTTTATTACTCATTACTTATGTTGTTATTGACAATTTTCTGAATAATTTAAATATTTATGATTATTTCCAGGAATGAAGAGAAATTGTACGATTAAATACTATAAGAAGTCGATAATATACACTAATTTTTATTCAACAAGTACCTTGAATAAAATTTTAAAAAATGATCTAGCAAATTTTTTCAATTATTTTACAACTTAGTTTATTTAACTTTTTAATTGATAAGTACTATTTTCTTTACAATTTGCTAGTATGTTGAAACTTTTTTAAAATTTTTATTCAAAGTACTAACAAATTTTATTAAAGATCTATCAAAACTTGACAAAAATTATAAAACTTTGGTAATTTTAATATGTATTACTCAATAACAACTATTTTCTTACCAATTTGCCGAAGGTCTTATTTTAAAATTTCAAAGTACTAACATTATTTACAAATTAATCAGTTTTATTTAACATCTTAAAATATTTAAATTTAATCAAATTCTATTCACATGCTAATCATAATTTAAGGATAAGTCTTATTTTTACAAAATAAAAAACTTTACAAAAATTAAACATACATATTTGGATTTTTAGTAGATTTTATCGGTATCTATCAGTACACAAGTACCTGTTCCATGTGGTTTTTTAAGCTTTGTTAGAAATTCAACTTATTTAGTGGTTGGTCGATAACCATTTAATTTTTAGTAATGTGGTAGATGATAATTATTTTATCTATTAACTTTATTTAATGTTTAGAAACTTAAAAATCTAATAATTTACAATAAATATATGAAAATTTATTTCAAGTACTGTGAAAGCAATGTATGTTTTGTGAAATTAATTTAAGTATCTTTTTCTAATCAAGTTTCTTTTCACTAGTAATTAGATTAACCACTACTTGTACTTACTAATTAATTTATCATTCAGTAAACAATAAGAGTTGGGGGTGAATAGAAAATCTATAAAAATAAATTTAAGTAATTATTTGATGAGTTAGCAATTAATTTATTTAGGGACGTGTGAAAAATAAATGAAAAAGTTGGCATTCATCTTTGAAAATAACGTTTAGTAATTGTTCATTGTTGGACGCAATTAAAAATATTACAAAAATGGTAGAAAAATTTCAATGTTTTACAAAATAATTTCAATAAATCACATACAAGACTGTAAAGAAATAAATTTTTATTCAGAGAAAATACAACAATTGATTGAGCTTCAATGATTAATAGTTTCTTGATAGCAATCAGGTAACTAAACAACAAAACAAAATTTGGAGACATCAATAATCGATAAAAAAGTTGAGAAGTTAATAAAATTGTATTTCTTTTGATTGTTCAAATTTATATGTGCTTTTATTTAAAGATTTCTTGGTCAGTAAAAATTTTTTGATATTGATTTGTTCAGTAACTAGTTATTGATAACATATTGTGAATAACCATGTATTTTAAGGGGAAATGATTGAGAGAAAATTTTATTTTTTAAATGGGTTAAGTTGGTTGAATATCGGTGTTCAAAGAGTAAATATTATTTAAATATGTCATTTTAATGAATAAGTAAATTATTCAATGCCTAGTATGTATATAGAGAGTTGTACAGTACTCGGTTATTTGTATACAGTACCTAGTGATTGTTGTTCAGTTATTAATGAATTATTCAGTGTGATGGGTTATCAGTATTCAGAAGTTGATACCAAGTAAATATAACAATGGATATGGTTTCAATGAATTTGATTAATTATCGCTTGATAACAACAAAGTAACTAAGCAACCAAACATTTTACCAATTTGGACACATCAATGATCGATAAAATAGTGAAAAAGTTAATAAAGTTTCAACTTGTATTTCTTTTTGTTAACCTTTTATGTGATTTATTTCAAAATTAGTTGGTCAGTAACCCATCATTAATATTTATTGGTTCAGTAATTAGTTTTTGATATTGATTTGTTCAGTAACTAGTTATTGAGTGTGTAAATAACTAAGTATTTTAAAGGGAAATGATTGAGAGAAAATTTTATTTTTTAAGTGGGTTGAGTTGATTCAATATCTGTGTTGAAAGATTAAATATTATTTAAATATGTCATTTTAATAAATAAGTAAATTATTCAATGCCTAATATGTATATAGAGAGTTGTACAGTACTCGGTTATTTGTATACAGTACCTAGTGATTGTTGTTCAGTTATTAATGAATTATTCAGTGTGATGGGTTATCAGTATTCAGAAGTTGATACCAAGTAAATATAACAATGGATATGGTTTCAATGAATTTGATTAATTATCGCTTGATAACAACAAGGTAACTAAGCAACCAAACATTTTACCAATTTGGACACATCAATGATCGATAAAATAGTGAAAAAGTTAATAAAGTTTCAACTTGTATTTCTTTTTGTTAACCTTTTATGTGATTTATTTCAAAATTAGTTGGTCAGTAACCCATCATTAATATTTATTGGTTCAGTAATTAGTTTTTGATATTGATTTGTTCAGTAACTAGTTATTGAATGTGTAAATAACTAAGTATTTTAAAGGGAAATGATTGAGAGAAAATTTTATTTTTTAAGTGGGTTGAGTTGGTTGAATATCGGTGTTGAAAGATTAAATATTATTTAAATATGTCATTTTAATAAATAAGTAAATTATTCAATGCATAATATGTATATAGAGAGCTGTACAGTACTCGGTTATTTGTTTTCAGTACCTAGTGATTGTTGTTCAGTTATTAATGAATTATTCACTGTGTATGGGTTATCAGTGTTCAGAAGTTGATACCAAGTAAGTTAACTTTTTATATTTTCTGAAAGTATTATTATTATTATTATTATTATTATTATTATTATTATTTTATTATTTTTTTTATTAAGGATGGGTTGCTGCAGAGTGGAGGAGATGGGTTGCTCTTGCGAATGACTACTACCTACCTTAGGCAATACTATGTAACACTGAAACTCAAAAATTTAATTTAATAAAATTCTTTGAAAAAAGTTTTTGAAAAATTTCTTTGAAAATTTAATCGTTATCAATATGTATAAAAAAAGTCATTGTACCAATTATACTAAAAAAATTTCATTGTAAGATTACATTCAAAATTTTTTCAATTAAAAACATGTATAAAAATTTCATTGTAAAATTATCCTAAAAATTTCATCTTTAAAATTATATATAAAAAATTCATCGATATAATTATACTAAAAATTCTACTTAAAATCATGTATAAAAAATTTCATTGTAAAATTATGTTAAAAGTTTTATTATTTAAAAATATGTATAAAAAATTTCATTGTAAAATTATTCTAAAAATTTCATCTTTAAAAATCATGTATAAAAAATTCCATTGTAAAATTATGTTAAAAATTTTATCATTTAAAAATATGTATAAAAATTGATCGATAAAACTATACTAAAAATTTTATTTAATAAATTTTATCATGCAATATTGTCGACTCTTTAACTTTAAAAATTCTTACCTTATGTAATTTACCTTTTGACCCTCTATTTACTTTTAAAAAATTCTTACCTTATGTAATTTGCCTACTATAACTGCTTTTAAAATTTTCAGCTTTAAAAATTACCCTTATGTAACTTAACTGTTGACTCTATTTAATTTTAAAAAATTCTTACCTAACCTACCATACTTTACTCTAGGTACCTTAGATCACTTTAAGAACCTTAATTTACTTAAATTTATTCTAACGTACTTTAAATTACTCTGATGTACCTTAATTTACTTTATGAACCATAATTTACTTAAATGTACCCCAATGTACTTAAATTGACTTTCGACCCTTTAATTTACTTTAATTTACCTTAATGTACTCTAATGTATCTTAATTTACTAGAGGAACCTTAATTTACTCTAATATACTTAAATGTATTCTAATGTACTTTAATTTATCTAAATTTACTTTAATATACTTTAATGTATTCTAATGTACTTTAATTTACTTTAGGTATTTTAAATTATTTTTATCTAGAGCCTAAATTTGTCTATGAAAATTGTGTGAACAAATATTTCAAGTGTTTTTTTTTAACAAGCCTATAAAATACCCCTGTCAATTTTTTTTATCAGTAGGCGTTTCAAGCCATTTTTATTTTATGTCAATATTTACCTATAGAAAGTATTGAGACCAAATATTGCATTAGTTTTTATTACGAATTAAAAACATCCCTGACTATATCACATCTTAGGCGATTTGAGCCAATTTTAATTTTATGCTTTTTTTTATCGTTAGGCAATTCAAGCTAATTTATTTTAGTCTTTTTCAAAAATACCCCCTGACTATAGTGTGATTAAAAAAAAAATTTGTGAATGAAAATACCCTCTCTGACCATTTTAGGCGATTTGAGCCAATTTTAATTTTATGCTTTTTTTTATCGTTAGGCAATTCAAGCCAATTTATTTTAGTCTTTTTCAAAAATACCCCCTGACTATAGTGTGATTAAAAAAAATTTGTGAATGAAAATACCCTCTCTGACCATTTTAGGCGATTTGAGCCAATTTTAATTTTATGCTTTTTTTTATCGTTAGGCAATTCAAGCCAATTTATTTTAGTCTTTTTCAAAAATACCCCCTGACTATAGTGTGATTAAAAAAAAAATTTATTCAAAAAAATATTTCAATTTTATTTCAAAAATTCGCCAAAATTTGAATTTAAAAAAAATGTTCCAAAAATTTGAATTCAAAAAAAAAAATCGCGCCAAAAACTCGAAAAAAAAAATTCGAAAAAAAAAATCGCGCCAAAAATTTAATTAAAAAATATACACACAAAATTAATTAAGTTGATTACATCATTATGTAATCAAGATAATCCGAAATTTAATCCGCTATTACATACACCCCCCTCCCCCTATGTTTTTTTTAGGTTCCAGTGTGCTCCTAACTACCTACTCTAATTTTTGTTTAAATCGATTATAACGTAACTTTTCACAATATTTTTTCAAAGAAAAGTTCGCCGTGTTGTAGTCTCCCATTAAATACCTTTAAATTTTGTTTAAATCGATTATTGCATAACTTCAAAGTATTTACAAAATCGTTGATGACGTCACCAGTTTAAACATTCATTTAGAATTGTAGATCCCTATAGTCTTATTTTATGACGCTTGTTTTAATGGTACTATTACTTAATCGATAATCTTTACATAAAAAACAAAAGACTTGTTAATAATAATACATTTATTTATATATTAAAATCCTAGAGAAAGCCAAGCACTGACTAATTTCCAAATTGGCGAAATCACATCTTTTTCATCCATTTTATAGCCGTGTATTGACAAACCAACTTTCCCCATCTTTATATTCAATTTATTCAAAGGCATAATGAAAACTGGAAATTTGATTGTTGATGAATATATTTTCATTGCAACTTAGATTCTTGTTGATTTTCATTAACACTTTATTTATTGCAACATCTTCTTTTGATAATTGTGCATCGAAACTTGGATATTGTGACTTGATCAATTTCACTGCCTTTGAGAATTCATGTGGGATTTAGTTCAACAAAAAATACATCTTATAGTAATGATACATTTGCACTGGTTGGATATCTATTTGATTATTAGAATACATCTTCTAGTTATTCATTTTCAAAAGAGTGAATGAAATTAAATTTCATCTATCTTTTATACCTTTAAAATCAGGTGTTTGACCAATCAAATTCGTTTATGTGTATGTTAAAACCTCTGTGTGCGTGACCTTTGACCTTTATGATTCATGCATTTGTATTGCACATAATTTTTATTGCAATTTATTATTATTATTATTATTATTATTATTATTATTATTATTACTATTAGTATTATTATTATTATTATTATTATTATTATTACTAACAATAATTATCTCCGATTAAAAATATTACCAAAAAATAAAACTATAATTTACAAAATTATATTAATATTACAAATTAATATTCACCATGAAAATACCGCAACTTAATAGGTTGCTATTTTGTGATAATATCAAAATCATCACACGTCCCAATGATCTTAGGATCAATCTCATAGTCTTTGAACCATTCTGGAGGTCTTGGTTCTCTCCTTGATCTTGAATTCGACAAATCTTCTACATCAGGATGTTCTGAATTGACTCGGTTTACAGTTTCTACTTAATCTGGACAATCTATAACTGTTTTCATGGGACTTACATGCCTGGGCATTCCATCAACCTCCATATAGGTCGAGGAATTGATACCTTTGACTGTAATAACTGTCTATTGAGTTTTGCGCTTCGCGTTTGGTGGTTTAACGAATACTGTGAACATCGTCATCTCAACTCTCTGAAGTGATATCTGCAAGAAGAAATTTCGGGCTTCTACATTTTGTTCTGAAGTGCACCTTTGACTGGACGGTGTTTAACTGAATGTGGCTTAATGTTATAGAAGCAAACAGCCTTGTGAGGGTCGAAGCCTGATCTTGCAACTACTCGCTTTATGGTTTTGTGGTTTCTTTTTACTATTCCACATATCTGCAAGGTTTCTGAATTCTTTAGAGCAAAAAGTCGGTCCATTGCCTGGAAAAATCTCTTCTATGGTACCTCGTTCTATGAACACCTAGTTTAATACTGTGGTGGGTTACTGGGTAATGTTGTTTGTTTAAATCTTTCTACGGTTGCCCAGGTAACGCCATATAAATATTTCTCTGCTACCCCTCGGCACCCGCTGCTAAGCAACGTTGGAACTGTGTTCGAGTGGGTAGATCGTCCGCAAAAAGTGAGCGTTATTACTAATGCTGTAATTGCTCGGGCGATCTCACTGGGTTCAGCGAGCTGTCGTTAGAAGACTTGTGCTCGCTTTAGATCATTCGGTCCCTTTAATATCGTAAGTTTTATCGTTGGAGTAAATCATAATATCAAAAGGAATTCGACAATGTTATTTTAGGAATAAATCTAACTGTCGTATTGTAATGATGTATTTTGCGTGTTGGTTGCGATGTCATAGGCACTTATCCAAACTTTTAAAGGTACCATTTCAAATAACCAGGAATATATAAATACAAAATAAACATATACAGTCTACAAACTCAACAATATATTATTCACAAACTAAATACATTCTCCAAGTTTATCAGGCCTGGTTCAGCAATCGAGCGGCTCGGCGTTTAGCCCGCTCCTTCCGTCCGGGTCGGTAACTGTTCGGAGTTGGGGTTGTTGTTGAGGTCGTTGTAGGAGATGTTATCGCCTTCCGGTAAGCCAATTGAGAGGGAGCAAATACGAGGGGATAGGTTACTGCTGCCCCTTCTTGACAGGCAGACAGTTCAACCTCCAGTCCTTTTATTTGTGTTTGCAGACCTTGAACCAACTGTCTTTCTTCTGCCCATCCCTTTTGGGCTATTGTAAGCCGCTGGTAAAGCGATTTTACCTTTTTGGGCTCCATCCAAACGTCTTTCGTCTATTGCACTTCTATAGTCAGCTGGACAATTTGATCATGGAGATTTTTATTGATTTTTCGGGCGGTTTCCAACTCCGTCTGCAATATTTGTAAGGGCTCTATCTCTGTAATTAGGAACATTAAAGCTTTTACTAACTGATTTAAAATTCTCAAGCATACAGTTAATTTAAACACGTGTTACAAAACTATGCTACAAAAAAAATTAACACATGTTTCAAATTTCAAGTATATATTTTGTAAAATTGTTTAGGATAAAACTAGGTGGTCGGGTTTCAGAAATCAGTGAGGTCCAGAATCCTGGAAAAACTTCTTTATCCCTTCCTCAGGAGAGCAGTCCGGGATTACGAACACGGGCCGTTTTGTATTACGGGCCGGTCTTGGGCTGGGTGGATAGACATCCGCGATTCGCCCGGCTGCGAGGTCGTCCTCCACGTTGGCCAGTCTACCGAGGAGTTGACCCGGCGCTGGTGGTCTTTGAGGTGAGTCAGCAGCGCCCGGGCCCGGCCATGGATATCTTGGGCCGGACTTGGGTCACTTGATTGTCCTTTCTTCCTGAATTGTTTCATCGTATTTTCTACCAGAAGCATGTCGTCCCACCGGTTTTTTCCGGGTTGGGGCATCTCGGGATATTTTTCTCGACAGACGCGTCGCCACGCCTGCCTCCACTGGTCAGCGACGTGCGTATGGACGTACATGAAGGGTCCTGATCGTTCTAAAAAAGGATTTTTTAATATGTAATCATCCAGATTCTCCAAAAAAAGAATTATAAAATTTATCTGTCACATAATCAAAGAAAAATTCGACTGGTCGGTCGTTTGGATCATTTCACGGGGTCTCGCTGTTGCTTATAAGAGTTATTATTGGGGTACTTAGATACGTTTTGTCCACTCATGATTTTATCGATTTCGGTATTAATTAACATCTTAATTATGATATATACGGAGCGTATATGGATGTAATAGTCATGAGACCTGAGAATGCTAATAATGATAACCATACGGGTAATGGTATCAAATTCGCGGCATTAATAGCACTAGCAACGATACTGATGATAATAGTGATAATAGCAAATAATAATAACAATAATAACATTGATGATAATAATAATCTTAATAGTAATTCACTAGTACTAGTGGTAATCGCAGTAATAACAATCAACGGGATTAAATTTAATTAGTTAAATGAAAGTTATAATGGTAATATTAACGAGATTAAATTCAAATTAGTTAGAAGAAATTATAATAGTAATCTCAACAAGATTAAATTCAAATTAGTTAAATGACATTGTAATAATGATATTAATGCGATTACCCTTAAATTAGTTAAATGAAATTTCGATAATGATATTAACGGGACTAAATTCAAATTAGTTAAATAAAATTATAATAATAATCGTAAGTTTAAAATTAATTATGATGAAGTTGTAGATGAAATTATAGTACAATCCACGTTCGTAGGCGTGTCAAAATTAAACGGACGTGCACCTCGACATAATGATTAACGTTCATCGGAATACTAATCACAAAACGATAATTATTACTTCTAGAGCTGTCGAATTAAACTAAATCAATATCAAACTAAGTTAACAACAAAATATTAAATCAAATTGGTTCGTTATGTTTTTAGGCAACTGGTTCCAAGAGAAAAAACATTTTTCGTTACGAGTAACGGATGCTTCATCGCTGGGATGCAGGTGGGCTTCCGTTCTTGGATTAATTAATTTCATGAGTAGAAATTATCTCGTAAAGTCACTTTATCATTAGGAATCGGCTTGCCTTAGCTGATGGATCGTAAGGAATCTTTAGAGATCTTAGCAAGTTTGTGGATTATGGAAATTGAGGACGGGCAAGACATTACTTTACTCAGGAACTGGCTACAGGGCGTGGAATCTATGCTAGATGGGTGGCTCCACAAAAAATTCATCCAGCCTGCATATTGAATGGTGTAGCGTCGTATTTATCACATTTAATCCGTCCCTGTCATTGGCATCTGAATCTCACCATTAACGTTGGAGGCGGTGCGGCAAGGTTTTCTATTGAGGACTCATATATATTTATTCATAAAAATTTGGGCGAAGAATTTTACCTAACGATTGAGTCCTCGGGTTTCGCATTAGGTCATCATTTGGAATCTCTCCTGTCGGATCTCTGTTCATTTGGTTTGCTGGGTAGTACATTTTTAGTGTTTTGGTAATTGTGATCTGTTAATTTCGTTTTGTTGACACCTCTTATATAGATCGGTGTGTCAATAGAGGGAGAACACGTGAGTGTGCCTACTCGCACTATCTGATCGGATTAATTGAGGCCGTGGGTGTGTTATGCAGACATGTCATAAAATACACGCGAGGTATCGGTTTCCCTTACTACCGTCAGGATCGCAATATCGGGGAGATTTAGATATTCATCGGCGACGTGGTGAGGAAAAATTCGCGGAATCAATATTCCTAAATGTCAATGTTAGGTCAGCTTTCTCAGTCGATTTATTTATATATTGATTTTATTTATATATTGATTTTTTATATATTGATTTCCAGATGGACTATCTAAGGGAAGTTGGATTATTCCCGATTGAGTGTTATGATGTGGATGTAGTTTCGGCGATAATTGGCTAATGTTGGTTGCTTTCCATTATTATTGCTGGAAAAAGATTTGTAACTTCAATCGGCAGCTCTTAACAATTCTGGTGGATGTGACTGATTTTATTATTTATAACTAATTTGATTGTAAAATTATTCATAAAGTGATGGTAGCTCTTTGTAGAATATTTTCCATGGTTTTTGATTATTGACGATAGTATCGGGGTCCCTTTAAGATGTTACTCGTGGGGACAGGCTATTCAATGTTAGGATTCATTAAATGGGTGATTTCCTCGATTTATTATTAACGGTATAATTTTATTTTATTACTTATCGATTTTCTTATTTGGTTCTTTTTAGAATAATATTCGTTAATACTAGTGGTTGGATACGAAGATTTTTTATTATATTCTCGGTTCATTTTATTTAAATGGACTATTTCCCAAATTACTAGTATTGATGGTATGATTTGATTTCATTAACTTATCTATTTCTGCTTATTTGATCCCTTTTTAGGATAATATTCTTTGGGACTCGTTATTGATCATTAAGACTATAATATTGATTCATTTTATTTAAATAAACCTTCTTGGATTTTTTATTAATTATTAGGTCGAGAAAACAAGCAGCATGTATTCAATGGATGGGTGGTTGAAACCTTCGTTCGAGTGTAACCCACAGTATTCCCAAATATGGGTTGAGCTCTGATGAATCCAATTTATCTATCCTGCTACAGAGTCGGAGTTAACTTAGTAATTATTGAGAGTTTACTTATTGGTGATTACAAATATATCGTCTCGGCTGTCTTGTTGGGGGATTTTTGGGAGTTATGTTTTCTAACGGTAATTTAGTGTACTCCTTTGTCCGATATATAGATTGAACTTAGGTATTTTTTTTGTTTTAATAGACTATTATATTCATATTACCTATTCGTCATGATGGGGAATTGTTACGAATTTGTATTATTACTTGAGTGTCTATAGGGTTTAAATTTCGATATTCACTTCCGTAGTTTATATTAATCGCGCTAACTTATTGAATCCTACTACCATATTGCATGGTTAGATTAGTCTACCTCTACTTGGGTAATTGGTTTGGGTTTTCGATGTGAAAATTTGTATTATCGTTTTTTATATCTGCGTAAATGACTTCGATTATTCGGACAAATTAAAGTGTAAAAACAACATTTTGTTTATAACCAGTTTAAGTCCTTAGCGATTACTCGAGTCTGTAATTTATTTAGATTCCTGTCCTAACTTAAGATTATTAACACGTGCGTGGCAACCGCTTCATTTTCATAATTATTTTTAACTTCGCTTCTGTAACTCGAGAATTTACGGTCATATTAAATACCTAATGATAGTTTGAACCTATAATTGATTTGAATTTCATAACAACGATTTGCATTTTACAATTTCCCGTTACCTTCCCTTAATTGACCTTAGGCGCATTATGTTCACATTATATTTAATGAGTGCCCACTGGACTACTCGGTGTGGTGATTTTGAGCCGTATGTAGAATAATTTAGGTCGAATTTTAAGAAAATCGAAAGACGAGGAAGTAACCAAAAGACCACTTCCTCATCCCCCCCTTCTTCTATACGGGGTAATATTGACGTTCCGATCCCTGCGTTCCGCACGCCGGGGTCTTCACGGGCACAGATCATTGGCGATATTCCACGCACTTACACGAATCTGAATAACATTTCTGATTTTAATTACTTGTGATGTGTCTTGGCTGTGGGCCGGAAAAATTTCGACAAATTTTAAAACAAAAACATAAATTATATATTATGAATAATTTATTAAAATCAAAATGAAATTACCAACACGATCCAATCCATACTAAAATTCATAAATAATTTACTCTCCCCACGCCGGCATCCAAGCAGAGCTCTGCCGAGGTTGCGAGGATGTGACGTGGAGAGAGTTTCAATTAAAACTCTCACTTACGTAATAAAGTAGATTTTTTAAAAACTGCTTAATGATTTTCAAAAAACGATTAAAAATTATGTGAAAATGCATCGGTATATATACCTATTTTTTGTCCCTAACCTTGCGTGTTCTTTTTGATTTAGTAAAACAAAATTCGACCTTGGAATTTTCTAGTGTATTCTAATCTTAATTTTTATTATTTTGTAATTTTATTTGATAATTTTTTTTTGAAATTTTTATTGAATTATTTCTAATTCAAATTCTTTGATTTTTATTTCATTTTTTTATGAAATTTCATATTTTATTAAATTATCCAATTTTGGTCAAATCTGTTAGGTTTTCGTGTTATGTTTATATTAATATCGTGCGGATCTTGTTGCTTTTTGTTATTATTTTAATTTATTTTTATGTTTATGATTTTATATTTTATTGTTTTTCCTCTCATATTTTGGTGGGTTTAATTGGTGTTTTAATAGGTTTGAATTTAAATCTGCATGTTATATTTGCATGTGTTACCGATTCATTTAAACATTTACAAGGCCGTTTGTGTTCTGGCTCAACAACTGTATCTGCTGGTCCCACAATCTAAAATTGACAAAAAAGATTATTGTCTACATGAGTAACGTCGCAAGCAATACGACACAATTTATCAGGCACCTTCAACGCGCCATTATCCCACTTTATTGGCACTGGATCGAACATTTTGCACTGGTTGCACGAATTTATGAGCTCCTTCACCATGTCGTACGTTGCTGATGGTTCGGTCTTCCTTGCAAAATAAAGCGTTCGATTGATTTTCATATGTTGCTTTCCATGCAATCAGGACACTAGTGATATGGAAGCATCTACAATGTAAGAAGAATGATGTTTCATCCACGCTTTCAGCACCCGCGTCAAAATGTCTGCCAGGTTTTCTCTGATTTTACCAGCTTTATGGTTATATCGAGACTTAATTCCTCCTCCAACTGTTTGATCAGCCGAATCGAAGTTTTACCAGCCTTTTGTAATTTGCTGCTGGTATTTGTTTTCCTTTTTCCTGAGAGGATATTGTCGATTCATTTAAACACCGACGCAGAATCTATGCGTTTTTGATGACTAGCTTTCGGAGGTTACATCGAACCGCAAAATTGACACCTCATGAATCCGGTTCTAATTCTACTACATTAATGAGCAAGTGATCTTTCTTCATCAGTAATGACATGTCATCAACAATATTTCCCTTGATTTCCAAGCAGACTACAAGAGCTAGATTACTAGAGTCACACCAAATTTCACCTTCATCACACTTATCCAATGCTCATATTCCTACGACTTGATCTTCGTTTTTAACACGATCTATAAGTTCGCCCACCAGCAATTTACTCTCTTGACTGACATCATCGTCCCACGAATTCCCATCACTCCGCCACTCAACAAAGCTGATAGCCAATTTTAGCCACCTTGTAATTGGATAATTTCCGACAAAATGCCCACAAATGGAAAATAACTTTCGACGCGAACAGGAAGCATAGGTATCAAACTGCTCTATTTTATCTCTACTCCATCGCAGTTCATTGTTATCTGTTTGTGAAATAAACAGACCCAGCGGTTTTGAGTTCGAAATACTAACTAGATCCATAGCAGCCAAACCAAACGAATAGAGTAATTTTATTACCGTTTCCGGGTCAACGCTTGAAGTATCAAATGCGATATCATCAATATAACTGAGCGTAGCTTCGCGGATGACTTTGATCTAAAAAACCACTTTGGGTAGGATCATTGGCTTGATTTAAGGGGCGCAATTAAGGCCAAATTCTAAACGAGTAAAACAACATGTTTTTCCGGCGTATCGTACTACCTGGTAGCGTCACAACTTCTTTTCAACATGGATCTTTCAACATGGATTATTATTATTATTATTATTATTATTATTATTATTATTATTATTACTATTGTTATTATTATTATAATGATTATTATTATAATAATAATTATTATTATTATTATTATTATTATTATTTTAATTATTATTATTATTATTATTATTATTATTATTATTATATTATTATTATTATTATTATTATTTTTATAATTATTATTATTTTAATTATTATTATTATTATATTATTATTATTATTATTATTATTATTATTATTATGATTATTATTATTATTATTATTATTATTATTATTATTATTATTATTATTATTATTATTATTATTATTATTATTATTATTATTATTATTATTATTATTATTATTATTATTAATATTTATAAATAAATAATTAAATAAATTTGGCAACGATTTAATTAAAAGATAACGCCAATAAAAAACCTTTCGTACGATATATTTCGATGTAACCCCGGAACAATAAATTAGATCCACTTAAAAAATAAATTAATTTAAAATTTTATTTTATTAAAATTGATAATTTAATTAAATAACTCAGCTATTAAGAAATTCTCCCTCTTTTATTTTTCTTTTCTCCTTCAGGAAAACGATATATCATCCAAATTACAAGAAAATTTGGAATTTTTTTCACAACTCACAAATCGAAATGAAGGCCAACTACAAAATTCCGAAGTTAACTCTCCTCAAATCAACCCACCCAGTCGAATCCGATACCCATAACGAAGGTATCTCACATGTAATATGCCGACAGAAGTACGACAAATTATTCGTGGAATATGAGCGTCCATTGGGTACATGGTTTTCTCCAGAAGCCGCGAAGGCTCTCCATCAGCAGATCCATCGCTTGACAGGATTAACCAAGCGCATAGCCGACCGCATTCTGGCCATGAAATTAAATCTAATTTCCCCAACTCACATCCCAGAGAAGAACGCAATCGGTCCGGCTAAAACCCCAAAAATTAGCAAAAAACACAATCCCAGCAAAAATCAGTGACCCGTGAACGTCGTCTAGCTGATGGAGCCGTTCTTCTGGCAAATGCGGCCAAAGTCCTCAAAGAGGCCACCATTCGGGTCACGGAGCAATTTCCGGAATTTGTGAAACCGGACAGACAACAACCCGAATCGGTGAAATTAGATGAATCAATGTCCAGAATGTATTTTTTTAACTCCTCATTCGAAGGTTCTGGTTCCACTGCTCCTGGTAAATTGCAAATGAGGTAAAAATGAATTTATTTTAATTACAAGTTAAATGTTACATTGTATTTCTTAATCTCCTCAAAAATTTAGAGTTTCGATGGATATTTTTGAAGTATCTGAAAAGATGTAAAAATAATAAATTGATTGAATTTCATGAAAAATCTTACGAAATTATTTCTTAATTTTCTCTACAACTCAAAGTAGAGTTATTGGTATTTTTTCAAAAATTTTCGGCTTTAATTTAAAAAAAAAACATGTGTAAAAGGTTACAAAATATAGTTTTATAGAGTTTTTATTGAAAAGAACATTTCTACATTTTGAAAGTTTGCATGCTTTATTTACTATGTATTATGTTTTTAAGTTAAAAAAACTTTCTTCAATTTCCTTCCTTCCTATAATATAAGTTTTTATTCAGTTGAACAAATTACATGCAAACACGGGTAAGTAAGTATGTTCCTATATTATAACTATTCGGTGATAACTGCCCACACAAAAATGCACACAGATAGTATTGCTCACACGAAAAATCCTCACATAGAAAAAAGCACTACAATAAAATAAATAGATAAAAAATCAAGAATAATATTCAATCTAAGAGTTAATCAATGAATAATAATAATAATAATAATAATAAAAATTAAACC
The DNA here is from genome assembly GCA_022537955.1 of Schmidtea mediterranea. Taxonomy (NCBI): domain Eukaryota; kingdom Metazoa; phylum Platyhelminthes; order Tricladida; family Dugesiidae; genus Schmidtea; species Schmidtea mediterranea. Next base: position 82,202,309 of record CM039681.1, on the reverse strand, counting down.
AATTAAAAACTTAATAAAAAACTCTATTTATTTTCTATGTGTGCATTTTCTCTATTTTTTATGTATGCATTTGTCTATATGTGCATTTGTCTATGTAGGAATTTTTCTTGTGTGCATTTTTCGTGGTGGCAATAATCCGATCACGATTATAACATTATTGATTTTTTCATTTTTTTATAGGAGTTTTTAATGAACTGAAACAGGTGTAGTTATAATACGAAATTCACAAATTTAAACAAACTTCTAGGTCGTTAATATTATTATAATTTTTCATATTAATTCAGGGAATTAAGCTTAAAATTTGACAATTAAGGAAAGTAGAGTCGAAAAGCCTTATTAAATAAGATTTTCCTTTAAGGAAATTTCTAAAATATAGAATTTAAAATTATTAATCTGTATTAAATGAAATCTGTATTAATCTGTATTGAATGAATTATTATTGATAAATGGATTAACCAAATTTTAATTACTATGCCTCGAAATATAACTTGGGCCAATAATAAAAAGTCAGCTTGAAAGTCGATGGGAAAATGAGGTCACGGACGCATGCATAAGACCGATAATAAAGGAAGGGATAGGCGAATATTAATATCGAAGGAGTCAGCGGAGTTAAGCAGACGTAAGCCCTTCTAACGGCAGTCAGGAACCCGAAAGCGAGATTTTCACGAGGAGTAGTCTTAGAAATGGGGCTCACCTGCTCGTGTACTCTCGGGTACTATATACAGTACCAACATGGGCTTTCTCATGGGTATATAGTAGTAAGGTCAAAATTGTGGGGCGTTTGGGTGAGATAGCAGCGTCCCTAGGAAAGTAAGGTTTTGGTGAAGCGAAATAGGTTGAGTAAAAGGAGCACGGATTTAAACAAATTAATTACACCCAGTACACCAACATATGAGAGAGCTGAAAAATAGATAAAATAAAAGTGAATAGAATTTGTTTAAAATTTTAATTTTCTAGAATTACTTTTTAATTTATTAGCAACCATTACTATCCCAAATATGTACTCATGGCCATTACCATGTTGCAGTGTACATAGTTGTTGAAAACCTATGAGCAGGTGAGCTCCATACAAAACTACTCCTCACGATATTTTCACTTTCGGTTTCTTGACTATCGATGGAAGGTCTTACGTCTTTTTCTTCTTATGTCATTGTCAGATCATTTATTTCTACTATTCCTATCTCAATTGGTTCACTTTATTTGTTATGAATGTGCTTTTCAAAATTTTGATCAAGGATCTGCTATATTTTCTCATATTTAAGAATTTTAATTATTTCTAGAATGAAACTTACGTGTCTATTTATTAGTTAAAAAGATAATTTGGAATAAGACCTATTATGTTTTACATAAAATACGGGATAATTACCTTATTTTTCGGACCATAAGGTGCACCGTGTTATAATGCGCAATATCATTGATCGACTGATAATGGTTTTATTTCCATACATCAGGCGCACACATTAAATGACGTCAAACTTTATTTAACTCTATTCAACTCTTTCACTGACGATTTTTGAGAAAATGAAAGGATTTTAAGTGCGCCTTATGGTCCAAAAAATACGATAAATTTAAATTGTTTTCATGGCAAGCGAATCTTACGTAACAATGAATGATTTGAATTAAAGAAACTTTGTATGTTCTTTCAGAAATAAAGATAAAAGTCAGATCACGGCTTTTCCTTATGATTATCTCTAAAACTGCTGCACATTTAACGAACCAAACAAGTATAAACGAATGTGAAGAGTAGATCAGGACATTCAAAAATCAAAAAAAGTATCCCCGGTACATATCTTTGTAGTTTTTTTTATTCAATAAAAGAAAATAAAACTTAAATGTGTAACAAATTAAGAGTTGCTAAATATTAATTGGGCGTATCATAAAAAAGAGATATTGGAAACGACACCCCTCCACTGTTTTAGTAGTGTATTGTGATTATTTTGTGATTTCTCCTTAAATAATTTTGAATTTTGTTATATAGTCACTTTTTGATTCACGACCGACCAAGTTTACACCAGAAACCTTTTCGAAAATTTTAAAAGTATAAGTCATTTATTTCTAAGCATCGTTTTAATTTATTATAGAATACGAATATTTTGTTTTATTTTTATAGAATTGCAAATGTCGAAAGATAAAAAAATCGGTAAAGCAAATATTTGATTATTAGATGTATATGAATGAAAATGATCTGCTTGGGTTACTCCTTGAGTGAAAAGTCAGCAACTGCCTTTACTACTTAGATTACCAAATTATCAATCTGGATTTTTACTACTTGAAGTTGGGATAAGTATTAAACCTAGTCTCGTTCAGTGTACCATAAACAGTGTCGTTCTGTAGGTTTTGAAACTACAAAAACGAGAAATTAAAAAACTATTTTATTGATTTTAATTAAAAAAAATAATACGTTTTTGAATTTTCATATTTGTTTTATTCTTTCAACTCGCGGTAATTGTTCCTATTGAAGACATTTGTGTAGTGTATCTTAGATTTGGGGAACCCTCAAACACAGGGGCCCATGTGATCGACCTTGTTGCATATACAATGGTACAACACTGAAAATAAATAATTAATTTTTGGATTGTTTCTGGAACCAAATATACACATTTTACTAAAGACTATAATAATATATTTGATGGCATAATTTTGTATATTTCTGCTGCCTTCATACCTAAAAATTATTTCTGAAGTGCTTATTGGCCTTAGAATGTCTTGGCGAATTGAATTTAATGTTTAATTTAATCACAATTAAACTGCGTATTTGTTTATAAATTTATCTATTAATAAAAATGTATTTTGAAATAAATTTTTAATTCTGCCCTCAAAGGCTTGGTGCTCATGACAGTACATTTATTCTGAATGTATATTATTATTATAAAATATAAATAAAATTAATGAAAAGTTAAAGTCATAGCAAAATATTATTTATGGAGGACCAAAGAGGTCTTCTTTTTTTGTTATCTTTGGGAAATGTTTTTTCATTAATTCCTTAATTTTTATTTCAACTTTTCCATAAATCAGATGATATGGACTTAGCTTTCCTTTGTCAGATTTCTTTGACGCGGATTTTATTTTATTTAAATCGCACACCAAATCGTTATATTCCTTTATAGAAATGACTTTCTTGGCTTTACCCAATCCGACTTTTAGCTGTTTTGCTGTGTATCCGATGATTTCATCGTCTTTGAAATTCTCAGAGCATCCTGTGGAGGGTTCCGTCAATATCAATAGGAATATTGTAACAACATATAGAAATAGCAACCGCTGGTTCATGATTAATTTCCCAAACAATTTCTGAGATATTTATAGGGAAAATGTACATTTTTCTGTTTACAATCTTGTTATTTTAGAATTTTCATTTTCCGCGTTTCTTTGACTGCAATTTTTGGTTTGATTTTGGTAAAATAATTTGGTTACAATTCCTTAATTATTCCATTTTGACCTCGTTGAATCGTCTTATGGTGATTAATTAATAATAATAATAATAATAATAATAATAATAATAATAATAATAATAATAATAATAATAATAATAATAATAATAATAATAATAATAATAATAATAATAATAATAATTATAATAATAATAATAATAATTCTCCAACGTATACATCCTCCAACTTGGCAACGTTAATGTGCAAATGATCGTTTTTCTTTCGAAGCCACGATGCGTTTTCAACGATGTTTTTATCAATTTCCAATCAGACTCCTAATGCAAGGTTACTGGCGTCGCACCAAACTTTTCCGTTATCGCATTTACTGGCTGGCCAAACACTTCAACCAGGTCTTCGTTTTTTAAGCGGTTCATTAGTTCGTGAATCAATAACTTACATTCGTGACCAACATCATCATCCCAAGACTTCCCCTCGATCGTGCGCTTGATGTATCTACAAGTCACTCGAAGCCACTATGCAACTGGATAATGTCCAACTATTTGCCTACAAATGGAGAAAAGCTTTGAGAGCACTGATGATCAACATTGAACTCGACAAGTTGATTTCCTCTTGACTATCTTAGCTCTTTGCTTTTCGATTCAAAGACGGAGAGCACCAATGCTTTAGCGTTCACAATAGGTATTGGGTCTTTGGTTGCCAATACAAACGACTCGAGTAATTTTATTTTTACTGCAAGATCAACTTTTGAAGTATCTACCGCGATATCATCGATGTAACTTGAGGTGGCCTCACGAACGGCAACGTTGGAAGAGAGCACTTTTCCCAAAACCTTTGACATTATTTTATGGGCACAGTTTTATCCAAATCCAAACCGAGTTAAACAATAGGTTTTTCCGGCATAGTGTACCACCTGATAACGCCATAAGTCTTTTTCAATGTGAACCTGCAAATAAAGAGTTACGTAAATCGAGGAAAACTACTTTTTTTCCCATCCGTCGCCACTGCCTGATTGTCTCCGATCAAACATCACTATCCCATGTGTGGCATTCGACCGATTCATTTAATTCCCAAACATCCATGACTGGCCGGACCTTTTCTTTATTCACTTGTTCCATTGCTAGCAAAGGTATCACTCCATCGTAAGGGCCGTCGTATTCTCGAAGCCAACCGTTTAAAATCCACATTTGAATTTCTTTTTCAAAGTTCATGCGCAATTGTTTCTTTACATGATACGCTTCCCGTTGATTTCTCAAAGTAGGCGGCTCTCTTGACTAATTCCACTGCACTCTCCACTTCGTTTGATCGAATGCGGCATCAAAATAATCGTCTTTGGTGTTGTTACTTTGAAGCTCGGGTTCTGCCTACAAAGGTTACACCGTCTTTGCTGATATGAACTCCACCCATTTTCATTATTATGTCCATGCCAATAATCATGTCTATTCCCAGGGGGAAGTTCGTCCACCACGAGGCACAATAGAGCAATTGGAGTTCCCTGAATATCAAAATAAACTGGCGAAGACTCTCAGCAGTTTTACTTCCGGTCGTCTACTGTGACGATCCACTTCCTCGAAACAAAGTTACCGCTATACCATTTTTTTTTGAAGAATTGATTGGGAACTTCCCGATTCAACCAAAGCTTAGGCCGGGCTCCCATGAATTTTTATTGGAATAATTTTTACTCGTTGCACCAAATTGTTTTTGAGGAAGCTGCCGGCGCTTATAGCTTTTCTTTGTAGTTTTCCTGACACCTGCAGTGTCTTGAGAAATGTCTTTTTTTCCCACACGAGAAACATATTGAATATTTCTTTTTCTCGTTACCCGTAGTGGCACTCTTGACTTCAGGTTTCAAAATCTGAGTTTCGCGTGGCATCTTACTTTCCAACATTACTCGAACTTTCTCGATTAATGATTCTATGCCATCCTTTCTAGAGATATGTAAAGCCTTTGAGATTCCGACGGGAAGCCCTACAACAAAAGTTATTAAAATTCAGTCACCGATTCTAGTCAGCTCCCCAAAGCGTTTTAAACCAAAGGCTTTTACCAAGACGGATTTTGAGTTGGTATAGCTGCTTCTTTTAGTTTCTGCCTTATGTCTCTAAATGTCTAAAGCAGGACCTTCTAGATGTAGGGAGAGTTTTTGATCCAGGTAGTTAGAGGCTCCCAACAGCTGAATTCGAATTCTTAGGGCCATTTGATGGCATCTCCTTTTCCAGAATATTTCGGAAAGATGTCGATAATTTTTAATAAGGCCGCGATAGCTTGTAAATCCATTAATTGACAAAGGCAATAAGTTTATTTGATGCCAATCATAAATGATTGTCTAAATTATCGCAACGTAATATATGGGAACAATCGCGACGATTTCCCACATATGACGTAAAAGATTTTCCCTCCCCGTATACATCTTAGAATATTCTGATGATCATTGCGCAACATCATTACACTAACCAAATAAAAAAATTTATTCACTCTCTACCCAAATAAAAACTTTTATTCACCTTCTACCCAAATTTTAAAGTTTTATTTACCAAATGACGAACAAATGTTCATTTTATCAAAGTATAATATAATTCAATAAATAAAAAAACAATGCCAAATTGATAAAATTTAATCGATACATTTACATAGTTGGTTAATTTGGCATTTACTTCATTAGTAGCCCGGCAAAAATGGATGCAGGGAATTCCTATATCTGAAAATTGTTTATAACTACATGTTCTATTCCCTAAATTGACATTGTATTCACCCTGAATAAGAAACTTATCACTGCTCGATTTAACACATAAAATTTTGTTACAATATTTGAATTTTGGTAGAGGTGAATAAAAATTTTATTTTGGGTAGAAAGTGAATAAAAATTTTAATGTGGGTAGAAGGTAAATAAAAAATTATAAAATGGGTAGAAAGTGTAATGCCCCTTTATTAAATTTATTCTAACACTAAATTTAATTAAACAACTTATTATTTACCATAATGTCAAGGATTTAAAAGAAATATTGAAATAATTCTTGTCCAAATTAGTTAAATTATGCATCATTCAATTAATAAAAATTGATTTTCAGAAAATATAATGTTATTGACTAAAATTAAATGTTATGATCAAATTTTTATTTTTCTTAGGTTTATTATTAAATTTTCTTTTCCTGTATTAACCTTTATTAAGCAATTAAGAAAATTTTTTTTTTAAGTGTTTACTTACATTTTAAAAGAAATTCATAAATTTAACCTTCCTATTATGTTCAATTCCCATTTACTTGTAGTCTGGTTTACGACGACATCTGGGACAATAACAACATTTATTATATATTTATAACGTTGAACTCTATTACTTTTCCTCTTAAAAAATTTCAATGTGATATTTTTATCGCTATCAATTGAAAAAGTTTATTTCTTTTGAAAATTGTATTAAAAAAATTGTTTATCATTTTTGTATTGGCTTACCAGCATCAAAATTCTGTAAATATATTTGCACCGATTCTTCAACACCTTTGTCAATGGCAGCGGATAAAAACTTTTTAAAATGCGGTGAATTGAGCTCTGCCATGTATTCGGGTTTCTTTTCTTTGATTTCGTTTAAGTCACACAGCAGCGTATTGAATTCAGTTTTGGTCATTTGTTTCATTGTTTTAATCAAAGCAACTTTTACATCTTTCTCCGAAAGGAATGGAATTTCATTGTCAGCGAATTTGTCATTGCACAAATTGGAAGGTTTAGCAAAAAGAGGCGAGAATACGGAAATGGCAACTAAAAGAAATATGACAAATTGTTTCATGATTAGATTGACAAGAAATTTATTTTCATATTTATAGATAGTTTGCATAACAACTACAAATTGAGCTCCTTTCAGTATAATCTACTTTTGTTTATGGCATAATTTTGTATAATAGACTATTTATTTGTGAAATTTATGGAATGTCTGCTCAGTTATTTAATTTATTGTTTTTATTATTATTATTATTATTATTATTATTATTATTATTATAATTATTAATAATTATTATTATATAAAAAGTAAATATAAAAATTTTATTATAATTTTGTTTATGTAAATTTTGCAGGAACTATGAGCATGAAATTACTTGATTGTGACAAAATTATTATTCTAAATGATGTTCTTAAAAAATTTGTTATATCCATCCTCAAATTCGGTGCCACCAGTAACCTCTCGTGTACCATGGGAAAGATGTTAGTTCGACCTCTTTATAAACAATTAAGTTAATTTGCCATTTCTAATAGAGCTGGGCCAATAATTCTTTCCTCGACGAAAAGATAAAATGATGTTCCTAGTATGTTTTTCGTATTTAAAGTAAAAAATAAACTAAAATTTATAATTCAAACTAAAAACAAAACATAAAATTGAATCAAACTAGTTCATTTTTGAAACAAAGCCAAAGTTTTCTCATTTAGAGGATATCCCAAAGCATCAGCAAACTCTTTATACGTAATTTCTCTATCTCTGTTAGTATCAAAATTTTTTAGAAACTTTTCCACGGCTTCATCAACATTTGAACATTTTGAACAATGCTTCCTCAATTCTTCTACAGATATTATTCCGTTTTTATTGATATCAACAGCAAGAAACATTTTTGAAGCCATATCATCGCCCATTTTGAATAGTTGGTTTGATGCTTCATCAAGCAAGACGCTTTGTATATATATACAGTTTTAGAACTTTTGAGTAGGTTAATTATATGAGTGCTACAACAGTCGTAATAATGTTTGATGAGTGAGATTTTCAATTAGTGTTGGCGCACTGTCACAATAAAAAATTCAATCAATAATTTTATTTTTAAGAATTTTTTGAATAATGGACATCAATTTATAAAGAGGCTTACTAATAATAATAATAATAATAGTCTAATCATTATAATTATTATTATTAATTGGTGATTTATTGGTAGTAGCATAAATTAAGTTGTCAGTTAAGTGAATAATAAAATAAACCCTTGCTGCCAAGTTATTGAAAAAGTTTAGATTATTAAATAATATTCCTTAGATTCTTTCGGAGGGGAAGAGGATTATTTAATAATCGAAACTTCTCAATAATATAATAATTACTTTGCAGTAAGGGCTTATATTAGTATCATTATTCACTTATCTAATGAGTATTATTATTATTTTTATTTAAATAACATTTAAATAAATAACAATGTTAGCCAATTTTCGCAATGTTTATTCATAAAATGAAATATGAAATATTTCGACAGAAAATCGGTCCTGATCACTCATAATCAAAAAAATTTAACTAGACTTTAGATTTCTCCTTTTCTTCCTTGATTGATATTTAAATGAAAGAAAAATGGTTCTGCTATCGACTAAAAAAGATTTTAAAGCTTATTTTTATTACTATTATAAATCAAGAAAGATACAGTTTGAGTAAACCAGCATTTATATTTTATTTTAAATATTCAAATTATAAAAATGCGAAGTATAAAAATATGATTAATAATAAAAATTCTGTAAAATAATATATATACAAATAAAAATCTAAAATTTTTATTAACACCTTGAATATTTTCAAATTAATTTTATTTCTGCAATTACTTCTTGTTGTGTTTATGTTTGATTTTTTACTTTTTTTCTTGCATTTGTGTTTATGGTAACTGTATTTTTGAGTATAATAGAGAGATAATATCTTGAAATCAACATTCATATAATCATTCAAAATTTTATTTAATATTTCTTGGTCAATTATCCATACAGAGTACTTTAAGAAGAAAAATTCGGATTTGGCAATCAATGTGTTGATTTATAATAGTATCAATGCAGTGGATAATGATGATATTGTAATGAAACACCCTTATTTGGATATACTCCGCTTTTGCTGACAATCTACTTACTAGAACACACTTCCAACGTCACTTTTGATTTGTGCCTAGTGGTGGCATCTTTCTTATGTATGTACTTGATAGTGGTCATTCAAAATTCTGTTGGTGATGAGGCACCAAAAACAACTATTATATTAAATGTATAAACAAAAGATAGTTGACCAAATCACAAATAATCAATTTCCCATCCAATCCAATCCAAATCCAAAAAACCTTAACTATATCCAATGTGACAATATAATCACTTTATCCGAACAATAACTAATGTATACATTTTGCCTATGGATAATAACTATCGTGCGTATTTTCTTTATTTTATGCTATTTTATTTTATTTTCATTTTTTACTTATTTTACGCGCAAAAATATTATATAAAAAACATTTTTCAATATATTTAATAAAATATCTTATAAAATATAGTTAATAAATAAGTACAAATTTCATAAAAATAAAATAAATACGTTTGTAGTCAAATAAATAAATGTTCACACTGTAATTCGAATAACATAAAATAAAAATTTATATGATAATTTATTAAAATTGGTTGGTTTCCAGTGGGAAAAATTTTGAAACTATATAATTGTTACCAAGACAACCCTATACACATGTTTTTCGCCCACCACTCAGCATCAGTTGCTGACCAACGTTGAAATTGTGTCCGAGTGGGTGGATGGTCCGCAAAGAGTGAGCACCTTTGCTAGTGCAATAATTGACCGGACGATCCGTGGGTCCAACGAGCTGTCGATAACAGACCTATGTTCAATTTTGTGTTGGGCAAAAACTGATAAAGCCCATTTTTTGTTTAACCAGCACGATAACGCCTGTGTGGTTTTGAGCAGAAAATTTAAAATTAGATAAAAATGGAAATTTAAAGAAAAACAAAATAAATAAAAATTTAATTAAATTTTGAGATATAAAAATGTAAAAATTTAAATTTAAATCGAAAAGAATAAAATTTTTTATAATTTTGGAATATTCTAGAAATTCCTTGTTTTACTGCATCAAAACACACACACACATAATCATGATATATAAGGCGGTGCTGGTCGAGCAAAAGTCAGTCATTTTTTATCTTTTTAACTCTTTACAAACTTATTGAAGCAAAGCAATTTTTATTTGTATTGTCTTATGTTTATTTTTGAATATGAACTAGTTATTGATGATATTTTTTTTTATTTTTTTTTATCATGAAGCTTTAAAGAAATGTTTTATTATTGATGACTTTCGACTTAACTCGGTTATTGTTAAACCTCCATCATAAAAGAGTTTAATCTTAAATCGTGTTATTCAAATTGTGTCCTACAAAAGTATAGTACACATGCACACAAGAAAGAAAAATCAAATCGTTTTCTTTTCGGTACCCCGGATCGAACCGGTTGTTAGTGAGGGAAGCCGCGGCGAAGGCAGTAGCCAGGTCCGTCCAATATTCTCCCCTTCCTAAATCCTATCGCCCAACCCTCAAAAGAGTAGAGTTGAGGTCCTGGGAAAGGGTAAATTTAAAGTTTAATAGTACAATAAAAGAAAAATATGTAGACCATTATTTAGAAGAATTAAAAAGAAATTTTAGTTAATTGACAAATTATATTCCGTTACGAGAAGTTATTATATAATTTATATACACTAAGCTTCGAGACTAACCACAATAGAAAGTTTAATCTGCCGAATATCAGATTTTTGTAACATCATCGTTCGTAACTAATTTAAGTTCTAAACATAAAAGTCAAAATTTGATTTCGAACATCACTCCACAAAGTTCACGTTATCCCATTACTTAGATTTCCTTATTTCGTTAGAGAAAATTTCCAGTCAGTTTATAAAACCAAATCCACTACCCTATAACTCACAAGACAACTGTTGACGTGACTATTATGCATTTAAATTTATTATTATTACTAAAAATTTCATTATTAATTTCATTATTATTGTTATTATTATTATTGTTAACATTATTATTTTTATGTTATTGTTGTTTTTATCAATATTAGTATCTTCATATTGCGATTATCATTAATATTATTATTATTATTAATGTTGTGAGCTTCGTCTTTTTATGATTATGGTTATTATTACCAAAATTATTATTATTTTCACACTAGTATTACTATTGTCATCATCTATCATTGTTAGTATCGTTACTAAACTATTATTAATAATATTATTATTATTATTATAGACATTATTAGTATACTATTATTGTTGCCGTAATATCTATATAGCACCATTAATATTTACTACTTAGTATTACCTTATCATACTTCCGACGTTATTAATATCAATGTTATTATTATCATTATTATTTTATTGTTATTGATATTATTAAAATTATTATTATTACTATTATTATTGTTATTATATTGATATCATTATTATTATTTATGTTATTAATATTATTATACCTTTCGTCGACTATATAGTAACATTACCACTAACCTAGCCCTATTATAATTAGTGTTAACATTATAAATACTATCGTTATCATCACGATTATTATAACTATTATAATTATTATCACTACTATTATTAATATTAAGATAAAATTGTTATTATTAATTTATCATTAGTACTGGGAACCTGTTAGTATTGTTGGGCCAGAACGTAAACGGCCTTGAAGAATGTTTAAATGGATCAGAAACACGCACGCAGATACAACACGCAATTTAAAATAAACCTGAAAAACACCAATTAAACCACATAAAATCTGAGAAATAAAAGAATTAAATATAAATTAATAAACATAAAAATAAAATAAAATAATAACAAAATGCACCAAGATCCGCACGATACTTACACAAATATAACAAGAAAACACAACAAATTCGACGAAATTGAGAAAATCAATTAAAGTTCATTAAAATGAAATTTAAATCGAAAATTTTGAATTAGTAATAATTCAACAAAAATTCGAAATAAAAAATTATAAAAATAAATCAAAAAATATTAAAATTAAATAATAGAATTTGCTAGAAAAGAACAAGGTCGAATTTTGTTTTACTGCATCAAATTTCACACGTCATACAAATAGGTATAAATACTGATCCATTTTCACATTTAACTTAACCATTTTTTCAAACTGATTAAAACCATTTTTAGTAACCATATTTTCAAGTCTTGAAAACCACTTTGAGAATTGTTTCAACTATTTTTGAAAATCTTAATTGTCTGAAGCTATTTCGAATTTTCAGTTATTATTCTAGGTGAGAAATATTTATGTTGGAGCCCTCTTTCCACACCACGTTCATAGCATCTCTGTAGAGCTCTGCTTGACGGCGGTGTGGGGAGAGAGGCATTTATGCTTTCTGTTATGATATTTTATGCTATTATGTGAAAATTTTGGAATGGTTATGAAGGGTAATTCTGTTATTTTGTCCTAATTAATAAATATTATTAATATATTTAAACTGTTCTACATATATCTAACTTATTTTACATGCTTTTATAAATTTTAATGTCGAAATTTTTCCGGCCCACAGCCGACACATCACGCAAGATAGTAAAATCTACATAGTACAGATGCATGTAAGTGCGTGGAAAACCGCCAATGATATGTACCCGTGAAGACTCAGCGTGCGCAACGCAGCGGTCGTAACGTCAATATTTATCCCTATAGCTGAAGCGAGAAATAAGGAAGAAGTCTCTGGCTGCTTCCTCGTTTCTCAATTCTGTAAAATCGACCTAAAATTATATTACATACGGCTTAAAATCACCACACCGAGTAGCCCAGTGGGCACTCAGTAAATATAATATGAACACAAAATGCGCCTAAGGTCTATTAAAGGGAACGGGTACGGGGATAAATAAATTAAAATCGTTGATATAACTAATGAAAACCTGTAATGGGTAATAAACTAATCATTGGTATACTAAATTAACCGTAAAAATTGTTCAATAAATAATTTATTAACTCGATTAGATTAAATGATTGATTAATAGTTAAAGACGAATAACTTCTGAATTAAACTAAATTTGTTTCACTTTGGAAAATTTCAAAGGAACTTTGCGTAAATATACCCACTTTATGGTTAAATAATTGAAACAATTAAAGTAGTTATAGATTAGAATCAAAGTTTTCATATATTAGTTTATTAGTTAAATAGTTCCTCGGTTAATAAAAATACCGTAATTGAATTAAAACTCGATGCCGATCAACCAAGTCATTCAGTAATTAAAGTTAGACGATTCGAATAAAAGTAAAATAGTTCCCTTAGTAAAGACCAAACTAGATTCATGAAGTTACTAGTATGTTAAAATAGTTTCGTAGAATTACAATCAAGGTAGAATAAATTAGCAATGATGTTAATATTAAGGTAGGTTCACGGAATTAAAATAAAGGTTGAATAAGTTATTTGAAGCAATGATATTAATATAGTTTTATAGAATTGAAGTAAAGGTTGAATGAATTAGCGTAGTAAAAGATAGGCGAAAACTGAGTAACAAAACCGAACTAAGTTAATTCAATCATTCCCAAACCTAAACTGAAATGATTTAGGAGTTTATGATAAGGTTTTCTAAAAATGAAACAAGTTCAGAGACAGAAAACAGCATACATGAATTACCGTTGAAAGGAAATTAACATATTACCGTTGAAATTAAATTAACATCATTATAAAAATCAGCGTTTAAAAGTGAGAAAAAACTTTTATTTTAAAAACGTACAAAATCGTTACTCACAAAATAATCGAACGCATAAAAATCCACAAGAGAAAATATTCCACTAGCATAAATTCCATCAAGGCTTCGCACGAAATGTAATGGTTTCCCTTAAAAAATAGCGTAAAGATATTCAAATTAATTTGCAGAATAACCTACCCGAATAGATTTTCGACGAATTCGCCAATCGATAATTCTAAATGAAATATTGTAAATCACCGGATGAAACTATATAATCTTACTTCCTTTCCACCGTTCAAATCACGATATCCGCAGGAAGTTACACCACACATACGTCGACGCTTCAGTGCATCGACATCCGCTCTCGCCTTCCGCTGATCATTTGGTTACAACATTTGGTAAACAAAAATTGACGTTGATATTGGATTTAGAAAAGCCATGAATTTATATCGTAGGATGTGACGATAACAGTTGCTAGGTTAAATAATTAAATGTTATATTGAAAAATCTAAAAATCAAAATTTAAATAAACGGATAAAATAGAATACCGGTACGAAATCTTTAAAATCCCTACTTACATTCGACGCTACCCCATAACCGCCATCCTGAAAATCAACTCGACAATTTCTTGACATCATCTTGCTTAACCGAATAAAATGAATTGATCAATAGGCTTACCACCTGTGTAAACGTAATTCCACCAACTTAGTTCACTCGTTTCGAAAGGAGTACAACAAACGAGAAAGCCACTAGAACTCAGCAAGATTAAATCAGATGGCACACTCGTCAGCGACATAAGCCCTATTTGCTTAATAATTTAACATGATAAAGTTAATAGAGATAATAATAGAGCGTTTTAGATATGCCACACGAACAAAACAGCAGACGAAGTATAGGAAAGCAGAGTCAGTCAACAACTCAATCGACCACAATGTCAGTAGATCCGATACCTCAATTATGGCAGTATCCGACTGCTTGGAGGGTATTAGATGTAGAGAAGGAACCCTGCGATATCCCAGGAAGACAATACCCAGCAGCAGAAACCTACACAAATGCACAGAACCTCCTCACCCAGTGGGAAAGGGTGCAGGAGCAAGTAGATCTGCAGGTGGTTAAGGCGAGGATGTACCTTGCAAACGTGGTAGAAGACATCCTCGCCGGGCGGATCGCCATCGCCTATCCACCTCGCCCAGTCCGAGATACCCGAAGACCCTACACAGTGGAGGCTCTCCGACGAAGCCTGCAGCGATACTGTCCCGAGGAATGACTCCATAATGACAATTTATGTAGTGGATGATTTAAAATATTAGCAATTTGTGTGCTCTTTTGTTTTGTGTAATTGGAATTATTTGCAATTTTGTTTAAATGAAATAGATGACTCTTTAACTTGAGCAACAATAAATAAAATAATCTGTGTAATTACAGCGATGTCTTCCTTACGAATCTTGCAAACGGAACTGGACCATGCGAGACAAGCAAACACAGAATTACTCGCCCAGATTATCCAATTAACGCGAGAAATGCAACATATGAAAGCAACATGGACGGATCCCACAAAGACGAAAACAATCTACCATCGACTCACAGCGGCCCAGAAAGGCTGGGACGAAGAACGGCAACTCAACCAGAGTCTGCGCACGCAGATTCGGGGACTCGAAGTCGCCCTAGCGGTATGCCGGGAAGGTGAAGCGGTAACTTACCCGCTCATCTTCGCCCCAACCCAACTGCCACCGACAACCACCAAACCAGCAGAACAGTCCATCACGACAATCAACAACCGTCGACCGGGACGTAAAGAACGTGCCCGACGTCGTGCAACACAACTCCAGAACATCAAGCAGTAAAGGATAATGTGTTTGAATCAAATAGAATAGTTTTAAACTTAGTTGAATTGTTATTTTAATATAACCGTACACCACCATCGCCAATTCGTTCCACAGTCAATTAAGAACTAATCCTGAATAGTTACGAGGGACGAGCAAAGCGAGCATAGGTCTTCTATCGACAGCTCGTGAACCCGAGGATTGTCCGAGCAACTACAGTACTAGCACATGGTACTCAATTTTTGCGGGCAATCCACCACTTGAACACATTACCAACGTTGCCTAGCAACGGGTGCCAAGTGGCGATCAGTATCATTTTGTATGGCGTTACGAGGGCAACTAGAAGGATAAGCAAGATTTGAAACCCTGTAACCCACCATGCAAATTTGGGGGCTCAGCCGGGATGGAATGATTGTTTTTGCGAAAAAACCAAAGGAAATATAGACATATGGTTAAGGTTAAATTGAAAATGTCGGGACGACATTTTGTCGAACCGCGGAGAGATGTAATAACAATGAAACAAAAACCCAGAGAACGATAAATGG
Source organism: Schmidtea mediterranea (assembly GCA_022537955.1). Classification (NCBI taxonomy): domain Eukaryota; kingdom Metazoa; phylum Platyhelminthes; order Tricladida; family Dugesiidae; genus Schmidtea; species Schmidtea mediterranea. The sequence continues at coordinate 82,186,116 of CM039681.1, read as the reverse complement.
AAAACGAACAACCTTACTACAAGATAAGAGGAAATGTCAAGGAAATAAACGACTAGCCCACCAAGTGCAAATTTGGGGGCTCAGCCGGGATAGAATGATTTTCGTGCACAAACAAACGATGGGACATAAAGCATAACTATACTACAAATCAAGAGAGTAAACAAGCAAACAAACTGACATGAAATTATGTTAAAGTTATATAGATATCAACGTCAAAGCATTCAACATCCGTCAATACTCGACGACACAACACCAACGATACTCACAAGACGCATAAGCAAACAACACATAATTAAAAGGGTAAAATGCGGGATAAAATGAAATGGGGTAGGTAAGGGAATAACGATAAACTACGGGGGAAAGCAATAGAACCAAGTAGAGAAGTCAACGATAATAGAATAAATTACAACGAGTAGTGATTAAAATAGTAGTTGATAAAATGAAGCAAAATATATTAAAAGACTAAAAATTGAACGAAGTTAGTTAATTAGTATTTAAATAAATTTAAAGGGTAATTAAAAGAGATTTAATAATTTTAGATGGAACCAACAAAAATTATAGAAAAACTAAAGGGTATCCTAAACATCGAAAACGATAACCTAGAGGAACTAATTAATAAACAAAAGTTAATTAAACGAGCTAAAGAGGATATATCAACGATTTCCAACCTGTACTCCGACGAACATTGCATATTAATAAAATTGATCGATATTGATGAAGATGTAACAACCGAAAGAATATATGAAATTCTATCCATGAGATTAGTGATAACCAAATTTGGGAAAAGCTGGAACAAGTTAATGGAAAAAGTCAAAAACATTGAAGACGAGATCGCAACCACAATGAAAGAGCAAACCAAGGCTTATGTGGAATGTTATGCGTGCAAAACAGAGGAAGCACGAGTAATGGTGATACCTTGCGGACACCTGAGTTATTGTCATGGATGCGCACAAGAGTCGCACTGTATGTTATGCCAGCGAAAGATAAAGGAAAGACTAACGGTTTACTTTCCATGAATTGTTATGATGAAATGAAATAAATGTGTATTATGCATTACTTGAATTATTATTAGATGATAAGACGAATATAAAAGAAATATGCAATGTTTGTAAATAATAAAACCACCCGACAACGATAAATAAAGGTAATAGACCAAATACATGAAAGCCGAATTACGGAAATAATTAAAACACATGCACAGAGACACAAAATATTGGACGGAAATATTTATTGATAGTATATTGAGATAGGACGAGGAAAAATGGTTAACCTGAGCTATCTAATGATAGTACGCTCACCCAAGGGAAACCCTGATCAACCCTACTGAGAAAGGAACTGGTAGGCCAAGTCGCGTATGTCAGCAAGTAACCGGCGAGAGATTGATCACCTCTTTTGGGGAGCTTGCCGATGCGATTACCACAAATTTTGAAGGGAGGAGTGAAGAGATAGACCGAGAGGTGAGAGAAAGAGTGCGCACGGAACAGAATTAATAGTTAGATTAAAGGTACCTAGAGATGACTTCTTTTTTCCCTAGCTGGTGGTGAGGCACCAGAGGACAGCTACGGACTGTCGTGTTCAGGTTGTTATCAGCCAAGGGACTGATGGCGCTGAGCCGTTCGATACAAAAACCCGGATCACACACCGAGTATCGAACGATTCTTTTTTCCGCTGGGAGGAACTCGATACAACAACCCGGATCCCACACCGAGTATCGGGTCCAAACGGTAGGTGAGATGTGAACTAACCGGTAAATGGTTCATACTCAAAATGTCCTACTAAAGCCAGATGAGAGCGGCTGAATGGAGCCGAGAAATCTGATGGAAGGAGCGGGCAGAGATTTGATAGTTTATTTTCCGCTCCCACTTTTAATCGCTTCCTTTTCTTTTCACTATTCGGGAAATCAAGTAAACCGCTTTTGGAACTTGATTGAACGTCTAGGCATTTCCATACTTTTATATTCTTCGAGGTACACAACCCGGATCCCACACCGAGTACCGAGGGAATGTTTTTTTATTGCCCAGCGAGGAGTTTGGTACAATAACCCGGATCCCACACCGAGTACCAAATATCCGAATGGCGGTGAGTAAAGCGTAACCGGAAGAATGCGCGGCCAAAAGACGCCATGGCTTGAGAGTCAGTGTGAGGCCTCAAACATACCCAAAAGTCACTGATGAGCTCAAGTCCGGTGAAACAATGAGAGATAATATGAATAAGACGAATACGAAATGAGTAAAGATGAAATTGATAGAATATGATTATGATTAGATATTAGAGGCCATAGAGTGCCGGATGATTATGATCAGATACTAGAGGCTATAGAGTGCGTATGACAGATATAGGCATAGAGTGCCGGATGATTATGATCAGATACTAGAGGCTATAGAGTGCCGGATGATTATGATCAGATACTAGAGGCTATAGAGTGCCGGATGATTATGATCAGATACTAGAGGCTATAGAGTGCCGGATGATTATGATCAGATACTAGAGGCTATAGAGTGCCGGATGATTATGATCAGATACTAGAGGCTATAGAGTGCCGGATGATTATGATCAGATACTAGAGGCTATAGAGTACCGGATGATTATGATCAGATACTAGAGGCCATAGAGTGCCGGATGATTATGATCAGATACTAGAGGCTATAGAGTGCCGGATGATTATGATCAGATACTAGAGGCTATAGAGTGCCGGATGATTATGATCAGATACTAGAGGCTATAGAGTGCCGGATGATTATGATCAGATACTAGAGGCTATAGAGTGCCGGATGATTATGATCAGATACTAGAGGCTATAGAGTGCCGGATGATTATGATCAGATACTAGAGGCTATAGAGTGCCGGATGATTATGATCAGATACTAGAGGCTATAGAGTGCCGGATGATTATGATTAGATATTAGAGGCTATAGAGTGCCGGATGATTATGATAGATATTAGAGGCCATAGAGTGCCAGATAAGATATGATATGAGTAGAGATGAAATATGATTATGAATAGATATTAAGGTCACAGATGACCAGTAAAAGAGCTAAAAGCCGAAGGCCGAAGAGCCAACGGAAATTATAGAGGGCATAGAGCGCCAGCGACTGAGGACTAAGTAATAAATTTTTTTTTGGGAGACATAAGAAAAATAATTAATGGAATGAATGAAAGTATGAATGTGATGATTTTATATTATTGATATTATGATATAGATAATTGATACGACTATATAGATAACTGATAAGACTATATAGATAATTGATACGAGATTAATAGATAATTATTACGAGGTATAGATAATTAAAAATAGACTTAAAATGAGGGGGGTGAGTCAGATAAAGAAGACCACCACGATAAATGCGAACAAGGGATGATAACGTATATAGTATGGTAAATGGAGGAGAAATTAGTATAGAGTATAGAATATTGGAGTGTTATTTATTTTAGGAATCGATAGTCAAACAAAGCAATCCAAGTCAAGTGCAAAGCAAAGCAAAAGAGAAAATATTTCAGAGCAAACGACAAAGCAAAGTGATAACAAAGAAACTTGAATAAACGAGCAGAAAAGAATTTGGAATAACCGTCAGAGTAGTTACAAGCAGACAAGCAACCAGAAGTTTCAAAGCAACCAAAGCAAGAGAAGAGAAACCAGTCAAGTAAACGAATAACCGTAAACATTGATAGCATTAGCAACCACACGAGAAGCAAAAGCCAAGAGAATAGAGAAAAAAGTTTATTAAAAACGGAAGAAAAGAAAAAAGTTCGCAACGGTAGAAGTGTCAAAACCGGAGTATCAATTACAGCAGTCACAGGAACCGGCACAGATAGTGGATTAACCGACGTCGAATTCAACAGTAGCGAAGAAAACGAAATAAACGATATAGAAAACCGGTTGCCAATAATAGAAGCAGAGAACGAGGAAGAGAGATTAAAAAACTTAAACATTAACTCAAACATGGCAAATTCCACAAATTCCAACATGACTTCAATTACGGATGCAAATACAATGTTAAATAACAACAATGTGATGGTAGGAGAATTCAGAGAAAAGTTTAGAGGAGAACCGTTCGACGGTAGTCTCAACAAAATTGGATACATTTATAAAGGAATTTGAAGTGTATAAAAATATCTGTCACTGGACAGATCAAAAGGTAAAAGAGCGACTGCCTTTATACTTGAAAGGAAGCGCACAAGATGTATTCGTAGAGGAAGCGAGAGATGTAACAAAATTGACAACGTGGACAGAGATTAAAGAGTTCTTAATAAAAAATATTCGGAATAGAGAAAAAGGGAAATAGGAAGATATTAGACTTCCTACATCGAAAACAAAGACGAGATGAATCAAATGCAGTGTACGCATGTGAATTAAAGAAATTGTGTAAAGAAGCCTTCGGAGAAGTAGATTTGCCCGAAGATAAAATGGTAGACGTCTTCATAAGAGGAATCAAAAGAGAAGACATACGAGCCAACCTTGGATGCTTGGCACCAGAAACGTTAGATAAAGCAGTAGCAATCGCAAATAGATGTGAAGCCCATCTGGGACTGGGATATCAAGTGGCAGTCTTGGCCACAGAACCAACAACATCAACAGTCAATGTCAACAATCAAAACAACAATACCAATCCAGCTATGAATCAATTCATTCCAAGAGCACAGCAGATGTTCAAGCCACCAGTAACGAGAAATCCGGAAGATAAAGGTAATAACCAAGTAAGTTATAATAATAATTTCAGGAACAATCCAAATGCAAATGAAAAATGCTCCACATGCCAAAGAATAGGACATCGGTCAGAGAATTGTTTCCGAAATTACAACTGCCAGATATGTGGTAAACGAGGGCATACGGAGAAAATATGTAGACAACTTAATAGCAAAGCATGTTACAATTGTGGTCAACAAGGACATCTCGCAAGGCAATGTAACATAAGAAGAGAACCAAACCAGTCAAGATTAAATAACTCTATGGGAAACCCACAAATTAATGTGTTGCAAGAAATAGACATGCTACGAGAAACACTACAACGAATGCCCATGGAATTAAAAGAGATGATGCAACAAATGCCCACCAATATACAACAACAACGAATCAACGTAATGAGAAGCAATGAGGAGATTCAAGAGCTGAGAACTAGAGAATATCAAGAACAACAACAAGCTGAATGGCAAAGACTACAAACAGAGGAAGCCCAAGAAATCCAGCAAAGATGGGAAAATCGAAAACAAACCCCGAAAAGAATTAATATGATGAGAATGGAAATTCCAGATGAAACTCACACTGCGGAGCAGTGTGTTGAGAACGAAGGGGGAGGAAATATGATAACTGATAACGAGAAAACAGTTGAATTAAATACGATGGAGAAAATAGAGGCCATCAAAGAATTTGCAGAGGAGGAAAAACAAAGACGTCGACAGTTAAAAGAAACGATAATAGAGAAACCGAATGAACCGGAAACCCAAGAGATTAAACGAGCAGAAATGATGATAACGGAGGATCAAAACAGGGAAACACTAATGTACGAGATAGACGAACTCGAAGAAGAAATTATGGCACAAACAATAGAGGGTACACTCGAGAAAATAAAGCAAGAGGAAGCTTTAGAACAAGAGGAGGATCAATTAAAAGAAAAAGAAGCAATCCTGAAACAAGAGAAAGCGGAACTAAGAAAGAGGGCACTAATATTAAAAATAGATGGAGCGTTGAAACATTTAGAACAAGAACAAGCACTAGATCAAAAAATAGAAGTGATGGCAAAGAAGGTACTATCTCAAGAAATGGAGGAGCCAGAATTAGAACTACAAAAAGATGAGCAAGAAGCATCAACGTCACAAGAATAAGAAAGGATATCAGAACCAATAATAACAAAAAATCGAATCCAGAGGATACTGCTACAAAAAATAGAAACAAGAATCAGAAAAGAAAAGCCCACGTGGAGCGAAGCCCAAATTGAGAACAGAATAAAAGAGATATGGTTCCAAACAAAAGGACCAACAAAGATAATGAAAGAGGAGAAACAACCACATATTAATATGTTGAGACAAATACCAGACGATCAAACAGATGAAGATGAAAGTGAAATAAGCAGTCTGGGTGGAGAAATATTTAAGTCATGCGAGGAAAATAAACCATACAAAGATGAATCAAAATCCGAATTAGAGGAAATGGAAACGAACGTGCCAAGAGAAGATGAAACCGAGATATTAAAAGAAATTAACGAAATTGTAGAAGAAGTAGATCGAAACCAAATGTTCCTAAACCTCAGAGATACAACCGCATACAGCAGAATAATGAAATTAATTGCGAAAGGATATCAACAAGATAATGGTACATTTACGGCACCATGGAAAGACATGATAAGAAAGTACCAAGAGAATTTGAAAGAATATGATAGAGAAGAGTATCAGATAATTATTGATTTTCCAGAGATACCGAGACAGATAATAGCAACAAGAAGCGAAAGCACAAACGAGCTGTATGATTGGGTAGTGAAAAAGCTAGGACCCAGTTATAAAAATAAGCCCCTGTATTATCAAGGAAGAAAAATAAAGCGAGACATACACCTCGCGGATGCTCTAATATGGCCAAAAGGAATAAATGTGGTAACGTTAAACAAAAATGAAAGCGAAGAAACGACAGCAGAAATATGGCAAAAAAATCCAAATACTGTATACCAAAGAAATAAAACCTGGATTAGAAAAAGAGAGACAAAAGATAATGAGGCAAAATCAGATCAAAATGACAGAACAAGCAATAGACCAAGCTAGAAAATATATTAACCGATTATCGTTAACTAGACCGATCTCAATGAAAATATTTGTAGAAGCTGTACGAGATACAGACATAATGAGATTTGACAACGAGAGAACAGATGAGTTGATAGCCAAATATGGAGAGCACCAAAGAGATATGAGAGGAGATGAACCAATAAAGATAAGAATAAAGCTACCAAATGATGAAATAAAAGAAATACTAGTAGATCCCGATTGTCAAATGCACGAATTATACCGACGGATAAATCGAGAAATTATCCAACCAATAATCGAAAGTAGTGACGACGGTATGGTGGAAGACGTGGCAATAATGTATCACAAACGGCAAATAAGTCCGCGAGAACGAACCCCGATATACGAATTAGGTATATGGGAAGACGGACAAATTATTAATATCATAGCCATGGATGAACCCGAGAGAAAAAATACAACAAAAAGGGAACAACAGATCCAAGAATTTCAAGAGGAAATGAAAAGAAAGATGGACCCAAATATTAACCATCTACCAGTTATGGAGACAAGATGCGAAGTTGAGTACAAAATTACAACCTATAGATGATTCGCGATGCCGATCAACACCATGGAAAAAGGTGTATGATGAAAAGACAAAAGAGTGGAAATGGGAAATGGAGAGAACCGAACCAAAATGGAGAAAATACATACCAGGAGAAGCGCCAGAAGATGCAGCTAATGAAACAACCTTGGAACTATATGAAGATGAACCATACGAAAAACTACCAGAGGAAATGCTAAACGAAATGGAATGGCAACCAGAAGAAGACGAGGAAATAAACGATAAAGCTCGACTAGCCCCATACACATGGAAAATAGGTGGATGGGCTGAAAAAGTAAAATCGGCTGAAGAAGAGAAAATCATCGGTATCACAAGCCATCAATTCTATACAGAGATCTGAGGATACCGGATGAAATTGAGAGTATACCCAAACGGAGATGGGGTAGGAAAAGGAAAATATCTATCAGTGTATTTTCTGTTAGCAAGAGGCAGATATGACGGCAAGTTAGAATGGCCATTTAATCGAAAAGTCACAATTTCAATCGCTAAACCCGGAAAATGGGAAGAGCGACACAGTGAAAAACTGGGAGTAGACCCCAAGATCAATGATAAGCCAGAAGCCAAGATCCACTGAAAATGTTGCAGGAGGAGTACCACAATTTCTATTGAAAAAATACGTAACACCTCAATTCGTAAAAGATGATACGATATACATCACGATCGAAGTAGAAACAGAACGAGAAATGAAATTGCGAATCCAACAAGAACAAGCGAGACCGCGAATCAGCGTACTCGAGAAACGAATAACAGGAACAAAATATTTGCCCACAGATATAGACGATCCTGTGGAGGAAGGATTAACACGATTAACGGAAACGCAAAAATGTAGAGAGTTAGCAGCGATATTGAGAACCGGAGCAAAAAATCAAAGACGAACTGTAACAGATTTAGCAAAATGGATAATCGATTCTTGTAACAGAGTAGAGAACCTGCGAAATATTGTAAAGGAAATAGAGGAATATCGGAGAATGTATGCGTGGTACCCAGAGCAATTCCGAGAAATCATCCGAAAATGGAAACATACCGAATGGGCAGCCGAAGCAATAGAAAAGTATAGTTTAAAAATTATGACGCCAGATTTCGAACCAATCGAAAGAGAATTTTATATCACTGCCCAAAGTGAGCGAAGTGAAAAAGAGAATACCATATGAATTGCCATTTCATTTACAATACGAGGGACGATCACTAGATGATGATCTTGAAATTGGAGTTACGCAAATGCAACTGGGATTAATCAATATATTAACTGTAGCAAAGATCGCGGGTAGAGAACTCAACAAAAGAGAAATCAAAACGAAAACGCCAATAGGACGACAGGAAAGTCTAAATACGCCAGAAGTTCCACCTGCAGCAGATGAAGTAATCGTCATTACAACAGGAGATGAAGAGATACTAAATGATCTAAATGATATTGTGGATGAGGAAACAACCAGGAGAATACCAGAATCAAGAGATTTGTTCATGACAGAAAACGAAGACGATATGATAACAGATGAACCAGACGAGCTAGTATGTGGTCAAAGACAACCGGTCGAAGTTATAGAGCCAGATACCGAGGAGGAAAATAAAAGGAAAGAAAGAAGACGCCGAAGCTCGACAGGAGACGAATGGGACAATTGGATAAATGAACGAGGAGCTACAACATCTAGAGAAACAGCAGACGAACAACCCAAACGAAAAGAAACAGGTACAGCAATGGAAAAGAAATCCAGAGGACGACCAAAAATTGATAAACCAGCTCCAGAAAGGAAAACAAAAGAACAGATGCAAATGGACCAATTGACAACGAAATTAAACAAGCTTAGCCAAGTAACGAAGCAGTTACAGGGAAAATTGAAAGGCCAAGAACAAGGAGCAAAGTGGATCAACAGATTAATAACCGATATGCTGGGATTAGCAAATCCAGAAATAAAGAGAAATTTAAAACTTAATAATATCGGAGCAGAAGCGAAGCAGCTTTGGGCAGCAATAAAACCAATAATAAATAAAATAATGGACAACAAAGTACGAACCACAACCAAAGATCCAGAGGAATTGCTGTTGATAATAAATCACCTAACGAAACGATCCGATGACCCAAATAGATATTTGGTAGGAATGGCCTATCTGATGTACAACACGATAGCGATATACAGAAAACGAACTCCAAGATACAACCCAAACGGATATGAATTTGCAATAACAGACATTATCAGGAAAGTAATCGAACCCATTCATCTTGACTCAAGGTGGATGGCAAGCCTTTATAAATTTAGTAAGTAAAGATGATCAAACTGAAGTAATGCAGACAAAGTTAAAAGAGTTATTAACGGAATTCGAAACAACGATCAATGCAAGTGACCCAAAAACAGCCAGAAAAGGAATGAACGCGATAATCACTACAATACTCATATGGATGATGTGCGTGAAAGGAGTAGAACCGTTTGTAGTATATGATTGTGATAACATAAAGATCGGTGACAAATACTCATTAAAAGAAACAGAAGAGTGCAAAGCAGCGAATCCTGGTAAACTACAGACAACAGCAACAGCAGTATCGTATAACGTATATCAAGAAGTAGACTTCATTAAAACGGAAATCAAGGAATGTTCAGTAACAAGGAAAATCGTGGCATTTCATTGCGGACATCACTCACATTCAACAATTATAGAAGCAGGAACGGAAACAACAGTGGTCTCAGTAACGAGGAACGAATGTGAGGAAGGATTCACGACAGGACGCATCTCAATAGCTGGACGAGTAAATGTAGCAGCCGAGGAAGGAAAAATAAAAACTACCCGAGTATACGCTGCGGGAAGAATAACGGCTGGAGATGGAACGTGTCAAGGAGGAGAGTACACCCTATTAAATCAATTAGTCAAAGGAGTAGTAGTGATCGAAAGCTATCAAGTAAAGTTGGAGAAATATCAAGGATATTTTGATCCAGACACACAAGCAATGAAAAAGTACCCTCAATGTCTAGCAACAGATAGGTCATGCAATACGGGAATGTCAACGATCGTATATCACGCCGATACCAGAACTTGTAGACTCACCTTATTGAAAAGCGCAATATTCGATGAAGTGCAAGGACAAGTGCACAGAGAAACCGAAACTAACACGCAAAAAAGCGCACTGGATGAATTACGGAGAACCGGAAGAATCGGAAAACCAACAATTACCACAACTATCGGATCAGAGGTCACGCCAACGGTAGTAATATCAACTGATACCACAATCGGAATGAGATTTATAAAAGGACGAATGGTGAGCAAATGCGACGAAATGGTAGCTAGTACAAATTATAAAGGAATATTCTTATCGCGAACAGCAATACCAAACGCAAAAGCGCAAATAGACCCCAAAGATGTGAAACTATATCTCTATATAAATAACAAGATGGATTTCTTATATCACAAAGGATTGGCATCAACAGAGAAAATATACTACGATTTAGTTAAAAATGATTGTATCTTGAACAGAGAAATATTAAAAACAAAGTTAGCAATGGCAATCACAAATCCGGATAACGCAATTCCATTACTACCACTCCAAGAAGGATATTTCGGAAGAATCGTTGGAGAAGTTATGTATACATACAAATGCGAAAAGACAATCGCAAAGCTGCCAGAGAATTCAACAATTCCAAGAGATAAATGCATAAATGAATTAGAAATAATGCATAAAGGAAAAATCAGATTCGCTCAACCAGTAACAAGGATGATAAATCCAGAAAAATTCGTACCTAATATGTTCAGTTGCAGTAATGTATATGGACCGTTATTCGAAATAAGAGATGGAAGTTGGTTACAATTTCCAACCCGAGTAATTGTAGCACCACCAAAAATATTTGGATTAACAGAATTGGCCAGCGAAGCAGAATTCAAACCAGTTGATATATCACAGAGTGGAATATACCAAACGAAAGATCTGGAACGAGCCAGAGAACATTTATTATTCCCAGCACAAAGGCAAGCAATATTATCCAACATTGTAACTATAACGGGAGGTAACAACTATGGAGAGAAAACCCAACTACGGAATGTTACTATCGCCAGATCATTTTTCAACATGCAACAGCAAATATGATGAAAGCCATGTGGGGAAGATTCTTAATCTTCGGACAAATGATGGCAGGAATCTTAGGAATAATTCTTATTATTCAAATCGTAAGAGTAATCATAACACAAATGTTAGCATGTTTCGATATTTACAAAAGAGAAAGAAAAATCAACTGGAAAATGGCAATTGGATTCTTACCATTTTTAGCAAAAACCATGGTATTACATGGACACTCAAAAGATATTCACAAGATAAAGAGATTGGTAGGAATTCTAACGAAAATGAACGGTACTGATGAAGAAGTCGGACGAAAATTCAAAGCAATAATGAGATTAGAAGCCGAGAAATCCAGAATGAAACGACAGAAAACGAGCAACTGGAGACGATGGATGAACTTCAAAGATGACAGCAGCGATAACAGTGACAATGACGAAAACCAAGGAGGAACACAGATGCTAACTCAAGAGCAACTCAAACAATGGGAAAATCGAAAGACAAGACATAGTGGACATTTCAATCATCCACCACCAGTATACGAATGTCTAAAGAAAGCAGCATCATCAGTAGAGAGAAACATGCCAGTAGAAAGACAACACGTACCAATACCAAGATCAACAACATTACGAAATATTTATCCGGTACCATACGAACCAAATTGGGCAGATTTAGTGCCAAGAACCAGCCAAAGATCAAGAAGTGTGGATCAAGATCCAGAAACTCGAACTATAGCCATGTTGCAAACATTGGCTGGACCAACATTAACGGTACCATAGAAATAAATGGGGTAGAAATAAAAGCAATGATTGATACGGGAGCAAACATCTCAGCAATAAAAATGGATAAAATACCCGGAAGATTGTGGCCATGTATAGAAGAAGCTAACATGGATGTGATAACTTGCAGCAAGGAATCAGTAGCGGTCATTGGAAAAATCTGGTCGATAATCGAATATAAAAATGTAAAAATCAATACGTATTTAGCAGTTATCAGGAGGTTGAGCGCAGATTGTATAATTGGAACAGATCTCATGCCAGAATTACTAAAAGAGATAATAATAGATCTAGGATCAATGGAGCTGAGAGATAAAACCGGACGAATATGTATGTTAAAATCAGAGGTGAGATGCTCAGAGAAAATAGTAGTGCCAGGGCGCACACAAATGATTTGTTACGTAAAAGTAAATGAGGAAACTAGAGGAGAAATGATTTTGAACCTAACCACAAATTTGAGAAAAAGAAAGAACTGCCATTAGCCAGAGAGATAGTGTATGTAAACGACAACAGTGAAATTCCGATCAACATTACAAATTTGATGAAGAAGATAAAGTCATTTACGAAAATGAAAGATTGGGAAAATTAACACCGATGATGGATATTGAACTTCCAACAGCAAAAACTGAAGGAACTGAGGAAGAATTATGGACAATCGACAGTCAGCTTCTAAACGAAAACGAGAAAGAACAACTACAAAGACTGCTAATGGAATTTAAAGATATATTTGCAGCATCTGACTTAGATCTCGGTACAAGCGATGTAACGCAACATACGATACCATTAACAGATGATACCCCAATAACACTACGGCCATATCGATTGGCAGAAGCTCAAAAATCAGAAGCAGAAAAAGAAGTCCAAAAGATGTTAGACGCAGGAGTAATCGAACCAAGTTGCTCGCCATGGCAATTCCAAGTGGTCATGGTAAAGAAAAAAGACGGAACACAACGGTTCTGTATAGATTATCGACGACTCAACGCGGTAACAAAACGGGATACATATCCGTTACCGGATATAAATGAAATGTTACAAACGTTACACGGAGCGATCTCTCATCTCCAACATATCGGCGTGGAATTTAAAAGTCCCTAGTTATTGGCAAATAAAGTCAAAGAGGAGGACAGGAGAGAAAACTGCTGTTTACGTTATCGGAAAAGATTATATCCAATCAAGAAATGCCTCGGATTTAACTAACCCGCACCAGCTTCATTCCAGAGATCTCTTCTTGAGGTAAAGATAACCATACAAGATGGAATCAAAATCCGAATTAGGAGGAAATTGGAACGAACGTGGGCCAAGGAGAGATGAACCGAGATATTAAAAGAAATTAACGAAATTGTAAAGAAGAAGTGATCGAAAACCAAATGTGTCCTAACCTCATAGATACAAACCGCATTAACAGCAGAATAATGAAATTATTGCGAAAGGATATTCAACAAGATAATGAGTTACATTTACGGCACCATGGAAAGACATGATAAGAATGACCAAGAGAATTTGAAAGAACATTGATAGAGAAGAGTATCAGATAATTATTGATTTTCCAGAGATACCGAGACAAGATTAGCAACAAGAAAGCGAAAGCACAAACGAGCTGATATGATTGGGTAGTGGAAAAGCTAGGACAGTTATTAATAATAAGCCCCTGTATTATCAAGGAAAGAAAAATAAAGCGAGAAATACACCTCCGCGGAATCTGCTCTACTATGGCCAAAAGGAATAAATTGGTAACGTTAAACAAAATGAAAGCGAACGAAACGACAGCAGAAATATGGCAAAATCCAAATACTGTATACCAAGAAATAAAACCTGGATTAGAAAAAGGAGAACAAAGATAATGAGGCAAAATCAAGATCCAAAAATGACCAGAACAAGCATAGGACCAAGTAGAAAATATATTAACCGATTATCGTTAAACTAAGACCGATCTCAATGAAAATATTTTGTAAGCTGTACGAGATACAGACATAATGAGATTTGACAACGAGAGAAACAGCATGATTTGATAGCAAATATGGAGAGGCACCAAAAGAGATTTATGAGGGAGCATGAACCAATTAAGATAAGAATAAAAGGCTACAAATGCATGAAATAAAAGAAATACTAGTAGATCCCGATTGTCAAATGCACGATTAGACCGACGGATAAATCGAGAAATTATTTCAACAATAATTCGAATCAGTGACGACCGGTATGGTGGAAGACGTTAGGCAATAATGTATCACAAACGGCAAAATAAGTCGCGAGAACGAACCCCGATATTACGAATTAGGTATATGGGAAGACGACAAATTAATTAATATCATAGCCATTAGGCATTGAACCCGAGAGAAAAAATACAACACAAAAGGGAACAACAGATCAAGAATTTCAAGGAGGAAATGAAAAGAAAAGATGGACCAAATATTACACCACTCTCACCAGTTCTGGAGACCAAGATGGCGAAGTGAGTACAAAATTACAACCTATAGATGCGATTCGGCGATGCGATCAACACCATGGGAAAAGGTATTGTATGATTGAAAACAAAAGGAGTGGGAAATGGGAAACATGAGAGAGAACCGACAAAATGGGAGAAAATACATAACCAGGAGAGAAGCGCCAGACGATGCCAGCTAATGAAACAACCATTGGAACTATATGAAGATGAACCATAACGAAAAACTACCAGAGGCATGCTAAACGGAACATGGAATGGAACCAGGAAGAAGCGAGGAAATAAACGATAAAGGCTCGACTAGCCCATACACATGGAAAACTAGGTGGATGGGCTGAAAAATACAAAATCGCTGGAAAGAAGAGAAAATTATCGTATCAACAAAGCCTCAATCTATAACAGAGATCTGGATACCGGAGAAATGTAGAGTATACTCCCAACGGAGATTGGGGTCAAGGAAAAGGGAAAATATCTATCAGTGTCATTTCTGTAGCAAGAGGCAGAATATGACGGCAAGTTAGAATGGCATTAATCGAAAAGTCACAATTTCAATCGCTAAACCCGGAAAAATGGGACAGGCAGACACAGTGGAAAAACGGGACGTAGACCAAGGATCAATTGATAAGCCAGAAGCCAAGATCCACTGAAAATGTTGCAGAGGAGTACACAATTTCTATTGAAAAAATACGTCAACACCTTCAATTCGTAAAAAGATGATACGATATACTCACGATCGAAGTAGAACAGAACGAGAAATTGAAATTGCGAATTCCAACAAGAACAAGCGAAGACCGCGAATCAGCCGTACTCGAGAAACGAATAACAGGAAACAAATATTTGCCCACAGATATATACGAATCCTGTGGAGGAAGGAATCTAACACGATTAACGGAAAACGCAAAAATGTTTAGAGAGGTTAGAGCGATATTGAGAACCGGAGCAAAAATATCAAAGACGAACTGTAACAGATTTAGCAAAATGGATAATCGATTTCTTGTAACAGAGCTTAGAGACCTGCGAAATCATTGTTAAAGGGAATAGAGGAAATATCGGAAGAATGTATGCGTGGTACCCAGAGCAATTCCGAGAAATCATCCGAAATGACATACCGAATGGGCAGCCGAAGAATTAGAAAGTTATAGCTTTAAAAAATTATGACGCCAGATTTCGAACCAAATCGAAGACGGAATTTTACTAATCACTTGCCAAAGTGAGCGAGTGAAAAAGGATACCATATGAAATTGCCATTTCATTTACAATACGAGACGACACTTGATGATGATTCTATGAAATTGGAGTTACGCAAGATTGCCAACTGGGATTAAATCAATATATTACTGTAGCAAACGATCGCCGCGTAGAGAACTCACAAAAGAGAATCAAAACGGAAAACGCCAATAGGACGACAGGAAGTCTAAAATACGCCAGAAGGTTCCCACCTGGCAGCAGATTAGAAGTAATCGTCATTCACATGGAGATGAAGAGATACTAAAATGATCTAAATGATATTGTGGCATGAGGGAAAACAACCAGGAGAATACCAGAATCAAGAGAATTTGTTCATTTGACAGAAAAACGAAGACGATATGATAACAGATGGAAACCAGGTTACGAAGCTTAGTATTGTGGTCAAAGACAACCGGCTCGAAGTATAGAGCAGATACCGAGGAGGAAATTAAAAGGAAAGAAAGAAGGACGCCGAAGTCGAAGGAGACGAATGGGACAAATTGGAATTTAAAATGAACGAGGAGCTACAACAGTCTAGGAGAAACAGCAGACGAACAACCCAAACGAACAAAGAAACAGGTACAGGCAATCGAAAAGAAATCCACGAGGACGACCAAAATTGAATCAAACCAGCTCCAGAAAGGAAAACAAAGAACAGATGCAATGGACCAATTGACAACGAAATTACAACAAGCTTAGCCAGTAACGGAAGCAGATTACAGGGGAAAAATGAAAGGCCAAGAAGCAAGGAGCAAAGTGGAAATCAACAGTCATTAATAACCCGATATGCTGGATTAGCAAAATCCAGAAATAAAGAGAGAAATTTTAAACTTAATAATATCGAGCACGAAGCGAAGCAGCTTTGTAGGGCAGCATAAAACCAATAATAAAAAATAATGGACACAACAATACGAACCACAACCAAAGAATCCAGAGGAAATTGCTTTGATAATAAATCACCTAACGAAACGATCCGATGACCCAAATAGATATTTGATAGGAATGGCCTATCTGATGTACAATACGATAGCGATATACCAGAAAACGAACTCCAAGATTTACAACCCAAAACGGATATGAATTTGCAAATAACAGACATATCAGGAAAGTAATCGAACATTCATTAATGACTCACAGGTGGATCGGCAAGCTTTTATAAATTTAGTAAGTAAAGATGATCAAAATAAAAGACAGTAATGCAGACAAAAGTATATAAAAGAAGTTATTTAAGACGAGAATTACGACAACGATCAATGCAGTAAGACCACCAAAAGAACAGCCAGAAAAGGAATGAACACGCTTTAATCAACTAAATACTCATATGGAATGATGTGCGTGAAGGGGTAGAACCGTTTGTAGTATATGATTGTGACAACATAAAGATTGGTGATCAAATTACTCAATTAATAAAAAGAAAACGAAAAGAAGTGACAAAGCAACGCGAATACCTGGTAAAACTACAAGACAACAGCAACAGCCAAGTATCGTATAAGCATTAATCAAGCAAGATAGACTTCATTAAAAACGGAAAATCAAAGAGAATGTTCAGTTAACAAGGAAATCGTGGCATTTCATTTGCAGGACATCACTCACATTCATACATATCTATGAAGAACAAGGAACGGAAACAAACAGTGGTTCTCAGTAACGAAGGAACGAAATGTGGAGAAGGATTCACGACAAGGATAGTCACAATAGCTGACCGAGTAAATGCTAAGCAGCGCCGAAGAAGAAAAATATAAAATACTCCGAATTCATAACGCTGCAGGGAAAGAATAACGGCTGGCAGACGGAAACGTGTCAGGGAAGGAGAGGTACACCTATTAAATCAATTAGTCAAAGAGTAAGTTAAGTACGTGATCGAAAGCTATTCAAGTAAAGTTAGGAGAAATATCAACAGAGATATTTTTGATCAGACACCACAAGCAATTGAAAAAGTACCCATACAAATGTCTGCAACACAGATAAGGTCAGGCAATTACGGAATGTCAAAGTCGTAATATCACAGCACGATACAGAACTTGATAGACCTCCACCTTATTTGAAAAAGCGCAAATATATCGATGAGTGCAAAGGACAAGATGACAACAGAGAAAACCGTAAACTAACACGCAAAAAAAGCGCACTGGTATGAATTACACGGGAGGAACACGGCAAAGAATTGGCAAAAACCAACAATTACACACAACTCATCGGAAATCAGAAGAGTCAACGCCACGTGAGTAATATCCAATATGATACCACATCGGAATGAGATTTATAAAAAGAGACGAATCGGTGACAAATTGCAGACGAATGGTAACTAAGTATACAAATTATAAAGGGAAATTTCTCTTATCGCGAAACAGCAAATACCAAACGCAAAAAGCGCAAATAGACCCCAAAGATGCTGAAAACTATAATCTTCTAATATAAATAACAAGAATGGATTTACTATATCACAAGGAATTGCATCAAACAGAGAAAATATACCTTACAGATTATAGTTAAACAGATGATTGTATCTCTGAACAGAGAAATATTATTAAAAAACAAAGTTAGCAACATTGGCAATCACAAATCGGATCACCGCCAATTCCATTAACTTAACCATCCAAGAAGGTATTTCGGAAGAATCGTCATGGAGAAAGTTTAGTATAACATAACAATGACCGAAAAAAACAGACAATCGCAAAGACTTCCAGAGCAATTCAACAATTATCCAAAAGAGATAAAATGGATAACAATGAACAATTTAGAAATAAATGCGAATAAAGGGAAAAATCGATTCGCTCAACCAGTAACAAAGAAGATGAATAAATCCCAGAAAATTCGTACCTAATCACTCGTTTCCCAGTTATATGCCCAGATCGATATGATGGACCGTTATTCGAAATAAAGAGATGGAAGTTGGTTAACAAATTTCCAACCCGGTAATTAGTTAGCACCAAAAATTTTTGGCATTAACAGAATTGGCCAGCGAAGCAGGAATTCAAACCAGTTGATATACTCACAGAGTGGTATACCAAACCGAAGATCCTGGAACGACAGCCCAGGAGAACATATTATTAATTCCCCAGCACAAAAGGCAAGCATATATATCCAACAATATTGTAAACAATATAACGGGAACAAGGTAACAAACTCATGGAAGAGAAAACCCACACTACAGAATTGTTACTAATCGCCTACAGCATTCATTTTACAACAATTGCAACCAGAAAATTATGAAATGAAAGCCAATGTGGGGAAGAAATTCTTAAATCTTCGGACAATGGATGACAAAGGAATCTTAAGGAATAATACTATTTATTACACAAATCGTAAAGAGATAAACTCATAACAACAAAATGATTAAGCATTGCTTCTCAGATATTTAACAAAAGAGAAAGAAAAATCAACTGAGAAAAATGAGCAATTGGGTTCTTACCATATATTTAGCAACAACCATGGTTATTACAATGGACACTCAAAAACGATAATTCACAATAGATAAAGAGATTAGGTTTAGGAATCATTTCCTAACCGAAAATGAAAAGAGTACTGAATGAAGAGATCGACGAAAAATTCCAAAGGAACAATAATGGATTAGAAGAGCCGAAGAAACTCCAGAACTGACAACGACCAGAAAACGAGCAAAAAACTGGGAGACGATGGAATGAAACTTTTCAACAGATGACAGCAGCCAGGATAACAGTGACCAATTGACGAAACCAAGGAGAGAACACACAGATGCTAACTCAAGCAGCAACTCAAACAAATGGGAAAATCGAACAGACACGAGACATAGTGGACATATTCAATAACATCCAACCACCAGTATACGACTGTACTAACAGAAGCAAAGGCATTCATCAAGTAAGAGAGAAATGCCAGTAGAAAGACAACAACGTACCCAACAAAGATCAACAACATTTTACGAAATATATATATCCAGGTACATACGAACAAAATTGGGAAATATTACGCTCGCAAGAAGACAGGCCAACAGGATCAAGAAGTGTGGATCAAGGATCCAGAACACATCGGGAACTAATAGCCATGTTGCAACAATTGGCTGACCAACATCTAACGGTTTACCCATAAGAATAAATGGGTAGCAAATAAAGCACAATGTTGACGGAGAGCAAAAATTCTCAGCAATAAAACACTGCGATAAAAATACCCGGAAGATTGTGGCATGATATAGAAAGAAAGCTAACAATGGCATGTAGGCATAACTAATAGCAGCAAGGAATATCAGTAAGCGAGTCCATTTGAAAAAATTGGTCGATAACCGAATATAAAAATGTAAAAATCAAATACGTAATCTTAGCACAGATTAATCAGGAGTTGAGCGCAGATTGATACTATCTGAACAGAATACTCATGCCAGATTTTACTAAAAGCAAGATACATAATAGCATCATAGGAATCATGGAGCATGAGAGATAAAACCGACGATACTGTAATGTTAAAATCAGGTTGAATGCATCAGAGAAACTAGTAGCTGCCCAGGGCGCCACCAAATGATTTGTACCAGATAAAAGTAAAGAGGAACTAGAGAGAAGAAAAATGATTTTTTGAAACCTAACACACAAATTTTGAGAAAAAGAACAGAACTGCCATTTAAAGCCAGAGAGATATGATATTGTAAACAGACAACAGTGGAAATTGTCCAAGATCAACATTACAAATTTTATGAAGAAGATAAAGTCATTTACGGAAAAATGAAAGATTGGGGAAACATTAACACGATGATGCGATATTGAACTCGTCAACAGCCAAAAACTGAAGGAATGAGGAGAATTATGGACAATCGACAGTCAGCTTCTAAACGAAACGAGAAAGAACAACTACAAAGACTGCTATGGAATTTTTAAGAAAGTATATTTGCAAGCATCTGACTTAGATCTCGGTAACAAGGCGATTGTAACGCAACATACGATACCATTAACAGATTGATACCCCAACTAACACTTACCGGTCCTATCGATGGCAGAAGTCTCAAAAATCAGAACAGGAAGCAGGAAAAAGACAGTCCAAAAGATGTTAGGACGAAGGAGCTAATCGAACCAAGTTGCTGCGCCATGGCAATTACCAAGTGGTCATGGTTAAAGAAAAAAACGGAACACAACCGGTTTCTGTATAGAACATTATCGACGACTCAAACGCAACAAGGTAACAAAACGGGATACAATTATTCCGTTACGGAGATATAAATGAAATGTTACAAACGTTACACGGAGAGCAGCTTATTTCCACACTCGCTGGATTAAAAAGTGCGTTATTGGCAAATAAAAGTCAAAGAGGAGGACAGCAGAAAAACTGCTTTTTACTATCGGAAAGATTTTATACCAATTCAAGAAAAATGCCTTTCGGATTAACTAACGCACCAGCGGGTTTCATTCAGAATAGTAATGAACTTTGTACACGCACGGCATTAAAACATGTATGGTATATTGATGCATTTATTAATTTATTCCAGCACCCTTCGAGCAACATTTAAAAGATATCCGTATGTATTCGTTCGACTGAGACAATGGAAGTATCAAAATTGAAACCATCTAAATTGCGATGGCAAGGAAAAGTCACCTCTTAGGACTATTGTGTCAGCAAAAGGCAAAGAAACAGATCCAAGTAAAACATTGAAAGATAAAATTGCCCTGCACCAAAGACACGTCACGCAAGTGACCAAGGATCTTAGGCTTATGTGCGATACTACCGAAAGTTCATCAGAATTTACGCAACTATTGCGAAACCAATACCAAGAATTAAACCAAAAAAAGATTACCCGTTTATATGGCAGAGAACAACAAACAGCCTTTTAAACACTCAGAGACAAACTAATATCAGCACCAATACTAGTACATCCAGATTTAAGAAAACCTTTTTGCTAGCAACAGACGCAAGCCGGATATTGCAGTTTGAGCGTCCTAGGACAATGGGACGACGAGAAAAGAGAACGAGTTAGTTGGATATTATAGTCGAACGTCAAGAAAATATGAAAAGAATTACTCTGTGACCGAAGAGAAGCAATTTAGCATAATTAAGCTATTAACACATTTTCAAATATTTTATTATTGGGGTCACGAGGACTAATATTATCACTACAGACATCAACCACTGTATGGCATAGGCCAACATAAAGAAGCCCGAGTAGATTATGAGATGGGCAATGCAGTTACAAGGAATATACCCGTATATAAAGTTCCAAATCAGGGGAAAAGCCAAACGCTAACGCAGATTGCGATGTCAAAGATTTGTATTTGAGGAAACTGCATTGGATCAGGAGGTGCTAAGACGCAATGCAAGGATCCATCGCAGAAGATATCGGAATTTTACAAAACTGAGAAATGAGCAGAAAGGAAGACGATGAGTTGAAAACAATAATCGAATTTATGGAAACCAACGATATGAAAAATCTTTCGGCATAACAACAGTAAATTCGATGAGAGCAATATGGAAAAACACAGACATCGATATTTTACATGAGAAGGAATGGCTATATGGTTAATGGATGGCGAGAAAAGACTTATGTGCTTACAAAAGAGACGAAAAGAAGTATTTGTGCTACCAAGACGGAGAAACTTGGAGGACAAATGTCAGCAAAAGACGGCACGCAAGACTGCGTCAAATATTATTGGCCAAATATCGGATGAGGACGTTAAAAGGATGGATAAAGAATTCGCCTGATATGTGCAACCAGAAAAAGCACAGGAAGTAAAATTGAAGGCACCATTAAAGCCGAATGCCAATCCACCAAGAACCAATGACGATTTGATTGCAATGCGTGTCGTAGGACCATTACCAGAAACCAACGATGAATATTTACATATTAGTACGTGACAGCATTATTTGTTTCAAAATTTCCGGAAGCATTCGCAAATACCAGATCAAAAAGCTTGACAATAGCGAGGAATCCTAGTAGAAGAGATGATGTTGTAGATAGGAACACCCAAAACAGATACTAACGACCCAAGGAACCAACTTTTGAGCGAAATCATAGAGGAGGTAACCGAACTTACTTCAGAATTGCGAAGTTCGAAGAACACCGCCTTACCATCCGCAACAAAAAAAAAAACGGACAAACGAACGAATTTCATGAATATTAATAGAAATGATGTCAATTAGTCAGCAGACACCAGAAAGATTGGGACAGATATATAAACTTATGCCTTATGGCATATAGAATGTCAATACATTCAGCAACAAATGATCATTCAAATTAATGTACGGCAGAGAATGCAACATGCCGATAGACTTAGAATACAACCACCGATATCACAGTCAATATGAAATTGACAGACTATGTACGGGATCAACAGAGCGAATGCAAGAGATCTGGAAAACAGCAGGTATGAATATTAATTTAATCAAGAGGCTTACAAAGAGTTACTGATAAAGCGAACGTACGCGAGCATAATTTCAAGTTAGAGACTGGGTAATAATCGCGACGCCAGAAATTATCCCAGGAGTAGCCAGAGAATTACAAAGATGTGGTAAAGGACCTTATGAGATAATGTATGTAAACGAGAACAATGCTCGAGTTAAATTAGTCAACAACCCACTCACCAGACCTATTTACGTACGTAAGCCAGATGTAAAGCAATACGCTAGAACATAACAAAGGAACCAGAAAATGAGGTATGCAAACAGATCACAACTCAACAACTGAAGTATAAAGGACTAACGATGAGTCGAAAATAGAAGCCATCCAATATACGTAGAGGAACCTAACCGATAATCCAAAATAACTCTAAACGGACTCAAGATAATGTAACAAGATGGAATAAAGTGAGCATAGAGAAATAATGCCAGAATGGGTCGAAGGAAAAGGATGGATGAGAATAGTAAACAAAGCGGGAAAAATCGCAATGGATTACGCTAAAGGAGCTAGAAGTCCACCAGAAATAGACTCGTATCAAAGATGTATACCCATGATTCAGCTATGGCAGATGTAGAAGGGAACGTAACCTTACATATCACCGCAGTACACACAGAATACTCAAGGATAATGGATACCAACTTATCAGAAATGCGGACACGCCTCAAACATACCCAACGAAGAGGGACAAACACCATTAATGTTCGCAGTTGCAGCAGATGCTTCTACAACAGTTCTGAGAGAACTACTAAAAACAGGATCATCGTTCAAAGAAAAAGACAATGGAGAAAATAATGTACTACACTATGCACTGAAATCCAGACAGGCAAGTGCAATAAAATTCATAACCAGTAATGCGACAATAAGAGAAAGAGAAATGATGGGTAAAACATTCAAACATTATGGGAAGCTATCGACGCCAAACAAGACGAAGCAGCAGCCAATCTGATGAAATGGACCTACGAAGGTTTACCACCAAAGTATTCGATCTGAACTATATGGTAAAGAAACAGAAAACGTCTTTTAAGGAAACAATATATGCTCACTATCCAATTCCCAAACAATAAAAGCAATGTTGAAATGGGAAGGACTAAAATTCACCAATCATCCAAAGGAAGCAATACGAATCGGAGATAGAAAGGAACAAATTAATGAAACATAGATTCATCGAAGCAAATAAGATTTCAAGCGAGCAAACAAGAGATAAAAGAGATGGATATATAAAAGCAAGAATAATAAAAGTATACGAAGAAATAATTGAAATAATAAATGTCGAGGACGACATTTCAAAGAAACCCCGGATGGAAATAAAATGGAGAAGGAGGAAGACCAACAGCAAAACCAAGACATCAAGATCCAAACAACATGCTAGAGAATGAAAACAAACCGCAAACAAGAGAAAAGGAATCATCCACGAGGAACCAAAAACGAGCAACAGCAATAACGAGGAAAAACGAAACAAAGGGATGATGTTACTACAACAAAGGAAAAATCAAACCGACCGACCCTGCTAGACAAAAATAATGATATTCGATAGTCCATCATAACGGAAGCCGAGGAAAAACCATCAAAGGAAATAAATCGTTCAAAATACGACAATAAATGAGAAACGAAGCGCAAGCAAAGGAATAATGCTTACAACTGACGATGAATACAACATAAGTTGCATTCGACTCAATAGGAAAACCAGAAAGATGGAAATAAACGTCGAAAACTCATCATATTCAAACACACAAAGATGTATGTAGGATGCTACAGAAGATAGAACGTAAAAATCCAAGTAAAACCAGGGATAAGCAAATTACGAATAATAAACAGAGGAAAGACCTTGAACAAGTATGTATAAACAAATAAAATTATCGATTGTTTGGAAAATGAATATGGAATGCGGAAAGAAATGTTGAAGGGATAGCCTGAAGAATGCGAATATATATATGTGCCAACAACGATATAATAATAACGTGCACACTAGCCAAAACCTTGGGAGAAAAATTCACAACACCAAAAGAAGAGCCTTATCGACGTCGAGTACGAGAAAATAAAGAAATAATAATAAAAGTGGAAGCTAGACCCAAGAGTGGAGAAGAGATTAAATCGAAAATACGGGTAAAAGAACCTATCACAAAAGTATGTGATTTGAAACCAAAAAGACGAACGATGAACGAAAGAATCAAATGTCAATCAAACGAGGATACCAAAAATCAAAAATACCGTTTCAACAAAAGAAAAAGTGAAAGTATATAGTACACGTTCAGAAAGGAAGAGATGATTACTGGAAATCAATAAAAAAACTATTGAAGCAATTACGACAAAACGTCCGGAAAAAGGAAACAAAAGAGAACCGTACCAACGACAGATCAGAGAAAGTAAAGCAGTAATAATAAACATAGAGTCAAATGCAGCAAATGAAGAAGAGTATTGAGACAATGTGAAAACCTACACAAAATCGCGTATCGAACTAAGGAACGAACAGTAAACAAAGATCAATGTGAAATAAGAAACTAAAAGAACCAAAGTATCGCATACCGACGAAAAAGAAACTTGGGAAATATGTAATAAACATCGTCAAAAAGGGAACTCATGGACATTGGAGGATGGTAACAAGGAAACCACTCAAGTCAAATGCGACGGATCAACCTATAATAAAACAATCCGAGAGAAAACCAAGAAACGAAACATGGAAAAAAGGAATGATCATGGACGACAGCCACCTTTCAATCCACGAAGCATTACAACTCCAGAAAGCACTTAAAAATGTACAACCAAAAGAGAATGGAGACAACCATGCAAGGGAAAGCAAACTATGCGCCTATGAAAAGAACTTATGATGAATGATCTGGATAACAACAGCAATAGTAAGCAGCGTAGTAATGCTGATAATAATTCAACTAGCAAGAACCACCAAATGCAAAAAGAAGCCAGCGAAGAAATGATTATGGCCAGCAGTAGAAAAATTCAATTACGACATTGAATTAGGACAATACGATGCAGAAAAAACCGAGGAATATGAAATCATAGGAACTTTAGTAGCAGCGGACTCTGGTTAAAAGAACCGCCCATTATCGAAGCACAACAATGGTCCAATGAATCTGATGTATACCAGATAATGAATGAGAAATATGGGGATATACGGACATTGCGTATAGAGTCCCCGAGACGATGTGTAAACCGAGAAAGAGAGTTGTATATAGTGTAAAATATATGTATATATAGTAGTAATATTATATCTATATGTAAATATCGTCAATGCGTTAGAGACAATACGCAAACAGAGAGAATGCCGATGAATTAATGATGTGTTATAATCAACATGAATCCGAAAATCGATCACAAAACCAAGTAAGAATACCACCGTCGTAGAAGGAACACACCACAGCAGCTGCCAATGTACCTATAGAGAATTGCTAGAATTAAATCAAGGAATATACCAAGATCAAGGAATCGAGGCAACGTGGAGACGACAATGTGATTAATGACATAATAACAAACAATGCGCAAACTCAGTGACAACACTCTCTAGTATTAACGGAAAGTGTGAACAGAGGTCTAACAACAGCCATAAACTAGAAGAGCAACAGAAGAACATACTATACAATTGCAGAAATGAATGAACAATTAGCAGATTAAGTTAGATGGCAAGCTGACGAATTAGAAGACTACGTAGTAATCAACAGCATGGCGTAGATCCAGCAATTGGGTGATGGATTGCATCGATCCAGAATTCACCCCAGAACGCGGATTCAACAGTAAGTAAAAAATAAAGCTACCGTGTAATATGTAAAAAATAACGACAAAAGTAAAGCAACGTCAAGTAAAAAATGGAGAGCCAATAGGACGTTTGTAAGGGAAAAGAAAATGTAATAAATGTAATAAAATAATAAAAAATCAAAAATTGCACATAATCAGAAAATTTAAGAAAAATAGAAATCAAAAAATAAAAGATATTTAGAATGGCAAGCGGAATCAGCGAAGAGAGTAACAATACAGATGAGAGAAGACCAGATTCGATATGGACGAGATAGGAAAAACCAGAAAGGAAGAGAAATTAATACACTTGCAGCAGCATTATATACTGACAAAGACTACGACGCGAGTAAGACGACAACGCGAATCATAAAAGCGATATACTCACAATGAGAGTGAGAAGACGAGGAGATAGAAAGAGGAAGAAATATTTAAACGTTTAAAGAGAATAAAGTATTTACCGACCACAAAGCAAAGAAAATGGCTGCAGAAGGATTTTATTTTACGGGAACCCGAAACTACCAGATGAAGTAACATGCATCTATTGTAAAGGAAAACTCCCGCAAAATGGGAGAAGGGAGAGACAGCAAAACGAGAACACCTGAGGAAATTTTCAACCCTGCCCATTTAGAATTAAATTGATGTCAGAAACCAAGCAATGAACGATCAGAAGGACTCCGAAAATCAGAATTAACCAAGAATGAAAAGGGAGGCGAGAAAGATAGTATAATAAAAGATTTCCGAAGATCCAACAGAGTTAATATGGTGATATATATAGGAGAACATAAATAAGAACATTCGAAGAGAGAATTACTCAAAGGAAACCCAAGAGCAGCAGAATTTGCGAGTCAAGGGATTGTCAAACAGCAAGAGGAATATGTGCGAAGGATGCAAAATCAACAACCAAATACCAGACAGAATGTTAACAACTAAAGCATAAAGGAAAAGTATGTATAAACAAGAAAGAGGCAAAAATATCGAAGTAATAATTAACACACCAGCACGGAGGATCAAAACAAGGAAAACACTAAGTACCGAGATAGACGAACTCCGAAGAAGAAATATGGCCACAAAACAATAGAGGTACACTCCGAGAAAATAAGCAAGAGGAAGCTTTAGAACAAGAGGAGGATCAATTAAAGAAAGAAGAAGCAATCCCTGAACAGAGAAAGCGACTAAGAAAGAGGGCACTAATATTAAAAATATGATGGAGGCTTGAAACATTTAGACAAGAACAAGCACTAATCAACAAAATAGAAGTGATGGCAAGAAGGTACTATCCTCAAGAAATGAGGAGCCAGAATTTAGAACTACAAAAGATGAGCAAGAAGATCAACGTCAAACAAGAAATACAGAAAGGATATTCAGAACCAATAATAAAACAAAAATCGATCCAGAGGATACTGCTTACAAATAGAAACAAGAATCAGAAAAAAAAAAGCCCGTGGAGCGAAGCCCAAATTGAGAACAGAATAAAAGAGATATGGTTCCAAACAAAAAGGACCAACAAGATAATGAAAGAGGAGAACAACCAATATTAATATGTTGAGACAAATACCAGACGAAATCAAGACAGATGAATAAGATGAAATGAAATAAGCAGTCTGGTGGAGAAATTATTTAAGTCATGCGAGAAAATAAACCATACAAAGATGAATCAAATCCGAATTAGAGGAAATGGAAACGAACGTGCCAAAGAAGATGAAACCGAGATATAAAGAAATTAACGGAAATTGTATGAAGAAGTAGATCGAAACCAAATTTCCTAAAAACCTCAGAGATAACAACCGCAATACAGCAGAAATAATGAAATTAATTGCGAAAAGGATATCAACAAGATAATGGTACATTACGGCACGCATGGAAAGACATGAAAGAAAGTACCAAAGAATTGAAAGAAATGATTAGAGAAGAGATCAGATAATTAATGATTTTCCAGAGATACCGAACGAATAACTAGCAACAAGAACGCGAAAGCAACAAACGAGCTGTATGATGTGGTAGTGAAAAAGCAGGACCCAGTTATAAAAATAAGCCCCTGTATTATCAAGGAAGAAAAATAAAGCGAGAACATAACACCTCGCGGATGCTCTAATATGGCCAAAAGGAATAGAATCTGGTAACGTTAAACAAAAATGAAAGCGGAAGAAACGACAGCAAGAAATATGAGCAAAAATCCAAATACTGTATACCAAGAGAAATAAAACCTGGATAGAAAAAGAGAGAAAGATAATAGAGGCAAAATCAGAATCAAAATGACAGAACAAGCAATAGACCAAGCTAGAAAATATATAACCGATTATCGTTTTAACTAAGAACCGATCTCAATGAAAATATTTGTAGAAGCTGTAACGAGATACAGACATAATGATGATTTGAAGCAACCGAGAGAACAGATGAGTTGATAGCCAAATATGTAGAGCACCAAAGAGATATGAGAGGAGAGAACCAATAAAGATAAGAATAAAGCTACCCAAAATGATGAAACATAAAAGAAATACTAGTATGATCCCGATTGTTCAATGCACGAATTATAACGACGGATAAAATCGAGAAATTATCCAACAATAAATACGATAGTAGTGACGACGGTATGGTGGAAAGACGTTGGCAATAATAGTAGACAAAAAACGGCCAAATAAGTCCGCGAGAACGAACCCCGACTATACGATAGGTATATAGGGAAGACGGACAAAATTATAATATCATAGCCTGGATGAACCCGAAGAGAAAAATACAACAAAAAGGGAACAACAGATCCAAGAATTCCAAGAGGAAATGTAAAAGAAAGATGGACCAAATATTAAACCATCTACCAGTTATGGAGACAAGATGGCGAAGTTGAAGTACAAAATTACAACCTATAGATGATTCGCGATGCCGATCAACACCATGGAAAAAAGGTGTATGAATGAAAAAGACAAAAGAGTGGAAATGGGAAATGGAGAGAACCGAACCAAAATGGAGAAAAATACATAACCAGGAAAGCGCAGAAGATCAGCTAATGAACAACCTTGGAACTATATGAAGATGACCAACGAAAACTCCAGATGGAAAATGCTAAACGAAATGGAAATGGCAACCAAGAAGGAAGACGAGAAATTAAACGATAAAGCTCGACTAGCCTCATACAGCATGAAAATACGTGATTGGGCTGAAAATAAAATCGGCTGAAGAAGAGAAAATCATCGTATCACAAGCCATCAATTCTATAACAGAGATCTGAGGATACCGGATGATAATTGAAGTATACCCAAACGGAGATGGGAGGTAAAGGAAAATATCTATCAGTGGTATTTTTCTGTAGAAGAGGCAGATATGAACGGCAAGTAGAATGGCCATTTAATCGAAAGTCACATTTCAATCGCTAAACCCCGGAAAAATGGGAAAAGAGCGACACAGTGAAAAACTGGAGTAGACCCAAGATCAATGATAAAAGCCAGAAGCCAAGATCCACTGAAAATGTTGCAGAGGAGTACCACAATTCTCTATTGAAAAAATACGTAACACCTCAATTCGTAAAAGAATGATAACGATATACATCACGATCGAAGTAGAAACAGAACGAGAATATGAAATGCGAATCCAACAAGAACAAAGCGAGACCGGCGAATCAGCGTACTCGAGAAACGAATAACAGGAACAAAATATTTGCCCACAGATTAGAAACGATCCTGTGGAGGAAGGATTAACACGATTAACGGAAACGCAAAATGTAGAAGAGTTAGCAAGCGATATTGAGAACCGGAAGCAAAAAATCAAAGACGAACTGTACAGATTTAGCAAAATGGATAATCGATTCTTGTAACAGAGTAAGAGAACCTGCGAAAATATTGTAAAGGAAATAGAGGGAATGATCGGAGAATGTATGCGTGGTAAACCCAGAGCAATTCCGAAATCATCCCGTAAAATGGAAAACATACCGAATGGGCAACCGAAGCAATAGAAAGTATAGTTTAAAAAATTATGAACGCCAGATTTCGAACCAATCGAAAGAGAATTTTATATCAACTGGCAAAGTGAGCGAAGTGAAAAGAAGATACCATATGAATGCCATTTCATTTAAATACGAGGGGAACGATCACTAGATGATGATCTTGAAATTGGAGTCGCAAATTGCAACTGGATTAAATCAATATAATTAACTTAGCAAACGCGGGTGAACTCAACAAAGAGAAACAAAACGAAAACGCCATATAGACGAACAGGAAAGTCTAAATACGCCAGAAGTTCCACCTGCAGCAAGATGAAGTAAATCGTCATTACAACAGGAGATGAAGAATACTAAAAATGATTCTAAATGATATTGTGGATGAGGAAACAACCAAGGAAGAATACCAGAATCAAAGAGATTGTTCATGACAGAAAAACGAAGAGATATGAATAACAATAACCAACGAGCTAGTAGTGGTCAAAGACAACCGGTCGAAGTTATAGAGACCAAGATACCGAGGAGGAAAATAAAAGGAAAGAAAGAAGAACGCCGAAGCTCGACAGGAAGACGATATGGGACAATTGGATAAATGAACGAGGAGCTACAAGCATCTAGAGAAACAGCAGACGAACAACCTCAAAACGAAAAGAAACAGGACAGCAATGGAAAAGAAAATCCAGAGGAACGACCAAAAATTGATAAACCAGCTCCAGAAGAAACAAAAGAGACAGATGCAAATGGACAATTGACAACGAAATTAAACAAGCTTAGCCAAGTAACGAAGCAGTTACAGGGAATTGAAAGGCCAAGAACAAGAGCAAAGTGGATCAACAGATTAAATAACCGATATGCTGGGATTAGCAAATCCAGAATAAAGAGAAATTTAAAAACTTAATAATATCGGGAGCAGAGCGAGCAGCATTGGGCAGCAATAAAACCAATAATAAATAAAATAATGGACAACAAAGTAACGAACCACAACCAAACAGACCAGAGGAATTCGTTGATTAATAAATCACCTAACGAAATCGATCCCGATGACCCAAATAGATATTTGGAGGAAGGCCTATCTGAATCACAACAGCCGATGAGCGATATACAGAAAACGAGTTTCCAAGATACAACCCAAACGGATATGAATTTGCAATGAACGGAGTATCATCAGAAAAGTAATCGAACCTATCATCGCTTGACTCAAGGTGATGGCAAGCTTTAAATTTTAGTAAAGTAAAAGGATGATCAAAACTGAAGTAATGCAGACAAAGTTAAAAAGAGTTTTAAACGGAATTCGAAACAACGATCAATGCAAGTGACCAACAGCCAGAAAAGGAATGAACGCAGATAATCACTACAATACTCATATGGATGATTGCCGTGAAAGGAGTAGACCGTTTGTAGTATAATGATTGTGAAACATACAAGATCGTGACAAATACTCATGTGAAAGAAACAGAAGAGTGCAAAAGCAAGCGAATCCTGGTAAAACTACAGACAACAAGCAACAGCAGTAATCGTATAACGTATATCAGAAGTAGACTCATTAAAACGAAAATCAAGGAAGTTCAGTAACAAGGAAAACATCGTGGCATTTCATTGCGGACATCACTCACATTCAACAATTAATAGAACAGAAAGGAAACAACAGTGGTCTCAGTAACGAGAACGAATGTGAGGAAGGATTCACGACAGGACGCATCACAAATACTGGACGAGTAATACAGCCGACAGAAGGAAAAATAAAAACTACCTCGAGTATAAACGCCTGGCGGGAAGAATAACGGCTGGAGACGGAACGTGTCAAGGAGGAAGAGTACACCTATTAAATCAATTAGCCAGGAGTAGTATGATTCGAAAGCTATCAAAGTAAAGTTGGAGAATATCAAGGATATTGAATCCAGACACACAAGCAATGAAAAAGTACCTCAATGTCTAGCAACAGATAGGTCATGCAATACGGGAAGTCAACGATCGTATAATCACGCGATACCAGAACTTTGTAGACTCAACCTTATTGAAAAGCGCAATATTCGATGAAGTGCAAGGACAAGTGCACAAGAAACCGAACTAACAGCAAAAAAGCGCCTGGATGAATTACGGAAGAACCGGAAGAATCGGAAACCAACAATTACACAACTATCGGATCAGAGGTCAACGCCAACGGTAGTAATATCAAAACTGATACCACAATCCGCGAATGAGATTTATAAAAAGGACGAATGGTGAAGCAAATGCGACGAAATGGTAGCTAGTACAAATTATAAAGGAATATTCTTATCGCGAAACAGCAATACCAAGACGCGAAAAGCGCAAAATAGACCAAAAGATGTGAAACTATATCTCTATATAAAAAACAAGATGGATTTCCTTATATCACAAAAGGATGGCATCAACAGAGATAAATATACTACGATTTTAGTTAAAAATGATTGTATCTGAACAGAGAATATATTAAAAAACAAAGTTAGCAATGCAATCACAAATCCGGATAACGGCCAAATTCCATTACTACCACTCCAAGAAGGATATTTCGAAGAATCGTTGGAGAGTTATGTATACATACAAATGCGTAAAAAGACAATCGCAAAGCTGCCAAGAGGAATTCAACAATTCCAAGAGATAAAATGCATAATGAATTAGAATAATGCATAAAGAAAAATCAGATCTTCGCTCAAAACCAGTAAACAAGGATGATAAATCCAGAAAAATTCGTACCTAATATGTTCAGTTGCAGTAATGATATGGACCCGTAATCGAAATAAGAAATGGAATTGGTTACATTTCCAACCCGAGTAATTGTAAGCACCACCAAAAACTATTTGGATTAACAGAATTGGCCAGCGAAGCGAATTCAAACAGTTTGATATACAACAGAGTGGGATATAACCGAAACGAAAGATCTGGAACGAGCCAGAGAACATTATTATTCCAGCGACAAAGCAAAGCAACTATTATGCCAACATTGTAACTATAACGGGAGGTAACACATGGAGAGAAACCCAACTAGAATTGTTATAATCGTGGCCAGATCAATTTTTCCAACATGACCAACAGCAAATCATGAGAAGCCTGTTGGGGAAGAATTCTAATCTTCGGACAAATGATGGCAGGAATTTAAGGCAATAATTCTTATTATCAAATCGTAAGAGTAATCATAACAACAAGATGTAGCATGTTTCGATATTTACAAAAGAGAAAGAAAATCAACTGGAAAATGGCAATTGGTTCTACCATTTTAGGAAAGAAAACCATGGTATTACATGGACACTCAAAAGATATTCACCAAGAAAAGAGATTGGTAGAATTCTCACGAAAATGAACGGTAATAGATGAAGAAGTCGAAACGAAAATTCAAAGCAATAATGATGATTAGAAGCCGGAGAAATCCACGAATGAAACGACAGAAAACGAGCAACTGGAGACGATGGATGAATTCAAGTGGACAGCAGAGATAACAGTGACAATGACGAAAACAAGGAGAACACAGATGCTAACTCAAGAGCAACTCAAACAATGGGAAAACGAAAGACAAGAATAGTGGACATTTCAATCATCTCACCACCAGTATACGAATGATCTAAAGAAAGCACAATCATCAGTAGAGAGAAACATGCAGTAGA
This sequence comes from Schmidtea mediterranea, assembly GCA_022537955.1. Classification (NCBI taxonomy): domain Eukaryota; kingdom Metazoa; phylum Platyhelminthes; order Tricladida; family Dugesiidae; genus Schmidtea; species Schmidtea mediterranea. The sequence continues at coordinate 82,151,667 of CM039681.1, read as the reverse complement.
AAGACAACACGTACCAATACCAAGATCAACAACAATTACGAAATATTTAATCCGGTACCAGATACCGAACAAATTGGGACCAGATTTAGTGCAAGAACCAGCCAAAACGATCTAAGAAGTGTGGATCAAGATTTCCAGAAAAACTCGAACTATAGCCATGTTGCAAACATTGGCTGGACCAACATTAACGGGTACCCATCGATAAATAAATGGGGTAAGAAATAAAAGCAATGATATGATACGGGAGCAAACATCTCAAGCAATAAAAAATGGAAAAATAACCCGGAAGATTGTGGCCAGTATAGAAGAAGCTAACATGGATTGATAACTTGCAGCAAGGAATGCAGTAAGCGGTTCATTGAAAAATCTGTCGATAATCCGAAATAAAAATGTAAAATTGCAATACGTATTTAGGCAGTTATCAGGAGGTTGAAGCGCAGATTGTAATAATGGAACAGATCTCATGCCAAGAATTACTAAAGAGATAATAATAGATCTAGGATCAATGGAGCGAGAGATAAAACGGACGAATATGTATGTTAAAATCAGAGTTGAGATGCTCAGAGAAAATAGTAGTGCCAGGGCGCACACAAATGATTGTTACGTAAGTAAATGAGGGAAACATAGAGGAGAACTGATTTTGAAGCCTAACCACCAAATTGGAAAAAAAAGAAACTGCCATTACCAGAGAGAATGTGTAATGTAAACGACAACAGTGAAATTCGAATCAACATTACAAATTTGATGAAGAAAGAATAAAGTCCATTACCGGAAAATGAAAGATTGGAAAAATTAACACCGATGATGGATATTGAACTTCCAACAGCAACTGAAGGAAACTGAGGAAGAATTAAAGGAACAATCGACAGCAGCTTCTAAACGAAAACGAGAAAGAACAACGTAAAGACTGCAAGGAATTAAAGATATACTTTGCAGCATCCTGACTTAGATCTCGTACAAGCGGATGTAACGCAACATAGCGATACCATGTAACAGATGATACACCAAAACACTACGGCCATATCGATTGGCAGAAAAGCTCAAAAAATCAGAAGCAGAAAAAGAAAGTCAAAGATGTTAGAACGCAGGAAGTAATCGACCAATTGCTCGCTCATGGGCAAATTCCCAAGTGGTCATGGAAAGAAAAAAAGAGGAAAACACAACGGTCTGTATAGAAATTATCGACGACTCAACGCGGTAACAAAACGGGATACATATCCGTTACTCGGATATAAATGAAATGTACAACGTTACACGGAGCAGCTATGTCACATCGCTGGATTAAAAAGTGGTTATTGGCAAATAAAAGTCAAAGAAGGAGACAGAGAGAAAACTGCTTTACATCGAAAAGATTTATACCAATTAAGAAAATCTTTTCGGATTAACTACGCACCAGCTTCATCTCCCAGAGATGTAATGAACTTTGTAAGCACGGCATTAAACAATGTATGTAATATATTGAAAAATGATTTATTAATTTATTCCAGCCCTATCGAGCAACATTTAAAGATATCCGTAATGTATCGTTCGGACTGGAACAATGGAAGTTAAAATTGAAACCATCTTAATGCGAGGGCAAAGGAAAAAGTCACCTTCTTAGGACATATTGTGTCAGCAAAGGCAAAGAAACCAGATCCAAGAAACATTGAAAAGATCAAGAATTGCCGCACCAAAGACAGTCACGCAGGTGCAAGAAATTCCTTAGGCTTAATGCTGGATACTACCGAAGTTTCATCACGAATTACGCAACTATGCGAAACCATACAGAGAATTAACCAAAAGATACCCCAGTTATATGGAAGAGGAACAACAAACAGCCTTTGAAGACCACTCAGAGACAACTAATATCGCACCATACTAGTACACTCCAGATTTTTAAGAAACCATTTTTGCTAGCAACAAGACGCAAGCGGATATGCATCTGAAGCAGTCCTAGGACAATGGACGACGAGAAAGAGAAAAGAGTTATTGATATTATAGTCGAACGTTCAAAGACAATCACTGAAAAGAATACCTTGAACCGAAAGAGAAGCATTAGCGATAATTCCAAAGCCCTAAATTAAAACCCATTCAATATTTATTATGGGGTCACGAGATATATATCACTACAGATCATCCAACCACTGGTATGGCTAGGCCAAACATAAAGAAGCCCGAGTAGATTAAAGAGATGGGCAATGCAGTTACAAGAATACTCCCCGTAATATTAAAGTTTTCAAATCAGGAAAAGCCGACTGCTAACGCAGATTGCATGTACCAAGATTTGTATTTGAAGGAACTGATGGATCAGGAATGTAAAGACGCAATATGCATTGATCATGCGCAGAGATATCGATTTTACATAAACTGAGAAATGAGCAGAAAGAAGACGATAGTGAAAAACAATAATCGAATTTAATGGAAACCACGATCATAAAATCTTCGATAACAACAGTAAAATTGAGAGAGCATATGGAAAAACAAACACAGACAGACATCAGAATATACCATGGAGAAGGGATGGCTATTGTTAAGGATGGCCGAGAAAAGACTATGGCTTACCAGAAAGTAGAAACGAAAAGAAGTATTGATCAATACCAAGACGGAAAACTGGAAGGACACATGTAGCAAAAAAGACGAAGCAAGACTGCGTCAAAAATATATTGGCCAAATATCGGAAGAGGACGTAAAAGGATGGATAAAGAATTGCCTGATATGTGAACCAAAAAACACGGAAGTAAAATTGAAGGCCATAAAGCCAATGCCAATTCCACCAGAACCAATAGACGATGATTGCAATGGATGTCGTAGGACCATTACCAGAGAACCAACGATGGAAATAATTTACATATTAAGTAGTGACAGATATTTTGTCAAAATTTCACGGAAGCATTCGCAATACCAAGATCAAAAACTAGAACAATAGCGAGAATCCTAGTAAGAGATATGTTGTTAGATATGGAACACCCAAACAATCCTAACTGACCAAGGAACGCTTTATGAAGCGAAATCATAAGAGAGTAACGAATTACTTCAGAATTGCGAAGTTGAGAACACGCCTTATCATCCGCAAACAACGGACAAACCGAACGAATTCAATGGTTATTAATAAGAAATGATGTCAAATTAATGTCAGCAGAACACAAAAGATTGGGACAGATATATAAAATATGCCTTATGGCATATTAGAATGTCAATAACATCAGCACAAAAATGAGTCCATTCAAATTAATGTACGGCAGAGAATGCAACTGCGGATAGACTAGAATACCAACCACCGATATCACAGTATAATGGAAATTGAACGACTATGTAACGGGATTCAAAGAAGCGAATGCAAGAGATCTGGAGAAACAGCAGGTAAAGAATATTAGATTTAATCAAGAGAGCTACAAAGAGTTACATGATAAAAAGCGGACGTACGCGAGCATAATTTTCAAGTTAGAGACTGGGTAATAATTGCGACGCAGAAATTATCCAAGGAGTAGCAGGAAATTACAAGAATGTGGTAAAGGACCTATGAATAATATGTAAACGAAGAACAAGCTCGAGTTAAACTAGTCAAACAATCCACTCACCAGACCTATTTACGTAAACGTAAGCAGATGTAAAGCAATACTACGAACAATAACAAAGGAACAAAGAAAATCGAGGTAGCAAACCAAGATCACACACAACTGAGTATAAACGGACACGATGAATCCGAAAAATAAAGCAACATCAATAATACCGTAGGGAAAACCTAAACCGGATGAATCCAAAATAACTCTAAACGCGACCAAGATAATGTAGACAAGATGGATATATAATAGTGAAGCCATCAGAAGAAATAATGCCAGAATAGGGTCGAAGGAAAAGGAGGAATGAGAATAGTAAACAAAGCGGGAAAAAATCGCAATGGATTACGCTAAAGGAGCTAGAAGTCCATCCAGAAATAGATCGTATAAAGAATGTAATAACCCATCGATATTAACTATGGCAGATGTAGAGGAACGTACCTCTACATACCGGCAGTACACACAGTAAATACTCAAAGGATAATGGATATAATCCAACTTATTCAGAATGGGACAACGCCTCAAACATACCACCCAACGAAAGCAGGGACAAACACCCATTAATGTTCCTTGCAGCAGATGCTCTACAAACAAGTTCTGAAGAACTACTAACAACAGGATCATCGTTCAACAGAAAAAGACATGAAAAATAATGTACTACACTAGCACCTGAAATCCAACAGGCAGTGCAATAAAATTCATAACCATAATGCGACAATTAAGAGAAAGAGAAATGATGGGTAAAAACAATTCAAACATATGGGAAGCTATCGACGCCAAACAAGACAAGCAGCACCATCTGATAAATGGACCTACGAAGGTTCAAACACACTCAAAGTATCGATCTGAACTATATGGTAAAGAAAACAGAAACGTTCTTTTTAAGAAACATATATGCCACATCCATTCCCAAAACAATAAAAAGCATGTGAAATGGGAAAGGACAAATTCCAAACCAATCATCCAAAGGAAGCAATACGAAATCGGAAGATAGAAAGGAACAACTATTAATGATAAACATAGATGCATCGAAGCAAAAAGATTCCAAGCGAGTGAAACAAGAGATAAAGAGATGGATGAATATAAGCAAGAATAATAAAAGTATAACGAGGAAATAATTGAAATAATAATGGTCGAAGACGACATTTCAAAGGAAACCAGGATGGAAAATAAATGGAGAAGGAGGAGCTGACAACAGCTAAAAACCACGACGATCAAGTATACCAAACCAAATGCTAGAGATGAAAACAAATCCGCACAACAAGAGAAAAGGAATCATCCAACGAGAACGTCAAGAAACGAAGAACAGCAATAAACGAGGGAACAAACAAGGGATGATGTTACTAACAACAAAGGAAAAAATCAAAACCGACCGACCCTGCTACAAAAAATATGATATTGATTACGTCCATCAAGTAACGGAAGCTGAAGGAAACATCACAAAGGAAAATAAATCGTTCAGATAACGGACAAAAATGAGAAAGGAAGCGCAAGCAAAGGATATGCTTACAACTGACGATGAATAACAAGGCAATAGTTCGCCAATTCCGACTCAAATAGGAAACCAGGAAAGATGGGAAATACGATCCCGAAAACTCCATCATCATTCAAACACAAAAATGTATGTAGAGATCTACAGAAAGACAACGTAAAAATCCAAAGTAAAACCAGGGATAGGCAAATTACGAATAATAAACAGAGGAATAGAAACCATTGAACAAGTAGTATACAAATAAAATTATCGATTGTTGGAAAATGAATATGAAAGCAGGAAGAAATGTGAATGGGATAGCCTAGAAGGAAAATTGCGGATATAATAATATGTGCCAACAACGATATAATAATAACGTGCACCTAGCCAAAACCTGGGAGAAAAAATTCCACAACACAAAAGAAGAGCCTTATCGACGTCGAGTACGAGAAAATAGAAATAATAATAAAAGTGGAAGCAGACCCAAAGAGTGGAGAAGAAGATAAGTCGAAAATACGGGTAAAGAACCTATCACAAGTCCTGTGGTATTTGAAACCAAAAAGAACGAAACGATGAAAACGAAAGAATCAATGGTCAATCAAACGAGGATACAAAAATCAAAAATACCGTATTCCAACAAAAGAAAACGTGGAAAGTAATATAGTAAGCCGTTCAGAAAGGAAGAGATGATTACTAGGAAAATCAATAACAGAAAACTATTAACCAGTATTGTAAAGAGCTTAAAAGCCGAAGCCGAAAGAGCCAACGTAATTATGAGGGCATAGAGGCGCCAGCGCGACTGAGGGACTAAGTAAATAATTTTGGGAGACATAAAAAAATAATTAATGGAATGAATTGGAGGGTATGGAATGTGATGATTTTATTATTATTGTATTATGATAAGGATATTTGAATACGACTATATAGATAACTGGATTAAGACTATTAGATAATTGATACGAATTAATAATAATTATTACGAGAGGTATAGATAATTTAAAATAGACTTAAATGAGGGCGGTGAGTCTCCAGATAAAGAAGACCACCACGATAGAATGCGAACAAGGGGGATGATAACGTATTAGTATGGTAAATGGAGGAAAATTAGTATAGAGTATAGAAATGGAGTGTTATTATTTTAGAAATCGACTAGTCAAACAAAGCAATCCAAGTCAAGTTGCAAAGAGCCAAAAGAGAAAATATTCAGAGCAAACGACAAGCAAAGTGATAACAAAGAAAACTTGAATAAAACGAGCAGAAAAGATCTTGGAATAACCGTCGAGTAGTTACAAGCAGACAAGCAACCAGAAGTTTCAAAAGCAAACCAAATCAAGAGAAGAGAAACCAGTCAAGTTAAACGGAATAACCCGTAAACATTGATATCATTAGCAACCACACGAGAAGCAAAAGCCAAGAGAAAGAGAAAAAAAGTTTATTTAAAAATCGGAAGAAAAGGAAAGTTTCGCAACGGTAGAAAGTTGGTCAAACCGGTAGGATCAATTAACCAAGCATCACAGGAACCAGGCACAGATAGTGGATTAACCGAACGTCGAATTCAACAGTTAGCGAAGAAACGAAAAACGATATAGAAAACCGGTTGCCAATAATAGAAAGCAGGAGACGAGGAGAAGATTAAAACTTAAAACGATTAACTCAAACATGGCAATTCCACAAATTCCAACGATGACTTCATTACTGATGCAAAACAATGTTAATAACAAATATATGTGATGGTAGGAGAATTCAGAAGAAAAGTTTAGAGGAGAAAACCGTTCGACGGTGCTCAACAAAGGATACAATAAAGGAATTTGAAGTGTATAAAAATCGCATGGACAGATCAAAGAAAAGAGCGACTGCCTTATTACTTGAAAGGAAGCGCACAAGAGTATTCGTAGAGGAAGCGAGAGACTGTAACAAAATTGACAACGTGGACAGAGATTAAAGAGTTCTTAATAAAATATTCGGAATAGAGAAAAGGGAAATAGGAAGATATTAGACTTCCTACATCGGAAAACAAAGACGAGATGAAATCAAACGCAGTGTACGCATGTATTAAGAAGAAATTGTGTTAAAGAGCTTCGAGAGAAGTAGATTTGCCCGAAGATAAAATGGTAGACGTTCTTCATAAGAGGGAATCAAAAAAAAGAGAAGACATACGAGCCAACCTTGGATGCTTGGCACCAGAAACGTTTAGATAAGCAGTAGCAATCGCAAATAGATGTGAAAAGCCCAATCGGACTGGATTATCAAGTTGGCAGGTCTTGGCCACAGAACCAAACAACATCAACAGTCAATGTCAACAATTCAAAAACAACAATACCCAATCCAGCATGAATCAATTCATTCCAGAAGCACAGCAGATGTTCAAGGCCACCAGTAAACGAGAAATCCGGGAAAAAGGAAGATAAAGGTAATAACCAAGTTAAGTTATAATTTAATAATTCGAACAATCCAAACACAAATGAATGCTCCATATGTCAGAAAAACCATAGAACATCGGTCAGAGAATTGTTTCCGAAATTACACTTGTCAAATGTGGTAGAAGCGAGGGCATACTGAGAAAATATGTAGACAACCTAATAACAAAGCATGTTACAATTGTGGACACAAGGACCATTTCGCAAACGGCAATTTGTAAATAAGAGGAGAACCACCAGTCAGATTAATAACTCTATGGGAGGAAACCCACAAAATTTAATGTGTGCAGAAATAGGACATGCTACGGAGAAACACTACACGAATGCCATGGAAATAAAAAGAGATGATGCAAACAAAGCCCACCAATATACAACAACAACGAATTCAACGTAATGAGAACCAATGAGGAGAATCAAGAGCTTGAGAACTAGAGAAATATCAAGAACACAACAAGCTGGAATGGCAAAGACTACAAACAGAGGGAAAGCCCAAGAAATCCAGCGCAAAGATGGGGGAAAATCGGAAAATTCAACCAAAAAGAATTAATATGATGAGATGGAAAATTTCCAGATGAAAACTCACCACTGCGGAGCAGAGTGTTTGAGAACGAAGGGGAAGGAAAATATGATAAACTGATAACGGAAAACAGTTGAATTAAAATACGATGAGAAAATAGAGGGCCATCAAAGAATTTGAGAGGAGGGAAAAAAACAAAAGACCGTCGACAGTGTTAAAAGAAACGATATAGAGAAACCGAATGAACCGGAAACACCAAGAGAATTAAACGAGCAGAAATGATGATAACGGAGGGATCAAAACAGGGAGGGGAAACACTAATGTACGAGATTAGACGAACTCGAAGAGAGAAGAAATTATGGCACAAACAATAGAGGGGTACACTCGAGGAGAAAATAAGCAAGAGGAAGCTCTAGAACAAGAGGAGGATCAATTAAAAGAAAAAGAAAGCATCCTGAAACAGGAGGGAAAGCGGAACTAAGAAGAGGCACTTAATATTAAAAATAGATGGAGCGTTGAAACATTTAGAACAAGAACAAGCACTAGATCAAAAAAATAGAAGTGATGCAAAAGAAGTACTATCTCAAGAAATGGAGGAGCCAGAATAGAACTACAAAAAGCATATGGAGCAAAGAAGCATCAACGTCACCAAAATAAGGAAAGGATGATCAGAACCAATAATAACAAAAAATCGAATCCAGAGGATGACTGCTACAAAAAATAGCAAACAAGAATCAGAAGAAAAGCCCACGTGAGCGAAGCCAAATTTGAGAACAGAATAAAAGAGATTATGGTTCCAAACAAAAGGGACCAACAAAAGATAATGAAAGAGGAGAAACAACCACTAATTATATGTGAGACAAATACCATTTACGATCTCAAACAGATGAAGATGGAAAGTGAAATTAAGCAGTTGGGTGGAGAAATATTTAAGTCATGCGAGGAAAAATAAACCTACAAAGATGAATCAAAATCCGAATTAGAGGAAATGGAAAGAACGTGCCAAGAGATAGATGAAACCGAGATATTAAAAGAAATTAACGAAATTGTTAGATAAGTATGATCGAAACAAATGTTCCTAAACCTCAGAGATACAACCGCTACACGGCAGAATAATGAAATTTATTGCGAAAGGATATCACAAAAGATAATTGTACATTTACCGGCCACCATGAAAGGACATTGTAAGAAAAGTTACCAAGAGAATTTGAAAAGAATATGATAGAGAGGAGTATCAGATAATTATTGATTTTTCCAAGAAGATACCGAGGACAGATAAATAGCAACAGGAGCGGAAAGCACAAACGAGCTGTATTGATGGGTGTGAAAAGCTAGGACCCAGTTTATAAAATAGCCCTGTATTATCAAGGAAGAAAAATAAAAGCGAGACATACACCTCGCGGTATGCTCTAATATTGGACAAAAGGAATAAATGTGGTAAACGTTAAACAAAAATGAAAGCGAAGAAACGACAGGCCAGGAAATATTTGGCAAAAATTCCAAATACTGATTATACCAAAGAAATAAAACCTGGATTAGAAAAAGGAGAGACAAAGATAATGAGGCAAAATCAGATCAAAATGACAGAACAAGCAATAGACCAAGCTAGAAAATATATTAACCGATTATCGTTAACTAGACCGATCTCAATGAACAATATTTGTAGAAGCTGTCGAGATACAGCATAATAGATTTGACAACGAGCAGAACAGATGAGTTTTGATAGACCAAATATGGAGAGCACAAAGAGAATATGAGAGGAGATGAACCAATAAAGATAGAATAAAGGCTACCAAATGATGAAATAAAAGGAAATACTGCTAGATCCCGATTTGTCAAAATGCACGAATATATACGACGGATAAATCAGAAGAAAATTATCCAACCCAATTTTAATCGAAGTAGTTGACGACGGTATGTGGGAAGACGTGGCAATAATGTATCACAAACGGCAATTAAGTCCGCGAGAAAACGAAACCGATATACGAATTAGGTATATGGGAGACGACAATTATTAATTCATTTAGCCATGGCATGAACCGACGAGAAAAAAATACAACAAAAAGGGAACAACAGATCCAAGAATTTCAAGAGGAAATGAAAAGAAGATGTTAGACCAAAATATTAACCATCTACCAGTTATGGAGACAAGAGAGATGCGAAGATTGAGTACCAAAAATACACCTATAGATGAATTCGCGATGCCGATCCAACACCATGGAAAAAAGGTGTATGATGAAAAGACAAAAGAGTGGAATGGGAAATGGAGGAGAACCGGAACAAAATGGAGGAAAATAATAACCAGGAGAAGCGCCAGAAGATGCAGCTAATGATGAAAAACCTTGGAAACTATATGAAGATGAACCATACGAAAAACTACCAGAGAAATGCTTAAACGAAATGTAATGGCAAACCAGAAGAAGCGAGGAAAATAAACGATAAAGCTCGACTAGCCCCATCACATGGGAAAATGGTGGATGGGCTGAAAAAGTAAAATCGGCTGAAGAAGAGAAAATCATCGGTATCACAAAGCCATCAATTTTTCTATACAGGATCTGAGGATACCGGATGAAATTGGAGAGATATAACCCAAAACAGGAGATGGGGTAGGGAAAAGGAAAAATATCTTATCGAGTGTATTTTCTGTATAGCAAGGAGGCAGATATTGACGGCAAGTTAGAATGGCCTTTATCTTAAAAGTCACAATTCAATCGCTTAAACCGGAAAATGGGGAGAGCGACACAGTTGAAAACTGGGAGTAGGACAAGATCAATGATAAGCCCAGAAGCCAAGATCCACTGAAAATGTTGCAGGAGGAGTACCACAATTTCTATTGAAAAAATACGTAACACCTCAATTCGTAAAAATGATACGATATACAGTCACGATCGAAGTAGAACAGAACGAGAAATGTAATGCGAATCAACAGAACAAGCGAGACCGCGAATCAAGCGTACTCGAGAAACGAAATAACAGGAACAAAATATTTGCCACAGATAATAGACGATCCTGTGGAGGAAGGATTAACACGAATTAACGCGAAACGCAAAATGTAGAGAAGTTAGCAGCGATATTTGAGAACCGGAGCAAAAAATCAATGACCGAACTGTAAACAGATTTAGCAAAATGGATAAATCGATTCTTGTAAAGATCTAGAGAACTGCGAAATATTGTAAAGGAATAGAGGAAATATCGGAGAAGAATGTTGCGTGTTACCCAGAGCAATTCCGAGAAATCATCCGAAAATTGGAAACATACGAAATGGGCAGGCCGAAGCAATAGAAAAGTATAGTTTAAAAATTTATGACGCCCAGATTTCGAACCAATCGAAAGAGAATTTTATATTCACTTGCCAAACGTGAGCGAAGTGGTGAAAAGAGAAATACCATATGAATTGCCATTCAATTACAAATAAGAGGACGAATCACTAATGATGATCTTGAAATTGGAGGTTACGCAAATGGCACTGGGATTTAATCAATATATTACTGTTAGCAAAGATCGCGGGTAGGAACTCAACAAAAGAGAATCAAACGAAAAACGCCAATAGACGACAGGAAAGTCTAAATACGGCCAGAAGTATCCACCTGCACAGATGAAGTAATCGTCATTACAACAGGAGATGAAAGATTACTAAATGTCTAATGATATTGTGGATTGAGGAAACAACCAGGAGAAATTACCAGAATCAAGAGATTTTGTTTCATGACAGAAAACGAAGACGATATTGATAAAGATGAACAGACGAGCTAGTAATGTGGTCAAAGACAACGGTCGAAGTTATAGAGCCAGATTACCGAGGATGGAAAAATAAAAGGAAGAAAGAAGACGCCGAAAGACTCGACGGAGACGAATGGACAATTGCGATAATAATGAACGAGGAGCTACACATCTAGAGAAACAGCAGACGAACACCAAACGAAAAGAAACAGGTACAGCATTGGAAAAGAAATCCAGAGGACGACCAAAATTGATTTAAACCAGCTCAGAAGGGAAAACAAAAAAGAACAGATGCAAATGGACCAATTGACAACGAAATTTAAACAAGCTTTAGCCAAGTAACGTAAGCAGTTAAAGGGAAAATTTTGAAAGGCCAAGAACCAAGGAGCAAAGTGGATCAACAGATTAATAAACCGATATTTGCTGGGGATTGCAAATCAGAAATAAGAGAAATTTAAAAACTTAATAATTATCGAGAGCAGAAGCGAAGCAGCTATGGGCAGCAATAAAACCAATAATAAATAATAATGGACAACAAAGTACGAACCACAACCAAAAGTTCCAGAGGAATGCTGTGATATAAATCACCTAACGAAACGATCCGATGACCCAAATAGATATTTTGGTAGGATATGGCCTTAATCTTGATGTAACAACACCGATTAGCGATATACAGAAAACGAACTCCAAGATACAACCCAAACGGATATGAATTTGCAATAACAGACATTATCAGGAAAGTAATCGAACCATTCATCTTGACTCAAGGTGGATGGCAAGCTTTTATAAATTTAGTAAGTAAAGATGATCAAACTGAAGTAATGCAGACAAAGTTAAAAGAGTTATTAACGGAATTCGAAACAACGATTAATGCAAGTGACCCAAAAACAGCCAGAAAAGGAATGAACGCGATAATCACTACAATACTCATATGGATGATGTGCGTGAAAGGAGTAGAACCGTTTGTAGTATATGATTGTGATAACATAAAGATCGGTGACAAATACTCATTAAAAGAAACAGAAGAGTGCAAAGCAGCGAATCCTGGTAAACTACAGACAACAGCAACAGCAGTATCGTATAACGTATATCAAGAAGTAGACTTCATTAAAACGGAAATCAAGGAATGTTCAGTAACAAGGAAAATCGTGGCATTTCATTGCGGACATCACTCACATTCAACAATTATAGAAGCAGGAACGGAAACAACAGTGGTCTCAGTAACGAGGAACGAATGTGAGGAAGGATTCACGACAGGACGCATCACAATAGCTGGACGAGTAAATGTAGCAGCCGAAGAAGGAAAAATAAAAACTACCCGAGTATACGCTGCGGGAAGAATAACGGCTGGAGACGGAACGTGTCAAGGAGGAGAGTACACCCTATTAAATCAATTAGTCAAAGGAGTAGTAGTGATCGAAAGCTATCAAGTAAAGTTGGAGAAATATCAAGGATATTTTGATCCAGACACACAAGCAATGAAAAAGTACCCTCAATGTCTAGCAACAGATAGGTCATGCAATACGGGAATGTCAACGATCGTATATCACGCCGATACCAGAACTTGTAGACTCACCTTATTGAAAAGCGCAATATTCGATGAAGTGCAAGGACAAGTGCACAGAGAAACCGAAACTAACACGCAAAAAAGCGCACTGGATGAATTACGGAGAACCGGAAGAATCGGAAAACCAACAATTACCACAACTATCGGATCAGAGGTCACGCCAACGGTAGTAATATCAACTGATACCACAATCGGAATGAGATTTATAAAAGGACGAATGGTGAGCAAATGCGACGAAATGGTAGCTAGTACAAATTATAAAGGAATATTCTTATCGCGAACAGCAATACCAAACGCAAAAGCGCAAATAGACCCCAAAGATGTGAAACTATATCTCTATATAAATAACAAGATGGATTTCTTATATCACAAAGGATTGGCATCAACAGAGAAAATATACTACGATTTAGTTAAAAATGATTGTATCTTGAACAGAGAAATATTAAAAACAAAGTTAGCAATGGCAATCACAAATCCGGATAACGCAATTCCATTACTACCACTCCAAGAAGGATATTTCGGAAGAATCGTTGGAGAAGTTATGTATACATACAAATGCGAAAAGACAATCGCAAAGCTGCCAGAGAATTCAACAATTCCAAGAGATAAATGCATAAATGAATTAGAAATAATGCATAAAGGAAAAATCAGATTCGCTCAACCAGTAACAAGGATGATAAATCCAGAAAAATTCGTACCTAATATGTTCAGTTGCAGTAATGTATATGGACCGTTATTCGAAATAAGAGATGGAAGTTGGTTACAATTTCCAACCCGAGTAATTGTAGCACCACCAAAAATATTTGGATTAACAGAATTGGCCAGCGAAGCAGAATTCAAACCAGTTGATATATCACAGAGTGGGATATACCAAACGAAAGATCTGGAACGAGCCAGAGAACATTTATTATTCCCAGCACAAAGGCAAGCAATATTATCCAACATTGTAACTATAACGGGAGGTAACAACTATGGAGAGAAACCCAACTACGAATTGTTACTATCGCCAGATCATTTTCAACATGCAACAGCAAATATGATGAAAGCCATGTGGGGAAGATTCTTAATCTTCGGACAAATGATGGCAGGAATCTTAGGAATAATTCTTATTATTCAAATCGTAAGAGTAATCATAACACAAATGTTAGCATGTTTCGATATTTACAAAAGAGAAAGAAAAATCAACTGGAAAATGGCAATTGGGTTCTTACCATTTTTAGCAAAAACCATGGTATTACATGGACACTCAAAAGATATTCACAAGATAAAGAGATTGGTAGGAATTCTAACGAAAATGAACGGTACTGATGAAGAAGTCGGACGAAAATTCAAAGCAATAATGAGATTAGAAGCCGAGAAATCCAGAATGAAACGACAGAAAACGAGCAACTGGAGACGATGGATGAACTTCAAAGATGACAGCAGCGATAACAGTGACAATGACGAAAACCAAGGAGGAACACAGATGCTAACTCAAGAGCAACTCAAACAATGGGAAAATCGAAAGACAAGACATAGTGGACATTTCAATCATCCACCACCAGTATACGAATGTCTAAAGAAAGCAGCATCATCAGTAGAGAGAAACATGCCAGTAGAAAGACAACACGTACCAATACCAAGATCAACAACATTACGAAATATTTATCCGGTACCATACGAACCAAATTGGGCAGATTTAGTGCCAAGAACCAGCCAAAGATCAAGAAGTGTGGATCAAGATCCAGAAACTCGAACTATAGCCATGTTGCAAACATTGGCTGGACCAACATTAACGGTACCCATAGAAATAAATGGGGTAGAAATAAAAGCAATGATTGATACGGGAGCAAACATCTCAGCAATAAAAATGGATAAAATACCCGGAAGATTGTGGCCATGTATAGAAGAAGCTAACATGGATGTGATAACTTGCAGCAAGGAATCAGTAGCGGTCATTGGAAAAATCTGGTCGATAATCGAATATAAAAATGTAAAAATCAATACGTATTTAGCAGTTATCAGGAGGTTGAGCGCAGATTGTATAATTGGAACAGATCTCATGCCAGAATTACTAAAGAGATAATAATAGATCTAGGATCAATGGAGCTGAGAGATAAAACCGGACGAATATGTATGTTAAAATCAGAGTTGAGATGCTCAGAGAAAATAGTAGTCCAGGGCGCACACAAATGATTTGTTACGTAAAAGTAAATGAGGAAACTAGAGGAGAAATGATTTTGAACCTAACCACAAATTTGAGAAAAAGAAAGAACTGCCATTAGCCAGAGAGATAGTGTATGTAAACGACAACAGTGAAATTCCGATCAACATTACAAATTTTGATGAAGAAGATAAAGTCATTTACGAAAATGAAAGATTGGGAAAATTAACACCGATGATGGATATTGAACTTCCAACAGCAAAAACTGAAGGAACTGAGGAAGAATTATGGACAATCGACAGTCAGCTTCTAAACGAAAACGAGAAAGAACAACTACAAAGACTGCTAATGGAATTTAAAGATATATTTGCAGCATCTGACTTAGATCTCGGTACAAGCGATGTAACGCAACATACGATACCATTAACAGATGATACCCCAATAACACTACGGCCATATCGATTGGCAGAAGCTCAAAAATCAGAAGCAGAAAAAGAAGTCCAAAAGATGTTAGACGCAGGAGTAATCGAACCAAGTTGCTCGCCATGGCAATTCCAAGTGGTCATGGTAAAGAAAAAAGACGGAACACAACGGTTCTGTATAGATTATCGACGACTCAACGCGGTAACAAAACGGGATACATATCCGTTACCGGATATAAATGAAATGTTACAAACGTTACACGGAGCAGCTTATTTCACATCGCTGGATTTAAAAAGTGGTTATTGGCAAATAAAAGTCAAAGAGGAGGACAGAGAGAAAACTGCTTTTACTATCGGAAAAGATTTATACCAATTCAAGAAAATGCCTTTCGGATTAACTAACGCACCAGCTTCATTCCAGAGATGTATGAACTTTGTAACGCACGGCATTAAACAATGTATGGTATATATTGATGATTTATTAATTTATTCCAGCACCTTCGAGCAACATTTAAAAGATATCCGTAATGTATTCGTTCGACTGAGACAATGGAAGTTAAAATTGAAACCATCTAAATGCGATTGGGCAAAGGAAAAAGTCACCTTCTTAGGACATATTGTGTCAGCAAAAGGCAAAGAACCAGATCCAAGAAACATTGAAAAGATAAAGAATTGCCCTGCACCAAAGACAGTCACGCAAGTGCAAGAATTCTTAGGCTTATGTGGATACTACCGAAAGTTCATCAAGAATTACGCAACTATTGCGAAACCAATACAAGAATTAACCAAAAAAGATACCCCGTTTATATGGGAAGAGGAACAACAAACAGCCTTTGAAACACTCAGAGACAAACTAATATCAGCACCAATACTAGTACATCCAGATTTTTAAGAAACCATTTTTGCTAGCAACAGACGCAAGCGGATATGCATCTGGAGCAGTCCTAGGACAATGGGACGACGAGAAAAGAGAACGAGTTATTGGATATTATAGTCGAACGTTCAAGAAACATGAAAAGAATTACTCTGTGACCGAAAGAGAAGCATTAGCGATAATTCAAGCTATTAAACATTTCAAATATTTATTATGGGGTCACGAGATATATATCACTACAGATCATCAACCACTGGTATGGCTAGGCCAACATAAAGAAGCCTCGAGTAGATTAATGAGATGGGCAATGCAGTTACAAGAATACTCACCGTATATAAAGTTCAAATCAGGAAAAGCCAACGCTAACGCAGATTGCATGTCAAGATTTGTATTTGAGGAACTGATGGATCAGGATGTAAGACGCATATGCATGATCATCGCAGAAGATATCGATTTTACAAAACTGAGAAATGAGCAGAAAGAAGACGATGAGTTGAAAACAATAATCGAATTTATGGAAACCAACGATATGAAAATCTTCGATAACAACAGTAAATTGAGAGAGCATATGGAAAAAAACACAGACATCGATATACCATGGAGAAGGGATGGCTATTGTTAATGGATGGCGAGAAAAGACTTATGTGCTTACCAGAAAGTAGACGAAAAGAAGTATTGATGCAATACCAAGACGGAAAACTTGGAGGACACATGTCAGCAAAAAAGACGGAAGCAAGACTGCGTCAAAAATATTATTGGCCAAATATCGGAGAGGACGTAAAAGGATGGATAAAGAATTGTCTGATATGTGCAACCAGAAAAAGCACAGGAAGTAAATTGAAGGCACCATTAAAGCCAATGCCAATTCCACCAGAACCAATGACGATGATTGCAATGGATGTCGTAGGACCATTACCAGAAACCAACGATGGAAATATTTACATATTAGTAGTGACAGATTATTTGTCAAAATTTCCGGAAGCATTCGCAATACCAGATCAAAAAGCTAGAACAATAGCGAGAATCCTAGTAGAAGAGATATGTTGTAGATATGGAACACCCAAACAGATCCTAACTGACCAAGGAACCAACTTTATGAGCGAAATCATAGAGGAGGTAACGAATTACTTCAGAATTGCGAAGTTGAGAACATCGCCTTACCATCCGCAAACAAACGGACAAACCGAACGATTTAATGGTATATTAATAGAAATGATGTCAAATTATGTCAGCAGACACCAGAAAGATTGGGGACAGATATATAAACTTATGCCTTATGGCATATAGAATGTCAATACATTCAGCAACAAAAATGAGTCCATTCAAATTAATGTACGGCAGAGAATGCAACATGCCGATAGACTTAGAATATCAACCACCGATATCACAGTATATGGAAATTGACGACTATGTAACGGGATTCAAAGAGCGAATGCAAGAGATCTGGAAAACAGCAGGTATGAATATTAGATTTAATCAAGAGAGCTACAAAGAGTTACATGATAAAAAGCGAGACGTACGCGAGCATAATTTTCAAGTTAGAGACTGGGTAATAATTGCGACGCCAGAAATTATCCAAGGAGTAGCCAGGAAATTACAAAGATGTGGTAAAGGACCTTATGAGATAATGTATGTAAACGAGAACAATGCTCGAGTTAAACTAGTCAACAATCCACTCACCAGACCTATTTACGTAAACGTAAGCAGATGTAAAGCAATACCTAGAACAATAACAAAGGAACCAGAAAATCGAGGTATGCAAACCAGATCACAAACTCAACAACTGAGTATAAACGGACTAACGATGAGTCGAAAAATAGAAGCAACATCAAATAATACCGTAGAGGAACCTAAACCGGATGAATCCAAAATAACTCTAAACGCGACTCAAGATAATGTAGACAAGATGGATATAATAGTGAAAGCCATCAGAGAAATAATGCCAGAATGGGTCGAAGGAAAAGGATGGATGAGAATAGTAAACAAAGCGGGAAAAATCGCAATGGATTACGCTAAAGGAGCTAGAAGTCCACCAGAAATAGATCGTATCAAAGAATGTATACCCATGATATTCACTATGGCAGATGTAGAAGGGAACGTACCTCTACATACCGCAGTACAACACAGAAATACTCAAAGGATAATGGATATAATCCAACTTATGCAGAAATGCGGACACGCCTCAAACATACCCAACGAAGAGGGACAAACACCATTAATGTTCGCAGTTGCAGCAGATGCTTCTACAACAGTTCTGAGAGAACTACTAAAAACAGGATCATCGTTCAAAGAAAAAGACAATGGAGAAAATAATGTACTACACTATGCACTGAAATCCAGACAGGCAAGTGCAATAAAATTCATAACCAGTAATGCGACAATAAGAGAAAGAGAAATGATGGGTAAAACAATTCAAACATTATGGGAAGCTATCGACGCCAAACAAGACGAAGCAGCAGCCAATCTGATGAAATGGACCTACGAAGGTTCACCACTCAAAGTATTCGATCTGAACTATATGGTAAGAAACAGAAACGTTCTTTTAAAGGAAACAATATATGCTCACTATCCATTCCCAAAAACAATAAAAGCAATGTTGAAATGGGAAGGACTAAAATTCACCAATCATCCAAAAGAAGCAATACGAATCGGAGATAGAAAGGAACAACTATTAATGATAATACATAGATGGCATCGAAAGCAAATAAGATTCCAAGCGAGTAAACAAGAGATAAAAGAGATGGATGATATAAAAGCAAGAATAATAAAAGTATACGAGGAAATAATTGAAATAATAAATGTCGAGGACGACATTTCAAAGGAAACCCCGGATGGAAATAATAATGGAGAAGGAGGAAGTGACAACAGCAAAAACCAAGACGATCAAGATACCAAACCAAATGCTAGAGATGAAAACAAATCCGCACAACAAGAGAAAAAGGAATCATCCAACGAGGAACGTCAAGAAACGAGCAACAGCAATAACGAGGGAAAACGAAACAAAGGGATGATGTTACTACAACAAAGGAAAAATCAAAACCGACCGACCCTGCTACAGAAAATAATGATATTGATTACGTCCATCAAGTTAACGGAAGCTGAGGAAAACATCACAAAGGAAATAAAATCGTTCAGAATACGAACAATAAATGAGAAAGGAAGCGCAAGCAAAGGAATATGCTTACAACTGACGATGAATACAAGCATAAGTTGCCAATTCGACTCAATAGGAAAACCAG
This sequence comes from Schmidtea mediterranea, assembly GCA_022537955.1. Taxonomy (NCBI): domain Eukaryota; kingdom Metazoa; phylum Platyhelminthes; order Tricladida; family Dugesiidae; genus Schmidtea; species Schmidtea mediterranea. The sequence continues at coordinate 82,131,761 of CM039681.1, read as the reverse complement.
GAAAGATGGAAATACGATCCGAAAACTCATCATCATGTCAAACCACCAAAGATGTATGTAGAGATGCTACAGAAGATAGAAACGTAAAAATCCAAGTAAAACCAGGGATAGGCAAATTACGAATAATAAACAGAGGAATAGAAACCATTGAACAAGTATGTATACAAAATAAAATTATCGATTGTTGGAAAATGAATATGAAAGCAGGAAAGAAATGTGAATGGGATAGCCTAGAAGGAAATGCGGAATATATAATATGTGCCAACAACGATATAATAATAACGTGCACACTAGCCAAAACCCCTGGGAGAAAAATTCACAACACCAAAAGAAGAGCCTTATCGACGTCGAGTACGAGAAAATAAAGAAATAATAATAAAAGTGGAAGCAGACCCAAAGAGTGGAGAAGAGATAATAGTCGAAAATACGGGTAAAGAACCTATCACAAAAGTCTGTGTATTTGAAACCAAAAAGAACGGAACGATGAACGAAAGAATCAAATGTCAATCAAACGAGGATACCAAAAATCAAAAATACCGTATTCCAACTAAAAGAAAACGTGGAAAGTATATAGTACACGTTCAGAAAGGAAGAGATGATTACTGGAAATCAATAACAAGAAAACTATTAGAAGCAATTACGACAAAACGTCCGGAAAAAGAAACAAAAGAGGAACCGTACCAACGACAGATCAGAGAAAGTAAAGCAGTAATAATAAACATAGAGTCAAATGCAGCAAATGAAGAAGAAATAGTAATTGAGAACACAGGTGAAAAACCTATCACAAAAATCTGCGTATACGAACCTAAAGGAAACGAACCAGTAAACAAAAGAATCCAATGTGAAATAAGCAAAACTATAAAGAACCAAAAGTATCGCATACCGACGAAAAGGAAACTTGGGAAATATGTAATAAACATTCAAAAAGGAACTCATGGACATTGGAGGATGGTAACAAGGAAACCACTCAAGTCAAATGCGACGGATCAACCTATAATAAAACAATCCGAGAGAAAACCAAGAAACGAAACATGGAAAAAAGGAATGATCATGGACGACAGCCACCTTTCAATCCACGAAGCATTACAACTCCAGAAAGCACTTAAAAATGTACAACCAAAAGAAGGAATAATGGAGACAACCAATGCAAGGGAAAGCACAACTATGCAGCCTAATGAAAAGAACTATATGATTAAGATGATCTGGATAACAACAGCAATAGTAAGCAGCGTAGTAATGCTGATAATAATTCAACTAGCAAGAACCACCAAATGCAAAAAGAAGCCAGCGAAGAAATGATTATGGCCAGCAGTAGAAAAATTCAATTACGACATTGAATTAGGACAATACGATGCAGAAAAAACCGAGGAATATGAAATCATAGGAAACTCTAGTACAAGCGGACTCTGGCTAAAAGAACCGCCCATTATCGAAGCACAACAATGGTCCAATGAATCTGATGTATACCAGATAATGAATGAGAAATATGGGGATATACGAACATTGCGTATAGAGTCCCCGGAGACGATGGTGTAAAACGAGAAAGAGACGTTGTATATAGTGTAAAATATTATGTAATATATTAGTAGTAATATGTATATCTATATGTAAATATCGTACAAAATGCGTTAGAGACAATACGCAAACAGAGAGAATGCCGATGAATTAATGATGTGTTATAATCAACAGATGAATCCGAATAATGCGAATCAACAAAACCAAGTTAGAATACCACCGTTCGTAGAAGGAACACAACAACCAGCAGCTGCCAATGTACCTATAGAGATTGCAGAATTAAATCAAGGAATATACCAAGATCAAGGAGTCGAGGCAACGTGGAGACGACAATGTGAATTAATGACATTAATAACAAACAATGCGCAAACTCAGTGGACAAACACTCATCTAGTATTAACGGAAAGTGTGAACAGAGGTCTACAACAAGCCATAAGACTAGAAGAGCAACAGAGAACTATACTACAATTGCAGAGAATGAATGAACAATTAGCAGATCAAGTTAGATGGCAAGCTGACGAAATTAGAAGACTACGTAGTAATCAACAGCACGTAGATCCAGCAAGTTGGGTGGAATGGATAGCATCGATGCCAGAATTCACCCCAGAACCGGATTCAACAGTAGAGTAAAAATAAAGCGTACCGTGTAAATATGTAAAAATAAAACGACAAAAGTAAAGCAACGTCAAGTAAAGTGGAGAAGCCAGATAGGACGTTGTAAAGGGAAAAAGAAAATGTAAATAAATGTAAATAAAATAATAAAAATCAAAAAATTGCACATAATCAGAAAAATTAGAAAAATAGAAAATCCAAAAAATAATAACGATATTTAGATGGCAAGCGGAATCAGCGAAGAGATAACAATACAGATGAGAGAAGGACCAGATTCGATATGGACGAGACTATGGAAAAAACCAGAAGAGGAAGAGAAAGTTAATACACTTGCAGCAGCAATTATATACTACAAAGACTACGACGGAGTAAGACGACCAACGCGAATCATAAAAGCGATATACTCACAAATGAGAGTGAGAGACGAGGAGCTGAGAAAAGAGGAACGAAGATATTTAACGTTTAAAGAGAATAAAGTATTTACCGACCAGCAAAGCAAAGAAATGGCTGCAGAAGGATTTTATTTTACGGGAACCCCCGAACTACCAGATGAAGTAACATGCATTTATTGTAAAGGAAAACTCGCAAAATGGGAGAAGGGAGAGACAGCAAAACGAGAACACCTGAGGAAATTTTCAACCTGCCCATTTAGAATTAATATTGATGTCAGAAACCAAGCAATGAACAGATCAGAAGGACTCCGAAAATCAGAATTAGACCAAGATGAAAAGGGAGGCGAGAAAAAGATAAGGATAATAAAGAGTTTCGAAGATCCAACAGAGTTAATATGGGAAAAGGAGACCATAAATAGAACATTCGAAGAGAGAATTAAAACTTTCAAAGGAAACCCAAGAGCAGCAGAATTTGCGAGTCAAGGGTATTGTCAAACAGCAAGAGGAATAATGTGCGAAGGATGCAAAAATCAACAACCAATACCAGATCAGAATGTTAACAAACTAAAGCATAAAGGAAAATGTATGTATAAACAAGAAAAAGAGGCAAAGAATATCGAAGTAATAATTACAAACCAGCAAGTGGAAGATATTTTGGATCGACCAAAAACGAGAACCATAATGCTATTATCAGGAGTAGATACTCAAAAAATGAAGAAAATAATCAAAGAAAGATTAGCTAACAATTTAGAATGGTATGACTCGACACAAGCAATAATCCGAGCAATCAAGCGATATCAAGAGAAACCTAAAGAGAATCGAGACAAATCGATGATAAAAGAAGCTATTTTGGAGCAGTATCAATGTGTGACATGTTGGCAAAAACATGTAGAAATAATTTATATGCCTTGTGGACATATGGTCACATGTGAAGCATGCGGGATAAAAGTTAATATATGTCCAGTATGTAGAAAGCCGATCAAAGGGCGGATCAAAGGATTCCGTTTCGCTGATCAGTAGATAGAAAACGAAAACAATGTGTAAAGTGTAAATAAAGATAAACGTAAAAACAAAAAAAATTATAAAAACTCAAAAACCACAAAAATACGAGATGATGTAAATTATGATAAAATCTAGAGAGGATTGAAAAGAGAGAATAATCGATTATTAATATTTAGAAAACAATTATGAATCCAAATGAGACAAAAGAAATTGTAAAAGAGGCTGAAGAGACAAAACCAGCAATCAAAGATCAACCAGAGTCAATAAAAGTAACAAGTGAAGAAGTAGAATTATGGAGACAAAGGACGTTGCAATTAAAAGAAATGCTATTAATCGCAGAGGAAGAATTAGCACAAGAGACCCAAAAAACGAAAATGATGAAAGAGAAGTGGGAAAAGCAACTAGAACAAAAAGTAACTTACCCAGAAGGAAAAGAGAAAACGTACCAAGAGCAAGAAGAGGAAATGATGAAGGAATTTATGCAGAACCAAACTAGAATCAAAAATCAAAGGAAAGAAATACAAACCCTAGAGCAAGAGAAGCAAGATCAACAAAGCGAAATCGAAAGATTGCGGGAAGTGATAAAAGATAAAGAAGCAGAAATACGAGAAGAAGGAGAGGAGACGATAAAGATTATACAACAAATGCAGGAGGAAATTGGGCAAATTAGCACCCAATATCGAATAGAGAAAACCAAGAGAACCCATATGGAACAAGCCAAGGAATGGGCAAAAAGACAAGCGCGATATTGGAAAATCAAATGGACAGAAGACAGAGAACACTCAAGAAGTAATTGGGAATCGCGGATCAGACATTATAGTCAGCAAATAGCCGAAGAAGAAGATAGAACAAGAGCTTATAAAGCTAAATGGGAGAACGCAAAGATCGAAATCAATAAACTACGAAATCAAGGGCCAAAACCATCAAAGAAAATTAGAGAGCCCAAAGACGATAGACAGGAAAGAATAGTAATCCAAACAACAGGAGAAGCGAGAAAGTGGAAAGACAAGTATAGATTGTCGAAAATCGAGAATGCGATACAATGGGAACATATACAAAAACAAGATCACGAAATAGTATGGCAACAAACGAGAATGAAGGAGATGCTAATAGAACAAGAAAAGACTCTTAAACAGAGACAAATACAACAAATAAAAACGGAAGACAAAGAAAAGTGGATCAAATCAGAAGCAAGAAGATGGAAGAACCAGTACCAAGAAGCCAAGAAAGAGATAAGACTGTTACCCAAAAAGATATTGAATATGGAGGATTGGGAACTATGGGAACAAGTCGAAGTGCAGAAAGAAACAATTGAGGAACTGAACGAAGAAATCCAAACAATGGAATACCATGAACGAGCCAGACAAAACACAATAAGAAGGCTCAGAAAAACCGACAAGGACCTCAGAAAATGGATCGATCAGTTAAATCAGAAAATATCGGAAACCCTACACGAACAAACGGAGGAAAGACGACAAAACCAACAATTAAACGAGAGGATAACAGAACTCCAGCAGGAGGTGAACGGACACCGAGGAGTTGCAGTATTTAAAGAAATCCAGTTGAGACATCAACTCGAAGTCAACGAGCAGTTGAAAGAACAAGTTGAAGCAGAGATAAAAGCAATAAAGCAAGGATATGAGGAAAATGAACAGAATCTGAGAAAAGAAATTGAAAAGTTAAAAGCGTTAAAAAACACGCATCGATTACAAATGCAAGTAGAGGAATTAACTGAAAACGCAGACTATCTTGCCTATCTCTTAGACGAAGAGATACAAATATCAAATACCTTGCGAGAAGAGGTATATATGTTACAAAGTCGACCACCAATCCTGCTTATGCCGTTATACCCAACCGAAATTCCAAACCAAGTACCCGCCGAACCCGATGAAGGATTCGGGGAGACGGACGAAACGATAGTGTAAATTTAAAGAGAAAATTGTAAAAAGTGTAAAAATAATAAAAATAAAGAAAAATAATAAAAACAGAAAAATCATAACCAATGTATATTTAGCATGAATTCAAATGAAGTAGAAATCCGAATGAATCTAGAAGACGGAGAACACCTACCAAGCCCAATTCAATTAGTAGAACCAATCGAGCAAGACCCCCTGAGATATTACAGTAAAAGATGGAGAGCAGAAAGAAAAGAATGGCAAGAATTAGTGGAGGAGCAAGAATCAGAAATCGCCCGGATAAATCAACAGTTAATACAATCTAAACAGTCAGCCAATACGATAAAACGAAAACTAACATCTAGCATGGGAGAAAACAGAGATCAAAAGAGGGAAAATGAACGATTGAGGCGAGAATTAGCCGAAATAAAGACTCGTGTAATCCTGGAAGATTATTGGAAAACCGAAGCAGAACGAATGCGAGATAGCAGAAAGAGCGAACAGAGATATGTAATACAACTAGAAGACAGTTGTAAAGAAGCCAGAGAGATAAAAGAAAGTCATCAACAAACTCAGGACGAAATTAAAACATTAACAGAACAGCTCCAGGAAGCGAGACGAAAGCTGGAAAAGCAAACCGCTAAACGAATAAATCATAAACGTCAACTTAAAAGAAAGCAAGCGAAAGAAAGAAATCTCCAAATGAAAATCTACCATCAACAGAGGGTAATCAAAGAAAACAAAGAACGATTAAAAGAACTCCCGAAACTAACCGAGCGATTAATAAAAGCCCAAGTCCTGATAATGAGATTCTCAGAAAATAAAACTAAAGAGGAGTGCGAGATACACTCAACCCCAGAAAAAGAGAAAGAGTAAAAAGGGCTAAACTCCACTGTAAATAAACGAAATAACCTTGTAAATAAATATAAAATTAATTACGTATAAAAATAGAAGTTATGAACCCAAATCTGTGGATAATGATAATGATAATAATGAGAGAGTGTGACACTGAAAACCCGTTGGAAAATCGCGAGAAATCCCAACCCTTCAGAAAAGAAGACAGCACCTGTGCCGATTTCAAAGAAATTTGTAACAATCCCGATAACGAAGAATGCCAACAAATAAACCTCCAATGTATGCAATGTCCCAGGAAAGAGAACAAGGACGAGATAAAACAGAATATCGAGAAAACCCAAGCAATGGTACAAACCCTACTAAAAAAATAATGAAGAAATAGCCAATATAAAAATGAGAACCAAGAGATAAAGAAAACTATAGAGAACATCATCAGACAAATTCAAAGAAAAGCCAAAGCAAATCCCAATAACAAACCAATCCAAGAAATCGCCCTATCAATCAAAAGGCAACAAGGAAAACAAATTAAAAATGAACCCAGTACAACAAGTCTATCAATCGAACTTATACTGCCGATTAGTATAACCTCTAACATGATACTCCTAATATGCTGCCTCATCCTCGGCCTAACAAAAAACAAGCAAAGGCGAAATACCCAAATTCAAAAAATTCAGAAGAATGTTTACCCAAATTCGAAAAATTGACAAAACCAACGAAACGACAAGACTCTCGCAGATTTCCATCAATCACCCTTCAAGATCAACCCAGCTCGAAAGCGAAACCCAAGCCGTCAGCGATTCATTCGAAAACAAATATAACTGATTTACAGTAACTGATATTGATTTGAACTGATCTTATAAAAAACTTGCATTGATATTAAAACTAAACTATCCAATTTTGATTATGTATTGTAGCCGGACCTTAAGTCCATCTTTGCCTTGATGATTTAACCTTACCGTAGAAACTTTTTTATGAATGTGAATATTGAAAACGGAATTGTATGTATTATTTTGAAATCAATTGAAATTGCGGGTCGCAATTTTACGGACCCCCGAGTGTTTTATGTTGGGCCAGAACGTAAACGGCCTTGAAGAATGTTTAAATGGATCAGAAACACACACGCAGATACAACACGCAATTTAAAATAAACCTGAAAAACACCAATTAAACCACATAAAATCTGTGAAATAAAAGAATTAAATATAAATTAATAAACATAAAAATAAAATAAAATAATAACAAAATGCACCAAGATCCGCACGATACTTACACAAATATAACAAGAAAACACAACAAATTCGACGAAATTGAGAAAATCAATTAAAGTTCATTAAAATGAAATTTAAATCGAAAATTTTGAATTAGTAATAATTCAACAAAAATTCGAAATAAAAAATTATAAAAATAAATCAAAAAATATTAAAATTAAATAATAGAATTTGCTAGAAAAGAACAAGGTCGAATTTTGTTTTACTGCATCAAATTTCACACGTCATACAAATAGGTATAAATACTGATCCATTTTCACATTTAACTTAACCATTTTTTCAAACTGATTAAAACCATTTTTAGTAACCATATTTTCAAGTCTTGAAAACCACTTTGAGAATTGTTTCAACTATTTTTGAAAATCTTAATTGTCTGAAGCTATTTCGAATTTTCAGTTATTATTCTAGGTGAGAAATATTTATGTTGGAGCCCTCTTTCCACACCACGTTCATAGCATCTCTGTAGAGCTCTGCTTGACGGCGGTGTGGGGAGAGAGGCATTTATGCTTTCTGTTATGATATTTTATGCTATTATGTGAAAATTTTGGAATGGTTATGAAGGGTAATTCTGTTATTTTGTCCTAATTAATAAATATTATTAATATATTTAAACTGTTCTACATATATCTAACTTATTTTACATGCTTTTATAAATTTTAATGTCGAAATTTTTCCGGCCCACAGCCGACACATCACGCAAGATAGTAAAATCTACATAGTACAGATGCATGTAAGTGCGTGGAAAACCGCCAATGATATGTACCCGTGAAGACTCAGCGTGCGCAACGCAGCGGTCGTAACGTCAATATTTATCCCTATAGCTGAAGCAAGAAATAAGGAAGAAGTCTCTGGCTGCTTCCTCGTTTCTCAATTCTGTAAAATCGACCTAAAATTATATTACATATGGCTTAAAATCACCACACCGAGTAGCCCAGTGGGCACTCAGTAAATATAATATGAACACAAAATGCGCCTAAGGTCTATTAAAGGGAACGGGTACGGGGATAAATAAATTAAAATCGTTGATATAACTAATGAAAACCTGTAATGGGTAATAAACTAATCATTGGTATACTAAATTAACCGTAAAAATTGTTCAATAAATAATTTATTAACTCGATTAGATTAAATGATTGATTAATAGTTAAAGACGAATAACTTCTGAATTAAACTAAATTTGTTTCACTTTGGAAAATTTCAAAGGAACTTTGCGTAAATATACCCACTTTATGGTTAAATAATTGAAACAATTAAAGTAGTTATAGATTAGAATCAAAGTTTTCATATATTAGTTTATTAGTTAAATAGTTCCTCGGTTAATAAAAATACCGTAATTGAATTAAAACTCGATGCCGATCAACCAAGTCATTCAGTAATTAAAGTTAGACGATTCGAATAAAAGTAAAATAGTTCCCTTAGTAAAGACCAAACTAGATTCATGAAGTTACTAGTATGTTAAAATAGTTTCGTAGAATTACAATCAAGGTAGAATAAATTAGCAATGATGTTAATATTAAGGTAGGTTCACGGAATTAAAATAAAGGTTGAATAAGTTATTTGAAGCAATGATATTAATATAGTTTTATAGAATTGAAGTAAAGGTTGAATGAATTAGCGTAGTAAAAGATAGGCGAAAACTGAGTAACAAAACCGAACTAAGTTAATTCAATCATTCCCAAACCTAAACTGAAATGATTTAGGAGTTTATGATAAGGTTTTCTAAAAATGAAACAAGTTCAGAGACAGAAAACAGCATACATGAATTACCGTTGAAAGGAAATTAACATATTACCGTTGAAATTAAATTAACATCATTATAAAAATCAGCGTTTAAAAGTGAGAAAAAACTTTTATTTTAAAAACGTACAAAATCGTTACTCACAAAATAATCGAACGCATAAAAATCCACAAGAGAAAATATTCCACTAGCATAAATTCCATCAAGGCTTCGCACGAAATGTAATGGTTTCCCTTAAAAAATAGCGTAAAGATATTCAAATTAATTTGCAGAATAACCTACCCGAATAGATTTTCGACGAATTCGCCAATCGATAATTCTAAATGAAATATTGTAAATCACCGGATGAAACTATATAATCTTACTTCCTTTCCACCGTTCAAATCACGATATCCGCAGGAAGTTACACCACACATACGTCGACGCTTCAGTGCATCGACATCCGCTCTCGCCTTCCGCTGATCATTTGGTTACAACATTTGGTAAACAAAAATTGACGTTGATATTGGATTTAGAAAAGCCATGAATTTATATCGTAGGATGTGACGATAACAGTTGCTAGGTTAAATAATTAAATGTTATATTGAAAAATCTAAAAATCAAAATTTAAATAAACGGATAAAATAGAATACCGGTACGAAATCTTTAAAATCCCTACTTACATTCGACGCTACCCCATAACCGCCATCCTGAAAATCAACTCGACAATTTCTTGACATCATCTTGCTTAACCGAATAAAATGAATTGATCAATAGGCTTACCACCTGTGTAAACGTAATTCCACCAACTTAGTTCACTCGTTTCGAAAGGAGTACAACAAACGAGAAAGCCACTAGAACTCAGCAAGATTAAATCAGATGGCACACTCGTCAGCGACATAAGCCCTATTTGCTTAATAATTTAACATGATAAAGTTAATAGAGATAATAATAGAGCGTTTTAGATATGCCACACGAACAAAATAGCAGACGAAGTATAGGAAAGCAGAGTCAGTCAACAACTCAATCGACCACAATGTCAGTAGATCTGATACCTCAATTATGGCAGTATCCGACTGCTTGGAGGGTATTAGATGTAGAGAAGGAACCCTGCGATATCCCAGGAAGACAATACCCAGCAGCAGAAACCTACACAAATGCACAGAACCTCCTCACCCAGTGGGAAAGGGTGCAGGAGCAAGTAGATCTGCAGGTGGTTAAGGCGAGGATGTACCTTGCAAACGTGGTAGAAGACATCCTCGCCGGGCAGATCGCCATCGCCTATCCACCTCGCCCAGTCCGAGATACCCGAAGACCCTACACAGTGGAGGCTCTCCGACGAAGCCTGCAGCGATACTGTCCCGAGGAATGACTCCATAATGACAATTTATGTAGTGGATGATTTAAAATATTAGCAATTTGTGTGCTCTTTTGTTTTGTGTAATTGGAATTATTTGCAATTTTGTTTAAATGAAATAGATGACTCTTTAACTTGAGCAACAATAAATAAAATAATCTGTGTAATTACAGCGATGTCTTCCTTACGAATCTTGCAAACGGAACTGGACCATGCGAGACAAGCAAACACAGAATTACTCGCCCAGATTATCCAATTAACGCGAGAAATGCAACATATGAAAGGGCCCAGAAAGGCTGGGAAGAAGAACGGCAACTCAACCAGAGTCTGCGCACGCAGATTCGGGGACTCGAAGTCGCCCTAGCGGTATGCCGGGAAGGTGAAGCGGTAAATTACCCGCTCATCTTCGCCCCAACCCAACTGCCACCGACAACCACCAAACCAGCAGAACAGTCCATCACGACAATCAACAACCGTCGACCGGGACGTAAAGAACGTGCCCGACGTCGTGCAGCCCAACTCCAGAACATCAAGCAGTAAAGGATAATGTGTTTGAATCAAATAGAATAGTTTTAAACTTAGTTGAATTGTTATTTTAATATAACCGTACACCACCATCGCCAATTCGTTCCACAGTCAATTAAGAACTAATCCTGAATAGTTACGAGGGACGAGCAAAGCGAGCATAGGTCTTCTATCGACAGCTCGTGAACCCGAGGATTGTCCGAGCAACTACAGTACTAGCACATGGTACTCAATTTTTGCGGGCAATCCACCACTTGAACACATTACCAACGTTGCCTAGCAACGGGTGCCAAGTGGCGATCAGTATCATTTTGTATGGCGTTACGAGGGCAACTAGAAGGATAAGCAAGATTTGAAACCCTGTAACCCACCAGTATTATCCTTATCATAAATTACCAATAATACTATTACTGCTATCGTTAGGAAGATTTTCGGTGTTATTTAAATTAAAGTTATTACAAGATAACTACCCTCAGTAGAATTGAATTAATGAAAGCAGTTAGCGAGAGAAGAAGTAATATAACACTTACAAAATTTTTATTTTTCAAAATTTACATTAACAAATATTGCAATGCAACAATAAATTCCAAGTTGTGAGGGCACAGTGGTGGCGAGTCTCTACAATTGGGAAGTTAAAAATGTATGAAAAGAAATAAACATACTTTGTAGAATGTACTAGTGAAATGGGAACAACCACGGTTATCTTGAGGTCCTTGGGATGCCTAAAGATATAAAATACAAATTAAAAGTGGTTAAAATAAATTTACCGATTGTTTGACTCGTTGATATGACAACAAGCGACAAGCAAAAGATGGGATGTATAAGTAAAAGAAAATAAAAATAAAATAAAATAAGATATTTTATATTGTCCTAAAACTATTTTTTTATAATTTCTATTTTTACAATAAAAATTTATAGATCATCTTATGGTAAGTTAAATTAGAAATTTTTATATTTGGATTTAGCAAATTTAAATTTTTGAATTAAATTAGTTTCTTAAATAGAAAGTTGGAAAACGTTTTTGTTTGTGGAAAATATAAATTTTGCATGGTTATTATAATATCAATGATGTAGTTACCATGCGTCTACCCCTGGTTATCACAGGCATTATCAATGTTATTGTTGTTAGTATTTATTATAATCAGATGGCCATGAGTACAGTGATAGATGCCTCCAGTATGTGTAAGGACATAAAGGGAACATACCCATCCCTTCCCCCATCTAGATAGTATAATATGTACCCGAGAGATATTGTTTAAAATATAAAATTATATTAACACCCATTATGTATAAATTAGATTTGGTGGGTTTCTGGGTGTTGATATTTGAGACTAGATGGTTGTTACTTAGACAACCCCATACAAATATTTCTTTCGCTTACCACTCGGCACCCGTTGCTGAGCAACGTTGTAACTGTGTTCGAGTGGGTAGATCGTCCGCAAAAAGTGAGCGCTATTACTAATGCTATAATTGACCGAACGATCCATGGGTTCAATGAGCTGCCGATAGAAGGCCTGTGCTCGATTTCGATTCTTAGGTCCCATTATTCTCCTATCTCTGTCAAATATTAACCTATACTCTCATATCATTCATTGTTATGTCCATTCCCAAAATCCTTCTTATTGTTGTCCGTGTTGATGATTATTCTTTGGCCTGTACCCCTCGGTTAGGTTAAATATTCTCACATTATCTCTCTTACTCTTATTCCTATTTTAACTACTATGCTTCCTATTATTGTCATTAGCATTATCATGGTTACTATTATATGTATTATCTTTATTAGTTGTTACTAATATTACCTTTATTATTATTTTTATTACTATATAATTATCATTACATTTATTATATTACTACTATTAACATCATAATTTTTATCATTACTATTATAGGTACCATGATCATTATTATTATTATTATTATCCTCATTATTATTATCATTATTATTATTATTATTATTATTATTATTATTATTATTATTATTATTATTATTATTATTATTATTATCCTCATTATTATTATCATTATTATTATTATTATTATTATTATTATTATTATTATTATTATTATTATTATTATTATTACCATTATCCTTACTATTATCATTATTATTATCAAGTTTTTACTAGGGATCCTTCATTATTCCTCCGCTTTATAAGATATTTTTCTTGTATAAATATTTAGTTGTAATCCATCTGTATTTTTCCGGTTTTCGATAAAGTATTTATGTTAATTCTAAAAAATTTTTGCAGCGTTCCGCCCTTATTTTACGGTTTTATCCTTATTCTGTAGTTTTCGATAAAGTATTTTCATCGATTCGGAAAATTTGAGCAGCGTTCCACCCTTATTTTCGTTTCAATTGACATAATTTATTTAATTCTTATTTAAAAACATTATTTTTCATGATTTTGGTCGTTCGGATTAATCTTTTTCCAATGGCTATTCATTTTAACTGTTGCAACGATTTTGCAATTTTCCCCACTACCCATTCCCTCTCTTTGTCCTTAAGATCTATGTATGTTCATTTCATAATTAATGAGTGCCCACTGGACTACTCTGTGTTAGATATTTTGAGCCGATTGTTGTTAAAAATTTATGTTAATTTTACAGGAAACGGATGATGAAGGAGTAGCCAAAGGACTACTCATTTACCCTCCAATTTCCCCTATCTACGGATAATATTGACGTTCTAACTCCTGCGTTCCGCACGCCGGAGCCTTCATGGGCACGAATCATTGGCGATATTCCACGCACTTACATGGTTCGAACAATATGTTTGATTTTAATAACTTGTGATGTGTCTTTGGCTGTGGGCCGGAAAAATTTCGACAATTTGAAAAATTAATTTATGCATTATAATAATTTATTAAAACCAAAATTAAATTACCAGATACATCCATCAAATTAAAATTCATAAATTTATCTTCGTAATAATCCATAAAACATCGATCAATGAATCCATTATTCACAGGTAAATATATTAATCCAAAGTAAAATTGTTGAAATCAAGTGTCAAAGTACGACGGAAAATCAATACTGAAAATTAAGATTAAGATTTGTCAAATCATATCAGTATATATACCTATAATTTGGCCTTAACCTTGCGTGTTATTTTTTATTGCGTTTAAACAAAATTCGACCTTGAAATTATTTGTGTTATCTAAATTAAATTTTTATTAATTTCTTAATTTAAATTAGTAATTTATTTTTAACATTTTTAAATAAATTTATTCAACCAAAAAATATTTTATTTTTATTCATTTAATTCATTAATTTTTACTTTTATATAAATGATCATTTTACGGTCGAATTTTCTTGTTATTATGTTATTTTTTATGTAAATTTCGTGCGGTTCTTGATGCATTTTGTATTTATTTTATTTTACTTTTATGTTTTTGATTTTATATTTATTTATATTCTCTCAGATTTTAAAATGTTTAATTGGTGTTGTATATTATATTTTAAGTTATCTTGGTGTTAGGTTTTCGTGTTGTATTACTTATACATTTAAACAATTTTCAAGGCTATTTGTGTCCTGGCCCAACAGATTTAATAAAGATAAAACTAAAAAGAAATTTTGTTCAGTGGACTCAACAGAAAGATGTTGGAAAAGTTTCGCAAGGATATATCCGACTACCATTAAACAGCAATAGCTCAAATTCAGAGGGCGGAGGCCATGGTGCGGAGCAAATATGGAGCTATATGGAGCAAACATAGCTTCGCCCCGAGGCAGCAAACAAGTTAAGAGTAGAAACGGATACATTGAAGGTCCAGTTAAGTCAGAAGGATGAAGCCCTGCGGCTGGCCGAGCAGAAGGCCCAGGAGCTTGAGAAACAAGTGGCCGAGTTGAAACTTAGAGAAGACATCCGCACAGGCCTCATGCAGAGCGGAGTCATACTATCAACAGAACAACAAGCCATAGTACATCGGAATGTTACTGGAAAAGATGACGGTGTAAGAACTATGACGCCAGGTCCCTCCCAGCCACCAGGGGATTTAACTAAAAGGAACCGAAGGCAGTTTAAGTTAAAACAAGCTCGCCTGTTGGGTCATATTTTGGACGCCAATGGATTCTAACTCTTATTCGTTTGAAAATGTTGAGCACCTCTAATTCTGTGATCATATGTTTAATTTGACTATAATTTATCAATGTTAATTGTTTATTAAACTTAATATAATATGTTAATGTTAACTTAAATGTTAAATTTGCTATTGATGTTTGGATATGAGTCGAAGTTGCTGGATATGGAGTACGAAATGATCAAATGACTAGATAAATTATTAAATAGATAGATAGATAAGAGGGGGACCGATCAAGTAGAGCATGAAGTCTTCTATGACAGCTCATGGACCCGAGGGGGGTTAGGACATTAGCAGTTCTTGAGTAGGAGCTCACCTTTTGCTAACCTTCCACCCACTAGTTCACAGTACTGGTATAGTTCATGCATTTGACAATCGGGACCCACTAGTATTTCCTTTGTTTCATCATTTGGTAATTTTATCTTTAACTTTATTGGTTCGTCTCCCCTCATGTCTCTTTGATGCTCTCCATATTTGGCTATTAACTCATCTGTTCTCTCGTTATCAAATCTCATGATATCTGTGTCTCGTACAGCTTCTACAAACATTTTTATTGAAATCGGTCTAGTTAACGACAATCGGTTAATATATTTTCTAGCTTGGTCTATGGCTTGCTCTGTCATTTTAATTTGAATTTTTACCTCATTATTTTTTGTTTCTCTTTTTCTAATCCGGGTTTTATTTCTTTGATATACAATATTTGAATTTTCTGCCATATTTCTGCTGTCGTTTCTTCGGTTTCGCTCTTGTTTAATGTTATTACGTTTATTCCGTTTGGCCATATTAGAGCATCCGCGAGGTGTATGTCTCGCTTTATTCTTCTTCCTTGGTGATACAGAGGTTTATTTTTATAACTGGGTCCTAGCTTTTTCACTACCCATTCGTACAATTCATTTGTGCTTTCATCTCTTGTTGCTATTATCTGTGTTGGTATCTCTGGAAGATCAATAATTACTTGATATTCTGCTCTATCATATTCTTTCAAATTCTCTTGGTACTTTTTTATCATGTCTTTCCATGATGCAGTAAACATACCATTATCTTGTTGATATCCTTTTGCAATTAATTTCATTATTCTGCTGTATGCGGTTGTATCTTTGCGGTTTAGGAACATCTGGTTTCGATCTACCTCTTCCACTATCTCTTTGATCTCTATTAATATCTCTGTTTCATCTTCTCTTGGCACGTTCGTTTTCATTTCTTCTATTTCGGATTTTGATTCCTCTTTATTCGGTTTATTCTCTTCACATGATTGAAATATTTCTCCACCCAGACTGCTTATTTCGCTTTCGTCTTCATCTGTTTGGTCGTCTGGTATTTGCCTTAACATATTGATATGTGGTTGTTCTTCCTCTTTCATTATCTTTGTTGGCCCTTTTGTTTGAAACCATATCTCTTTTATTCTGTTCTCTATTTGCTCTTCGCTCCACGTGGGCTTCTCTTTTCTGATTCTTGTTTCTATTTTTTGTAGCAGTACCTCTGGATTCGATTTTTTGTTATTATTGGTTCTGATATCTTTTCTTTTTCTTGTGACGTCGATGCTTCCTGCTCATTTCTTTGTAGTTCCAATCTTGGTTCCTCCATTTTTTGTAATAGGGCTTTCTTTACCAACACTTCTATTTTTTGATCTAGTGCTTGTTCTTGTTCTAAGTGCTTTAACACTCCATCTATTTTTATTATTAGAGTCTTCTTTTTTAGTTGTTCTTTTTCTTGCTTTAGAATTTCTTCTTTTTCTCTTAATTGATCTTCCTCTTGTTCTAGAGCTTCCTCTTGCTCCATTTTTTTGAGTGCGTTATCTATTTTTTGTGTTACTATTTCTTTTTCGAGTTCGTCCATTTTGTAGGTTAATGTTTCCTCGTTTTTGTCTTCCGTTATCATCATCTCTGCCTGTTTAATCTCTTGGGCTTTTGGTTCGTCTGGTTTCTCAGTTGTCATTTCTTTTAGTTGTCGACGTCTCTGTTTTTCCTCTTCTGTAAATTCTTTGATGGCCTCTATTTTTTCCGTCGTATTTAATTCGGTTGTTTTCTCATCAGTTATCATATCTTCTCCCCCTTCGTTCTCAACACACTGCTCCGCAGTGTGGATTTCATCTGGAGTTTCCATTCTCATCATATTAATTCTTTTCGGGGTTTGTTTTCGATTTTCCCATCTTTGCTGGATTTCTTGAGCTTCCTCTGTTTGTAGTCTTTGCCATTCGGCTTGTTGTTGCTCTTGATATTCTCTAGTTCGCAGCTCTTGAATCTCTTCATTGCTTCTCATTACATTAATTCGTTGTTGTGGTATATTGGGCATCTGTTGCATCATTTCTTTTAATTCCATGGGTATTCGTTGTAGTGTTTCTCGTAGCATGTCGATTTCCTGTATTACGTTAATTTGTGGATTTCTAATAGGGCTATTTGGTCTTTGTTGATTCGGTTCTCTTCTTACGTTGCATCGCCTTGCGATATGCCCTTGTTGACCACAGTTGTAACATGCTTTGTTTTCGAATTGACCGCATATTCTCTCAGTGTGCCCTCTTCTGCCGCATTTCTGGCAATTGTGATTTCGAAAACAATTTTCTGTTCGATGTCCCATTCGTTGGTATGTGGAGCATTTTTCATTTGCGTTTGGATTGTTCCTGAAATTATTATTATAGCTTACTTGGTTATTACCTCTTTCCTCCGGATTTCTTGTTGATGGTGGCTTGAACATCTGCTGTGCTCTTGGGATGAATTGATTCATGGCTGGATTGGTATTGTTGTTTTGATTGTTGGTATTGATTGTTGGAGTTGTTGGTTCTGTTGTCAGGACTGCTACTTGATATCCCAGTCCCAGATGGACTTCACATCTATTTGCGATTGCTACTGCTTTGTCTAATGTTTCTGGTGCTAAGCATCCAAGGTTGGCTCGTATATCTTCTCTTTTAATTCTTCTTATGAAGACATCTACCATTTTATCTTCGGGCAAATCTGCATCTCCGAAGGCCTCTTTACACAATTTCTTTAGTTCGCAGGCGTATACTGCATTCGATTCGTCTCGTCTTTGTTTTCGATGTAGGAAGTCTAATATCTTCCTATTTCCTTTTTTCTCTATTCCAAATATTTTTACCAAGAACTCTTTAATCTCTGTCCACGTTGTTAGTTTCGTTGGATCTCTTGCTTCTTCTACAAATACATCTTGTGCGCTCCCTTTCAAGTATAGGGGTAGTCGCTCTTTTACCTTTTGATCTGTCCAATGACAGATAGTTTTATACACTTCGAATTCCTTTATAAATGTGTCTAATTTATTGAGGCTGCCGTCGAATGGTTCTCCTCTAAACTTTTCTCTGAATTCTCCTACTGTTGCATTGTTGTTATTTGGCATTGTATTTGGATCCGGAATTGAGGTCGTGTTGGAGTTTATGGAAGTTGTCATGTTTGGATTGTTGTCTTGATTCTCTTTTTCACTGCCTGATTCTATGATCGCTAACTGGTTCTCGGTATTAAGTATTTCGTTTTCCTCGCTGCTGTTGAATTCAAAATCGGTTAATCCACTATCTGTGCCTGTTGCTGCTGTGGATGACACTCCGGTATTGACACTTCTACTGTTGAGGGCTATTTTCTTTTCTTCTGTTTTCAATAGACTCTTTTCTTTTCTTTCTCTGCTTTTACTTCTTGTATGATTACTGATGCTCTCAATGATTATGGTTATCCATTTATTTGACTGGTTTTATCGTTATTTCTTTTGATCTATCGGTTTATCCTCTCTTGCTTTGACTGCTTTGAATTTTCTGGTTGATTACTTTGTTATTGGTCCGCAACTGCTTCGACGTTTATTCTAAATTCTTTTCTGCTTAATTATTCAAATTTCCTTTATTATCGCTCTGCCTTAACGTTTGATCTGAAATATTTTCGGCTTTGGTTTGCTTTGAAATTGGCTTGGATTGCTTTGTTATTGTTTTGTTTGGATATTTGATTTCTAAAAATAAATGGCACTCCAATATTTTATACTCTATACCAATTTCTCCTCCGTTTACTATACTATATACTTTATTATCCCTTGTGCGTCTTTCCGTGGTGGTCCTCTTTATCCGACTCACCCGCCTCATTTTAAGTCCATTTTGAATTATCTATCTCTCGTAATAAATATCTATTGACCTCGTATCAATTATCTATATGGTCTTATTAATCATCTATATAGTCGTATCAATTGTCTATATCATAATAATAATAATATAAAATCATCACATTCATAATCTCATTCAATCCATTAATTATTTTCCCTATCTCCCATGGATAAAAATCATTTACTTAGTCCTCAGTCGCTGGCGCTTTATACCCTCTATAGTTTCCGTTGGCTCTTCGGCCTTCGGCCTTTATTTTTAACTGGCCCTCTGTGGCCTTCAATATCTGTTCATAATCATATCTCTACTCATATCATCTTTAGTCATATCTCTTTTTCTTATAATCATATCATCTTTAACTCTTTTTATTATAATCATATCATCTTTAATATCTAATCATATCTCCTTTAATCATAATCGTATCTCATCGTGATCGTCTCTCATCTCTACTATCATAATCTAATCTAATCATAGTCGTATTTTATCTTCAATGTCTGTTCTCATCTTTAATCATATTCGTATTATCTCAAATCTTAATTATCATATTCACATTACCTTTCATCATATTCATATTACATCTAATTCTAATTATATCTCAATATCGGAGTTGAGTTTCATCAGTGACTTTTGGGTATGTTTGAGGCCTCACACTGACTCTCAATCCATGACGTCTTTTGTCTAGCGCATTTTACCGGTTACGCTTTCCTCACCGCCACTCGGATATTTGGTACTCGGTGTGGGATCCGGGTTGTTGTACCAAACTCCTCGCTGGGGAAACTAAAAAAACATTCCCTCGGTACTCGGTGTGGGATCCGGGTTGTGTACCTCGGATAATATAAAAAATATGGAAATGCCTAGACGTTCAGTCAAGTTCCAAAAGCGGTTTACCTGACTTCTCGAATAGTGAAAAGAAAAGGAAGCGATAAATGGGCGCGGAAAATTCTTAATATAACTATCTAATATCTGCCCGCTCCTTCCATCAGATTTCCGGCACAATTCGACCGCCCTGATCTGATTCTTAGTAGGTCCTTTTGAGTATGAATCATTTACCGCTTAATTCACATCTCACCTACCGTTTGGTGTCCTCGATACTTGGTGTGGGATCCGGGTTGTGTATCGAGTCCCGCCCAGCAAAAAAAATATTCATTCGATACTCGGTGTAGTATCCGGGTTTTTGTATCGAACGGCTCAGCGCCATCAGTCCCTTGGCTGATAACAACCTGAGCACGACAGTCCGTAGCTGTCCTCTGGTGCCTCACCACCAGCTAGGGAAAAAATTATCTCTAGGTACCTTTACAAACCTTTTAATTCTCTACATCGTGTACATTTTCTCTCACCTCTCGGTCTATCTTTCCTCTTCCCCAATCAAAATTTGTGGTAATCGCATCAACAAGCTCCCCAAAAGAGGTGATCAATCTCTCGCCGGTTGATTGCTGACATACGCGACTTGGCCTACCATTTCCTTTCTCAGTAGGGTTGATCAAGGTTTCCCTCGGGTGAGCGTACTATCATTTGACAGCTCAGGTTATCGTTTTTCCTCGTCTTATCTCAATATAATATATAAATAAAACAACAAATATCATACACTAGGAAACTCGGTTGTCGAAATTTTTCCGTCCAATACTTTGTGTCTCTGTGCATGTGCTTTAATTATTTCCTTGATTCGGCTTTCATGCATGTAATTTAATTTAATTTATCGTTGTTGGGTTATTTTATTTCTGTTACTCACGAACAGTGCATATTTACTTTAAACATACATATTATTTCACGTATAACCATGATGTTAGTTTATCTCACTGTCTGATAGCAATTCAAATAATGAACAATACATATTTATTTTATATCATCATAACAATTTCGGTTCATGGAAAATAAATAGTCAGTCTTTCCTTTATTTTTCGTTGACATAACATACAGTGCGACTCTTGTGCGCACCCATGACAGTAACTCAGGTGTCCGCAAGGTATCACCATTACTCTTGCTTGCTCTGTTTTGCACGCATAGCATTCTAGATAAGCCTTGGTTTGTTCTTTCATTGTTGCTGTAATCTTGTCCTCAATGTTTTCGACCTTTTTCATCAACTTGTTCCAATTTTTTCCAAATTCAGTTATCTCTAATCTCATGAATAGAATTTCATATATTCTCTCAGTTGTCACATCTTTATCAACATCAATCAATTTTACTAATATGCAGAGTTCGTCAGAGTACAGGTTTGAAATCGTTGCTATGTCTTCTTTAGTTCGTTTAATTAATTTTTGTTTATTAATTAATTCCTCTAGATTATCGTTTTCGATGTCCAAGATACCCTTCAGTTTTGCTATTATTTTGGCTGGTTCCATCTATAAAATATTGAATATTTTTAGTTGCCCATTAAATTAATTTGAATATTAATTAGCTAGATTGTACGTTTAAATTCTTCAATTAAACTCTTAATTTAATAGTTTAATTACTTGTTGGAGTTCATCTTACAAACTACTACTTTAATAGTTATAATTACTCGTTGCAATTTATTCTATTATCGTTTATCTACCCTTCTAGGTTTTATTGCTTTATCCCGTTGTTTATCGTTACTCCCCTTACTTACCCCATTTCATTTTATCCCGAAATTTGCCCTTTTAATTATGTGTTGTTTACTTATGCGTCTCGTGAGTGTCATTGGTATCTTACTGGATGTTGTATCGTCAGGTATTGGTAAATTTTCAGTGTCTTGGTAGCATGGCGTTGATTTATATACAACGATTTCATATCAATTTGTTTCCTTGAGGTTTTGCGAAAACAATCATTGTTTATTTCCATTGTTTATTTCTTAATTTGTAGTCGGTTTGGTCGTTTTTCATCGTTTATTTTATCTCTCAGCGGTTCGACAAAATCTCGTCCCGACATTTTATTTGATAATTTAAACATTTTATTTCCTTGAGTTCTTTACAAAACAATCATGTTGAATCCCGGCTGAGCCCCCAAATTTATATGGTGGGTTACTGGGTTTGCTAATTGTTTAACTCTTTCTATTGTTGCCCCGGTAACGCCATATAAATATTTCTAGCTACCACTCGGCACTTGTTGCTAGGCAACGTTGGAAATGTGTTCGAGTGGGTGGATTGTCCACAAAATGTGAGCGTTATTACTAATGCTGTAATTTCTCGGACAACCCCTGGGTTCAACGAGCTGTCGATGGAAGACCTATGCTCGCTTTGTAATGTCCCCTGTGTGTGAGAAGTTTCGAGATCAGAATCATGTTAGTGAGTGTTAGATACAGTGGTGGTGTTCCTAGAGATCGAACGACGGTTACCTGAAGAAGTGTGAATACTCAGGAAATAACTTCAGGGGTTTTTAATATTCTTCGAGTCTTAAAATATCACTTTTAAATAATTGAACAATCTTTATAATCTAATTAAATTCACAAACGAAACCAGGTTAAATTAATTAAGTTTATTTGACAGGCGAGCGGCTCTACGCCTGGCGCGCTCTTTTAGCCCTGGCCTGTAACTGCTGGATGGGGTTGTGGAAGGAGTTACGACGGGCGTTGGATTGTTTGTTGAGTCTCGATAAGCCAATTGGGATGGGGCGAAGACAAGAGGGTAGGTTACTGCCTCTCCCTCTCGACTGGCGGCCAAGGCAACTTCCAACTCTCTTATCTGCGTCCGGAGATTTTGATTTAATTTCCGTTCATCGGCCCAGCCTTTTTGAGCGGCGGTGAACCGGTGGCGTAGGGGCTTTAGCTTCGCTGGATCCACCCATGTGGCTTTTACCTGCTGAATCTCTTTGGTGAGCTGTATTATCTGCTCGTACAGCGCCTTGTTAGCTTGCTGGGCACGAGTCAACTCCTTCTGCAGCAGTTGGATAGGTTCCATAGTCAAGTCAAGAGTTACACGAAGTTGTTTTCCTGGGCTGGAATTCAGGAGTCTGGGAATCTTTGTTCTACCCAGTCTTCCGGGGAATAACCGGCTATCGTCATCAAGGGCCGCTTAATATTGCGGGTCCGCATGGTTTTCGGTCGGGTGTCTGGCGCGACCGTGCCTTGCTGCGGGTGTTGATAAATGCTGGCAATCCGACCACCGAGTATGTCCTCCTCGACATTCGCCAGGTATTGGCGTGCTCGGACTACTTGCACGTCTACCTGTCGCTGGTGGGCTTCCAGTTGTTTGAGGAGATGCTGGGCTTGCGCGTGGATTTCCCCGGCCGGGCTCCACTCTTCCCATGGTTGTTTGGCCAACCGTTGGTCATGGTCGTTCTCTGTTGCGTCAGTTGGTTGAGGCTCCGGTGGGGGGAACTCTGGGCATCTCTCCTGCCGGAAACGTTCCCACGCCCATCTTCATCTGTCTGCAAGTTGGATCGAAATGCAGGCCATCGAACTGGGTTTATCTACATTATGAACATTCATTAATACAATTATATACTTATGTTAAATTTCAATAGCGTTTATAGTAAAAATAATAAGTAATAAAGCTACAGTATATTTCGTAACAGGGCCATATAATAAAAGAGGCGCATAGAAAACCAATATTATAAATAGCCAATATTCATCACTGACATCTGCGAGTTATAAAACAGTGCGGGTTGAGGGTAATTTGAAGGTTATGCAAATATTACTTTCTTTAAGCATATCCTAAGTTGAATATACTTATCGATCCTACAATTATTAGAAAATCGGTTAGATAAATATATAATGGATATATTGAAACGGCACTACTATCGGGCTTTTTACCTGCGATTTCGAAAAAACAAAACGACTTTATTAGTGATCTAAAAGCTCATATTTGAACGATAATTTGATAGGCCTCTCGTTTCCCAAAATTATTATAGCGGTTTAATCGTAGATAATTATTAACACTTGAAAACATTTTTAAAAAACATCAATAGTTAAATAAAATATAGTTATAATCAATTACCTAAACAAAATAAAGAAGATTTACATATAGTCAAGTTATTTATCATCTCTGTCATCAATACCTACGAATCCTGACGACGCTATTTGAGTTATAGTCAATGGTAGAAACTTCTGCGAAAATCATCAAAGTATTAAATGATATCCATTTTTATAAATCGGTTAATTGGGGTTATCACAAATGTTTCACCCGAAAAACTCCTAGACGACTTAGGGTTAGATTCATGTTGGAATTTCTCTCAATTGACATTTCTGGATTTGCAGGACTGGCAAACTTACATGAGGCGGTTTAAAAAAAAATTCGGTGTACTTATCCGTTTCCGATTTATCGAAAATTATCGGTGAGGGAATCCTAATGGAATTTTCAGTTTATAAATGATCAAATGAGGACATAATACTTTAATAATTTATTTGAGAAAATATTGTTAACATGAATCAATTTAAATTGCTCTTACTTATCTGGTTCAAGATAGATTTCCCGATTTCCGCTTGAGATAATAGTAATCCATTGACATTAAGGGAGTGATCACACATTTTGTAGATTGATAAAAACAATTTCTAAGTATTGATTTTTATAGGACGACCGGGTGTGCTTTGCACACAGTCGGTCGGTGTGCGGAACGGTGGATGTTGATCGTCAGTCCGATTCGGATAGAATAATTTCATTGACGATTTTAAATTCATGTAAACATCCGTTTGGAATTTGCAACTCCATTCGTGCTGGCGTGATAAAGATTCGTATTCATTTTCGAATGATGATTTTGATTGTAAAATGGGTGAGTTTTTTTTTTTGGAATGTTAACATCGGAAAACCTGCATTGTGTTATTGCTAACTTCACAATTTCACTGCGAGTGTTCCCATGTTACTTCCAGCTTCCGTCATTCATTTTATTTTATTAATATTTAATCAATGTATTCATTTGGAATTAGATATTTCGGGAGGTTATAATTCTGGAAAGATCATGAGCCTCTTCTTGTTCGCAAGTACTGGATTTTATTTTATGAGTTATACTCCTTTCGAATGGGTCCTTATGGCGTTGCGAGTTTACTTCATTCAATTATCTTATCTATCGTTCGCTTTTCGGTAATGTTACACAGTTATATTTTATACAACTACTAGTTTATTATTCGGAGCTAGGACAACGTTGGAGATTTAAGCTTCTGGCAATTCGTGGGTTTGTTTGTGATGGTGATCGGGATTGGGCATCATTTATGGTCCAAGACTTGTTGGATATTTTCGATCAAAATTAAATGATTTTAACAGTGGGATGAGTATCAACTATGGATGGGCCTGTGCCGTGGAGTTATCCGTTAATGCTACGGTGATACAAAGGGCAGGAAACAGATGTTTCCTCGTTTTTGTCTTCCGTTATCATCATCTCTGCCTGTTTAATCTCTTGGGCTTTTGGTTCGTCTGGTTTCTCAGTTGTCATTTCTTTTAGTTGTCGACGTCTCTGTTTTTCCTCTTCTGTAAATTCTTTGATGGCCTCTATTTTTTCCGTCGTATTTAATTCGGTTGTTTTCTCATCAGTTATCATATCTTCTCCCCCTTCGTTCTCAACACACTACACCGGTTCAGTTGGCTGCTTATGAGGGATTGTAATAATAAACTTTTCTTTACTTTATCAGTATTTGTATTTTAAATTTAATTGTTATTTAGGTTAGGTTATTTTTGCGGAAGCCACTTTCGGTCAATAATTGGGCCTAGTAATGACTAACTTTTATTTATTAAAAAGGGTGTTTCTATTAGTTATACTGATAAGATATGCTCTGGGTTAGACGTTGATTAAATTTATTACTTTACTGGGAGTTCAGGTTAATTCGTTTAATATTAATTTAAAATTATTATTTCTCGTTTAAATTTGCATTTAAGTTAAATTCATAAAATTAATTAATTTAATTTCATAGCAGTGATTTCATATTAATTTTAATCCCCGTCACCTTTCCCTTTAATAAGCCTTAAACGCATTTTATGTTTATATTATATTTAATGAGTGCCCACTGGACTACTCGGTGTGGTGATTTTGAGCCGTGTGTAGAATAATTTAGGTCGAATTTAAAGAAAGCTAGAAACGAGGAAGTGGCCAAAAGACCCCTTCCTTATTTCTCCTTTCTTCTATATGGAATAATATTGACGTTCCAATCCCTGCGTTCCGCACGCCGGGTCTTCACGGGCACAGATCATCGGCGATATTCCACGCACTTACACGAATCTGAATAGTATGTTGATTTTAATATCTTGCGGTGTGTCTTGGCTTTGGGCCGGAAAAATTTCGACAATAAAATAATAATTAATGAAAATATAAACGGAATTTAGGTTATACAAATATTTATTAAAATATTAAAAAACAATATAACAAATTACTTGCATACATCATATCAAATAAAAATAATACTCTCCCCACGCCGACATCCAAGCAGAGCTCTACCGAGGGTGCGAGGACGGGACGTGGAGAGAGAGTTACCAAATAAAACTCTCACTCACCTAAAATAGATTTCAGAATATAGTTTTTAAGAATGATTCAAAATAGTTTGAAAATGGTTCAATTTTATGTGAAAATGCATCGGTATATATACCTATTTTCTGTCCCTAACCTCGCGTGTTCTTTTTGATTTAGTAAAACAAAATTCGACCTTGATATTTTCTAGTGTATTCTAATCTTAATTTTTATTATTTTCTAATTTATTTTGATAATTTTTTATTTGAAATTTTTATTGAATTATTTCTAATTCAAATTCTTTGATTTAAATTTCATTTTCATGAAATTTTCATTTTTGTTAAATTATCAAATTTCGGTCGAATTTGTTGGGTTTTCGTGTTATGTTTGCATTTGTATCGTGCGGGTCTTGTTGCGTTTTGTTATTATTTTAATTTTATTTTTATGTTTATTATTTTATATGTAATTGCTTTTCTCTCATATTTTGTTAGGTTTAATTGATGTTTACATAGGTTTGAATTTAAAACTGCGTGTTATATTTGCATGTGTGTTACCGATTCATTTAAACATTTTTCAAGGCCATTTGTGTTCTGGCCCAACAGTACCAACGTCAGTTTTGACGGGTGACTAGCGGTTCAAAATTCTTATGCAGGCGCTGGGTGGGAATAGTAACCCTTAGGCAGCTTAAACTATTTGTGTACCCATCAGTGCCCAGCATTTGCTGTTAATGTACCATTCTTCTTCTATCCTATTCAAAACATAATTCGTTCATTTGTCATGAACTAACCCTCAGTAGTATGTATACTTTTTGTAAGGGCTTATCTTGTTATCGATTCGTTATCTTTATCGTTATTTCTTCATTTTGAAGAATTATTTTAATTTAGAAAAATTTGAGCAGAGTTTCACCGTTGCGTTTTATTTTGTTTACCCCAAGAATTTTTAATTTTAGTTTTTGCCCAAATGTAGTTTTCAAAATCCGTACACAATAAACCATCGATAGGTTACCAAAAAATTATGCAAAATTTATAAAACACAAAAGCGTAAATTTTAAGATTTGATAAATTTTTAAACTTTAATTTATATCACTTTTTTGAAAAAAAGCTTTAAATGCTGAAATATGTAATTAAATATTCATATTATAAATATAATTTAAATCAAGGATTCATTCGTTTTAGTTATTCATTCAATTTTATTTTTATCTTTACTTTTCAAATATTTAAAAATTAATTCTAATTAAATATTATATTGGATTAGTTATTGTTTTAATAAAATTATGGGTATATCTTGTATCGCAGTAATTAGTAAAGATAACTATCCTTTATTAATCAATACAAATAGTGAAGCCGATTCACTATTTATTCAGTATAATATTCATTCTGCGATAGATGTAGTTCAGGAAAAGTTTGCCAAATTTGCTAGCATGGATACAAAAGATATGTTTCTAGGGTTACTTTATCCGACTGAAGATCATAGAATTTACGGATATATAACAAATACGAAAGTTAAATTGATAATAATGGTTGAAGTTAACTCTTCAGCGCTAATTCGTGATACCGATATTCATGAGATATTTCGCAAATTGCATGCAGCATATGTGGAATTGTTGTTTTGTCCATTTTATACATTGAACACTCCGATAAAGTCCGTTAAGTTCCAGAGAATAATTAATGAACTAATGTACTGTAATGAATAATGATTTCAATAAATATTTCTTGTTTCCATTTCATTTATTCTATATTTTGATCATTTATTCTGGTTTTATTTTTTTATCATTTGAGTCATAAATTGGTTCATATACTTTATTTTATCTCCTTATCATAAAATGTATATTAATTGAAAGTAATGAGTAAGCTTATGTTATCAGAACACCTTATTTTTTTAACTTGAATTTATGTTCACTAATTAATTTTGATTGATAGATAAATTTTAATCTGAAAATGGAAAGTCAAAATTGTTCAAAAATATTTTTTGGCATTTAAACATCTCACTATTTCCTCCAATAAATTTTTTTAACCGATATATGATCTTGGTAAAGCAAAATCAATGAGCCTTCATGAATTGGTTTATGGTTTGTGTGACCTTAACCCCAAATACAACTTTTCTTGCCCTCCAATAGTTACCCGTTGCTAGGCAACGTTGGTGATGTAACCATTGGTTTTGAGATCGCCAAAGGTGAGTGCTACGAGAGAACGTTCCTGTGCGCTTTTCTTACTCTGGTCCCTCACTGGTGTAGCTAATACTCCTCTGGTTTGTATTTAACTTCTGGGTTACTTGTTTTTTAACTTGATTAATCTTTATATGAAATAGTTATGTAGAAGATCAATTCGAAAACTTAATTCAGCTATTTGAAATGATTTATTAAACAACAGACGAAAATAGTATTTTGTTATTTCGGTTGAACGGCACGTCGTTTGGCCCTCTCTTTTCTACCGGGTCGATGTTTGGAAGGTTTGTCTACTAGTTTGGTAGTCACTGGCACCTCTTTATAGACTAGTTGCGCCGGTGCAAATACTAGCGGGTACGTTGCCCTCTTGCCACGCCGATAGCGCAACCTCTAGGCCGCGAATTTGGGTCTTTTGACTTTGAATTAATTGTCGTTCCTCTGTCCAACCTCGTTGTGCGGCTGTCATTTTTTGGTAGAGAGCCTTTACCTTCTTCGGCTCTACCCAGGTGGTTTTCACCTGCTGAATTTCTTTGACCAACTGTACAATTTGTTTGTGTAGACCCACATTAATTTTCTTTGTCTTGTCTAATTCCCGTTGTAAGATCTTACATGTTTCCATGTCTATAAGAAGGGATTCATTATTGAATTCATTATTCCTTTTTGGTATCATTTATCTTATCTAACTTTCTAAGTTAAGTACCTTATTATTTAATTCGATTTCCTATAATTAACTAATTTTAGAGAAAAACACAGTAAATTAAATGCAAAAACAAACACATTTGAATTTTTCCAGATTTATTTGTTATGGTTGTTATTATCCTGGTCCTCGATTATATTCTTGGCGGGACCTCTCACGAGCATAAGAATTGTCGTGGTTGCGATTTGCATATTAATTCTCATGGCGCATCTCTCGGGTGAGGATTCTCCGTGGCACTACCACATTGAGGGCAGCTGTCCTTTCGTTCAACTTTAGGTCGTTCAGATTATATGATGTGTTGTTTGGAGGGGCATACCCGTCTGTGCTCGGGATTCTACCTGCCGCTATGTCAGCGTTGATCTCTGCTAAGTGGCCTCGAACTTTCTCCACTTGTCGATTCGTCTGACTCTGATGTTCTCATGTATAGTTTTCCTTTTGGTTCTTTGTTGACACTTTGATGGTTTGCTCGAGCGGGAGTGAGTCCTGTGCCAATGAGTCGCGTCGTTGACAGTCTAACTCGTTCATGATCATGAGATTAACAAGATTATTAGACAATAAGCTTACGCTGATTTACGTCTTTCTTCCGCTCCATGGTGAGGCTGCCCGTCTCGCTAGCTCGGTTTCTATTAGGTTCCTGAATCTTCCAATAATTCTGATCTTGAGCCATGTAATTTAGAAAAATTGCTTCACCATTACTCTGGTATAGTATTTATATGTAGGCGTCCTACTAGAATATATCGAATGTTGGTGGTCATAAATCCGGACCATCTCTTCAGCAGGTAGTCTATTCACTTTGTGGAGGTCAGTCCTGTGATGGCCAATAGTCTGGTGGTGGCTTCAGTGATTTATTCAATCACCACTCACTCACGACTTTCAATGAATGGCCACGCTATTTGATCATGGAATCATTATTGTATTGATTGCGATTAGAAAAGAATCAGTAATCTAGATATTGTCTTAAATCTCGCACTCTAGCAGGTTATCGTGGATCTGATTTTGCAGATTAATGTATTCGTTGGATCGCGATTCTACTCTTCCATTCACCGGATTTTTACGTGTTCTCTGAGCTATTTCTACTTCGAGTTTAATGGTTTTGGTGAGTATTCGTTGTTTGCCTATTGATTACATTTAGAATCCACAATTATAATATTACTCGTTTGGATGGATTCGTATTTTTTACGAGCAGATTTTATGTTTAATATACTAGATTACAGTGTTTATCGATACGATACACGTTTGTGTTGGCTCCAATTTATTTGATAATCATTTTTTGGTCTTATTCAAATACGAGTGGTTTTCCTTATGCTTCATCGATCTTATTTTATGTTGGATATATTATCATCGATGTTTTCTAGTGGCTATCGTGGGACTATACGATGTAATTATTGGGTAATTTTGTTGATTTGAAAATACAGATTGGCCTATTTTCTTTTTCTTATTATTAGTAGTAGTAAATTTTAATTCTCAAGATTAATTGCAGGTTCTAGATCATAATGTTTTAATTTCATTGTTTTTAACTATTAGATTTTTCGTAGTCTTTTAATTGAATTCGCGTTTAGTTATTTCTTATCGAATTTTTAGTTTCGGTTTGTTAAATTATTCCTATCTTTTCTTATTACATTTAAGGTTTTATTTCAATCGTTCATATTTAGCTTTCTTATTAAATTTAAGTTTCTTTCACACTAACTTATCTTCATAATTTTGGTTTTGCTTTAAAACCTATTTTCTTATTGAGTTTAACCCTTTGGTTTAGTAATTTATTCATTAATAGTTTCGCTTGATTTTAGATTTTAGCGTTAATGACGATTCACATCGTTTTAATAATATATAATCATAGCAACGATTTACGCTCTTTCAACCATTTACCTTCCCTTATTTGACTTTAGGATTGAATATGTCAATATTAGAAAATTATGAGTGTCCACTGGACTATTCAGTGTTGAGATTTTAAGCCGATTGTTTTCATAATTTTAGGTCGATTTTTAAGAAATGGATGGCGAAGGAATAGCTAAAAGACTACCCCCATACCTTCCAATTTCGCCTATAACGGATGATATTGACGTTCCAGCTCCTGAGTTCTCACGCCGGAGCCTTCACTGGCACGAACTATTGGCGATTATACACGCACTTACACAGTTCGGTTGGGGTGTGTAGATTTTGATTACTTGCGTTGTTGTGTCGGCTGTGGGCCAGAAAAAATTTCGACATATCATATTCATTTCATAAGCCTTTATTGTCATAGTACAAATACATTCATAGCTGGTACATATAAGTTCATAGTTGGTTTCATCATTCCTTCATTCAATACATAATACCTTTCCCCAAACAGACACCTGAACAGAGCTCTCTTGAGATGGTTCGTGTGGTGCGTGGAGAAAGTTCTCGAGAAATCGTCCGCTTACCAAATAAAATAGATTCTTCTTTAATTTTGTTATCAAAATTGGGTTTTCAAATTTGGTTTTAATTCTGTGAAAATGAATCTGTATATATACTTACTGGGTGACCCTAACCTTGTGTGTTCATTTTGATGTAGTAAAACAAGATTTGACCTTGTGATTTCTAGTATATTCTAGCTCTAATTTTATTAAATTTCATAGTTTAATTTGATAATTCTATTTTTTAGCTTTTAATTGAATTGTTTCTAATTCAAATTATTTTAATTTGAGTTCTTACTTTCATGAACTCTTACTTTTTCTTGAAAATTGTCAATTTTCGGTTTAATCTTCATGTTTTCGTGTTATTTCTGTGTTTATTTCATGCGAATTTTGTTGCATCTGTTATCATTTTAGTTTATTTTTATGTTTTTTGATTTTATATTTTAATTATTTCTTTTCTCATATTTTTCAGTGGTTAGTTGATGTTTTATGGGTCTGATTTTAAATCTACGTGTTGTGTTTGCGTGCTATTACCGATTCATTTAAACGAAACTCTGTTCTGGCCCAACAATAGTATAAAAGTGTTTCCCTAATTGTGGTACAA
This sequence comes from Schmidtea mediterranea, assembly GCA_022537955.1. NCBI lineage: Eukaryota > Metazoa > Platyhelminthes > Tricladida > Dugesiidae > Schmidtea > Schmidtea mediterranea. The sequence continues at coordinate 82,099,302 of CM039681.1, read as the reverse complement.
GGTTTTCTAGGACTACTCGAATGGTTCACAATTAGCACGCAAAGAAGTGTAAAACTTCCTTTTAAAACTACAAAAACATTGGAGACTAATAAAAAAATACAACTACAGCTTTTTAAAAGCATATTTTAGAAATTTTTCACTTAAGGTTAGGAAGTGTTAAAAAGTATATAAAAATCGTACTCAGGTCAAAAGTTTAGTAAACATTGGTTTATACTAGCAACTTTTGATATGGAATATGATTTAAATTCATAAATGATCCATACCACACTCACAGACGTGTTAACTCATAGAACTAGGACCCCAAAACAAAAAAAAATCAATAAAAACTTTGAATTTTGATTTTAATTTATTTTAAAAATAAACGATATTTTGTATTTTACACTTCACATATTATTGTAATTGTCTTTGTTTATTTGGGTTAATTACTGTCACTCAATAACGCGTACAAAATAACTTCTTAGACTCTCAGTCTACATGTTTAGAAGAGTCCAACAAATCTTTGCATAAAGGACTTATTTTTTGTGTTGGGCTTAAAGCCAAAATTAAAACAAAAAGGGTAGTGAGAATTAAAACAAAAAAAATAAAATAAAATAAGGAAAATGGTCACTGTACATACACATGCACCACAAGCAGAAACCAAAAATAAAATAAAAACACCAAATAAACAAATTAAAATATAACAAAATTAATTAAAACATATATTAATAAAATCGATCAACGCATGCAGAGGCAAAAAGAAACATATATGAAATAAAATAAACTGCCAAAACCTTGCAAAAATAAGGTTTAGAAAAAACAGGCAGAAGCAGCGACCAAGAAACAAAATATTAAGGGCTAAAAAGAATATAGTATAAAAATAACAATAAAAAATAGATTCAACAACATAAAATTAATATATAAAAAAAAATAAAGAAAAATATAAAAAAAATTATAAAAAAAATTTTAAATTAACAAAATAATAAAAAGCCCTTAAAATGGCGAAAACTCGCCTATTGGTCGCACACATGCATGAAATACTATTTTGGGGTTATGGTTTGTGTGACCTTTACCTCAAATACAACTTTTTCTTCACCCCCAATGGTTACTCGTCGCTAGGCAACGTTGGTAATGTAACCATTGGTTTAGAGATCGCCAAAGGTGAGCGCCACGAGAGAACTGCTCTGGACCGATCTCAAGGCGGGTCCAACGCACTACCGTTAGAAGGTTTGCGTGCGATTTCTTTTCTTGGTCCCTCACTGGTGTGTCTAGTGCTAGCAAGCTTATCATCTAGCTGGTTTTCGATTCAAAAATCGTCAATTTTGATTTATCGCAAGTCATACAAATTTATAGAGTCGATCATAATTATTTATTAAATAACAGTGCAGGATGATATTAACATAATTATTAATCTTTCAGTTGAGCGGCACGACGTTTGGCACGCTCAGAGTTTTCTGGCCGATGTTCGAGTGGCTTGGTTGCGAGTTTTGTGGCGGCCGTGGTATCTCTGTAGGCCAATTGTGCGTGTGCGATTACTAGGGGGTAGGTTATCGCCGTGTCCTCCTGACACGCCGATAACGCCATCTCCTGGCCTTGAATTTGGGTTTTCTGATTCTGGTTGAGCTGGTTTTCTTTAGCTCAACCCTTCTGTGCAGCAGTCATCTTTTGATAGATGCATTTCACTTTGCTTGGCTCCACCAAGATGGCCTTGATCTGTTGAATTTCCTTTGTCATCTGCAGGATCTGCTGGTGAAGTCCTGCGTTTATTTTCCATGCATGAGGTTATTCCGCTGTAGGATTTGATCGTGGTCTGTTTGTCGAGATCCGTTAGTATTGTCGTTATGGTATTTTGTGGTGTACTAGCTTTGCTTTCGTCGACAGTATTTTAACTGTTTCGTGACTTTATAGTGACTTCCAGCTTTCATACACCATCAGCAGTTCAATTATGAGTAAATGTCCGATATTTAGAATACTCACTTTAGATGAAGATATGTAATCATAAGGAAATTTTTAAATAACTACGAAAATAAATAAGGTTATCATGGAAAGTATTACTAACCAAGATATTGTCATTCTTATTTGATCTAAGCATAAAAATCAAAAGGCTACTATGATATTTACTTAACGTATTTTCAGGCATTATTAATAGTAAATTCAAAGAAAATGTTTAAAGAAAATTTGAAAACAAAATCTAATCATTGTTTAAATGAAGATTACTAACTATTCCAAGTTTAAATCAACACAGATAAAATTTAAAATTAAAATGTTAAATTACAAAAATATCATTACCATAAAGGATGAGCAATAAAAAAACTAAAAACTATATAATAAATTTAACTTATTTTCTTCTCTAGCCGACATCATGAATACTAATGGTCTACGAAAGCTGGAATTCGCACTTCTTTCCTATGAACAGGTCTAGCTGGGGATCGGATTGTAGGTTATATTGGAAAATCTTAATTGTGTTCCGTTATCCTCACTAGTTGGGTTCGTGATTGGCATTTATTTCGTTTGGGCGATTACTTGAAGTTTAGAGAACCAATCGAGAGGTATAATTTGTATTTAAAAGACATAATAGATACATCGAAATCTAGGCAAATGTCTTCTTCGGGATCCGTGCGTAGCCATCTGTGTCAAGTTCATGGAGTCAGGCCTCGGAGGAAACAATTAATTCTTAAATCTAATAATTCATGGCAATTACCTTCTCGAGCCTTCCCTTGGGCTTCCATGGAGATTTGTTTGATTTCAGTGCCTCGTGGACCATTATTCAAGGAGTGTTGATATTGCGAACTTTTTTCCGTTGGTACGATTAAAATGAATATCCTGGACATATCATCTGCTTATATCGGAGCAAGTGTGCATATCTAAGTAGGCAGGGGTGGAACAACCATTCGATTTTCTCTGTCGGTACACTCACTGCCGTTAAAGGTCGCTTGTCTATGTGTACTCCGAAATGGTAAATGCGAATTTATCTGTAGTTATTTCTAATCAATCGGCGTTCTAGATGAATGTCAGGTCAATTTTTCCAATAACCGGATAATTTGTCCTTATATTCACGAATCACTCCACTGCCAGTGAATCTTATCGTTGGAAATTTTCTCGTGAATCTTATCTCATGGCAATTAAACCGTTCGTCAATTGGTCGTTATTATCTACTACGCGTGGTTCTATTTGTGACTTACTGACGGCAACCGATTCAAAACATGTCGTCGATTACTTTGGTAAGATTTTACTATGAATGTTTCTAATTTTAAGGAAATATCACATCTTAGGTCCCGTATTCCCGACAGGCTCCGATTCGACTTCATAGTGCCCTTCATTCAATTCCTTCCTCAATGGATAGTTTATCGTACTCGTCATTTATGGATTATCAGTTTTCTAATGTGATATTTTCGCTATTCATGCTTTTAACAATAAATGTTGTCCTGGAAATTCAGTGTTTTTCTTTACTTTGTTTTGGTTTATTATTGCATATTTTGAAGTGAATTTTGGTAAGTTGTTTAATTCTAAATCGGAGAATCTTATAGTTTATATTATGCAGCAATTACGAATCCTTGCGATTTTATTCCCCTTGACAAATCGTAATCTTCAACATATTGTAGCGTAATAAATGGGGCTCAATGAAAATGTAGGAATTTATCTTTTTTATCGTTTTTAACCATCAAAATAAAATGAAAGTTTCTAATTTTTTTATGTTTTATGCATAAAATAAAAATTTAAATTAACTTATTGTCTTATTTTTAGATTATCGATCAAGTTTATTAAATAAAAAAACGTTTATTTTATATTTTCCTACCCTGGTTTAATGACAAGAAAAAAAGGAAGTTTTAATAAAAAAGTATCAAAAGTTCTCGAATATATCGAAAAGAGTTTAGGATTTCGATTAATAACAAGTGAAACTGTTAGATTTGTTATATGCTCCAATAATATGAATCTAAATCTGCACCAGGGTATAAATTACCTTAAACGTCACGAGAGGTCATCACGACATTTGGATAATATTGAAATATTGATTGAAAATAAGAATAAAGCAACATTAACAATGAAAAATGCTTTTGAAATTCATGACTCCATTGTGAGCGCTTTTTCGTCGGCGGGAATGCCTATCAATGCCCTCGATAACAATGATATGAAAAAAATGTTTCGAGAATGTTTTAGTTTTGAGCTTAAATCTGGACAGACTTATAGAAATTTATACCTTCCACGCATAGTGGGCGAGAAACAAAAAAAAATATTAGATAGTTTTTATAATCAAGAATTTAGTTTGTATTTTGACGAAACAACAGATGCTAATGGAAGGTATATCTTAAATGTCATGGCTAAAGTTTTAAATGGCGAAAAAACAAAATGCTATTTAATTAGCGCCGTTCATCTTGAACGAACTAATACTAAAAACATTGTAGATTCTCTCAATTTCATTTTGAGCTCTTTAATACAATCCGGATGCAAAGAAAACTTTAGATATTTGATTACCGACGGTGTTGCATACTGTTTATCGGTCGGAAGAGAACTTAAACTGAACTATTCATCATTAAGCCACCTTGTCTGTTTTTGCCACGATTTGCACCTACTTGCCGAAACAATTAGATCTCTTTGTTCTTCTGCTAATGAGTTTATTTCGAGACTTAAAGCAGCCACTGTAAAGAATAAAACCAACCAAATGATTTATAGTGAGTCTACAGGACTAGCATTACCAAAGTGGCCTATTGTAACTAGATGGGGTACATTCATAGAATGTACCTGTTTTTTGTTTTTGAACTATGAAAATATTATCAAATTTGTTAATAAACTCGATGCAAGCTATACAAGACTAAAAGAATTGGCTATATCTAAACAAACTCGCGATGAGATAGAATATATTGTAAAACATAACTTCATTATTTATGCCATAAAGTTTCTGGAGTCAGATGGATTAAGTATTGAAGAGCAGGTTGAAACAATTAAATATGTCTATGACCAATCAGAAGACGAGATATTAAAGGTAAGGCTAAAAGAGATTTTAGATAGAAATCCAGATTATAGAACCATTGAGCGCGAACTTGGAAGGAGTAATATTCCAGAGAATCATAAATATGTAAATGTAACTACTGTCCCAGTCGAAAGGTCATTTAATTCTTTGACTAATCTACTTTCAGACAATAGAAGAAGTATTAAGGACACTCATTTGTTCTTGTATCTTTCAATGAAGATAAATAAATAGTTTGTAATAATATTCTTATTCCATTATTGATAGAAATAAATTTCTACACTTTGTTTATAAATTTCGTTGACCCCTAGTAATAAATATATTTTATTTAATTTTTAATGAGTTAATATTCCCATCTGTTATGACTTAATTACCAAATGTCGTAAGTTGTTGAGATTTTTTATATTTTATATTGATAGTACGTCTGTTCAAGCTCTACCGATACAAGCTAGTCTTTTTCATAAAAGTCACACGCTAATTTGACTGGGGGTTTAATTATTTATTGGCTGCAAATTTCGGGTTCCATATTCTATTTATCACTTTGACGGTGGGATTGCGTTATTTTTATTATGAAAGTCGTTAGACAATTTAAATGGCTTTACTGGAATGAACTTTTAAATCCTTGATTTTAGCCTTATGATATTATCGATTATCGACATAACAACGAATATCAACGTTAAATTCCCCGTCACCTTCCCTCAGTTGATCCTACGTTAAATTGTGTCAATATTAAGAGTTTATGAGTGTCCACTGGACTATTCAGTGTTTTGATTTTAAGCCGATATGTGTTTTCTATAATTTAGGTCGAATTTTCAGGAATTGGGTGATGATGGACTAGCCAAAAGACTATTCCCTCTTCAACCCATTTTCCCCTATACGGATTAATATTGACGTTTCAGCTACTGCATTCTCACGTCGTAGCCTTCACGGGCACAAACTATTGGCGGACTTACACCGCACTTACACAGTTTGGTTGGGGTATGTAAATCTAAGTAAGGATTTTTTTAGATTTTTATTATGATTGTCGTAACTTTTATGTAAATTTAAACTTAAATAAATTTAGATGTTCTTAATTATATTTTGTTAATATCAATGTTTTATTCTTATATCATATGAAGAGGTCCCGATAAATGTTTACATTTATGTATTGCAATATATATCAAGAGGGCAAGTCGGTGATCCGGCTAACGAGTTAGCTTTCGTTAGTTGTGATTGCTGGCCGTGCACTCTTGAAAACTCGGTTGTACGCGGCGAAGGGCACTGTTTCACTACTCGTAACGGCTGATGGAAACGTCGGTCGAGACGAGCAGAAACTAAGATCACGGGAGGAGCGTCATTAGTTTGGGGAAATTAAGGGTGATACCTGGTCGATCATTAGGTGAAATTTGGTGAAACCCTCTCAATTATAACATGACTGAGTAGTTAGGGATAGAATATGAATCTTACGATTATTGAATTTAAATAACGTGTTAAAAAATTGAACCCAGGTAAGTATCATCCAAAGAGCATAAAATAGGACAACTAAACCACATGACTATTGTGAATTAATTACCAAACGATCACCCCAAATAGGAATGTTTAGCGATAAGGAAATCGACAAATGACCCCACTACGACTCAGTAAAACTCTACACCATTTTAAGTAGGCAGCTTCTAATTTCATATGCTTGGTTGATCTAAAGTTATTGATTTACACCATCAGATTTCTTCACGTGCTCAAAGAAAATCAAAAATTTTTGGAAATTAAATATTAATCAAATTAAACCTATCATAGGATATTTCACTTACTCCAGCCGCAGTCGCACACGCCACTTTCATTTTCCAGTCTATCCTAAATACTTTGCAAATTTTTCTGACCTCTAAGGCCAAACCAGATTTTTTTGAAATAACCACAGGATCTATTCGCACAAGCCACATCAAAAAATTTTCCATCTACCTGTTCTCTCGAAGCACCTATCTATGTCTACATTAATTAATTTACCACGGATTCCCCGAATTTCTAAGTCCATCGTGGAAATGTCGCAGAAACTTGACAAATTAGAGTGAGAGAACGCTATCTTACAGGAGAAATATTAGACGATCAAGGGCACTTGGTGCTCTCCAGAATTAACCAAAGGGCTCTATCAAAAAATATCACGTCTCTCTCGAGCCCGAAAAGATCTAATTATCGAGAACCGGAACCAGTGGATCACCATATTCGAGCAGAGCGATGCACTCCGGCAAATTTTCACTTAAAACGAACTCCACACTCGTCTGCCGAGTAGGAGATTGACTCAGGAATTTGGACATAATTCCAGCCCATCATTTACCCCTTCAGGAGGAAACCCAAATGACCAGTCTACATCCCTCAACCAGCAACTCCGAGAACGTTTTTTGGGAAATCAGCGGCACAAACCGAATAGAAACTGTCGCCATAGGCAGAAACGCAGGGCCGAGAATGCCTTGTTACAAGTGTTGGGCCAGAACGTAAACGGCCTTGAGGAATGTTTAAATGGATCAGTAACACACACGCAAATATAACATGCAAGTTTAAATAAACCTATTGAAACATCAATTAAACCCTATCAAATATGAGAAAAAGAGAATTAAATATAAATTAATAAACATAAAAATAAATTAAAATAATAACAAAACGCACCAAGATTCGCACGATACAAACACAAACATAACAAGAAAACACAACAAATTCGACAAAATTGAAAAATTAATAAAAGTTCATGAAAAATGAAACTTAAATCAAAAAATTTGAATTAGTGATAATTCAATAAAAATTCTAAATGAAAAATTATTAAAATAAATCAAAAAATAATAAAATTAAAGAATAGAATTCACTAGAAAATAACAAGGTCGAATTTGGTTTTACTGCATCAAATTTAACATGCAAGGTTAGGGACAGAAAATAGGTATAAATACTGATCCATTTTCACATTAAAGTTAACCAACCATAAAACCAAAAACCATTTTTGAAACTATTTTAAAACCTTTTAAAACCATTTTCAAATCTTACTTTTAGGTGAAAAATATTTATTTTGGAGCCCTCTGTCCACGTCACATCCTCGCAACCTCGGCAGAGCTCTGCTGGGATGTCGGCGTGGGGGGAGAGGTATTTTTATTTTTATTTTTATCATGCAATATTATGATTTTACGGAATGGAATGTAGGGTAATTTATGTTTATGTTTAATAAATATTTATATTATTTATAAATTGTTTTTCATACTTAAAATAATATTAATTAAATCTGTCGAAATTTTTCCGGCCCACAGCCAACACATATTGCAAGATAGTAAAATCTACATAGTACAGATTTGTGTAAGAGCGTGGAAAATCGCCAATGACATGTACCCGTGAAGACTCAGCGTGCGGAACGCAGGAGTCGTAACGTCAATATTATCCCTATAGATGAAACGAGAAATAAGGAAGAAGACTTTTGGCTGCTTCCTCGTTTCTCGTTTCTGTAAAATCGACCTAAATTTATATTACATACGGCTCAAAATCGTCACACCGAGTAGTCCAGTGGGCACTCAGTAAATACAATATAAACACAATATGCGCCTAAGGTCTATTGAAGGGAAAGGGTACGGGGATAAATTAAATCGAAATCGTTGATATAGCTTAATAGATAAATGATTTGAATTTACAGTTTGGAATAACATAATGAAAACTCATTAAATAAGTAATTTATTAATTCAATTATTGCTAAAAATTAAATAATTATTGAGTAAAACGAAAGGCCTCATTGATTAAATAAAGTTAATCCAAATAATGTGAGCAAAACTAATATGATTCAGTGATTAAGGAACCGAATTTTCTTTAAAGTAAATTACCGAGTGAAGTTAAATAATATAAATTCATTGATTAATAACAATTCGTTGATTGGAGTGGTTGATTTATCCGGGGAATTCATAGGAAAAAATTAAAGGAATTTGGATAAAAGTAGGATAATTCTTAGATAAAAATCAAGTAAATACTCGAGTAACAGGAAAGTAAAGCTTGATACATTGATCAAAAAGTGGGAATAATTTAGAGTAAAGCAACACATTGAATTAAAGTACTTTATCGATTAAGAAAAAAGAATTAAGTAATTCAAAATTATCGATTAATAGTAAAATGATGATCGAGAAAAATTAAGTGTAGACCCATTAATTGAAACGATTATTAAGTAGAACTAACGCAACTCATTGATTAACAAACGAAATCTTCTTTTGTAAATGGTAGACTAAAGCAAATCATATGAATTCCTTGATAAATCAACCCGTCGATAGCGAATTGTCGATTAGATTGAACAACACATTAATTAGAATTAAAGTGAAAGTAACATAATCCTTTAGTGTAAGTCAAATAGATCCTCGAGAAAACAAATTAAATCAAAGTTTGAGTCACTGATTAGAATATGAAAATAATTTATTAAATTACGAATAATTCGAATGACGAAAACTAATTCATGGATAACATAATTACTGGATTCAAGTTAGAATGACTTTTTGGGTCGAAGCGACGAACACCATTAGATAAAAACCACATATTTCTTTAAGCAATATGAATTCGTAGATTAAAATAAAGCCATTAATGATGAAGCGAAACGGGTTATTACCTAAATAAATTAATATAAACTACAAAATCAAAGTTTAAGATGATAAATAAAAATTTGTATTACATAAATTGTTACTACCGATTAATTTTGGAACCAACAAAATTCCACCTAGAGAATTCCCAAGATGTGAGATTTCATCCGCTCGAAAGCTCCGGTAGTCGCGAGAAGTTCCCTTAAAGAAGGTCCATACAATATATTCAAACTAAATAACCTAATAACCTACCAAAATTGATTTAGCCGAGCTTAAGCGAATCTGTTGATCGAGAATTCTGAAAATGAAATACAATGAATTTAATTACCGGATGTAAACATACTAAATCACCTTCTTTCAACCGCTTAAGATGCAACGGCAAGATCCGCCGGAAATCGTTCATCGAACGATACGTCTACGCACAATTAATTTATTCCGGTTCAACATCCGGCCTTGACCTTAAAAGTTCGATTAACATGTATATGAAATTGTTAAATAAACTTTAAATCAAATTACAAATTCTCTTATGTCAGTATACTGGACTTATACACATACTATTTAATACGCAACATTTTAAAATTAATATACATATATTAAAGTAAATTAATTATTAGATCTGTCCCACATATATTATTAATTATACTATTATATATCACAATATAAAGGAGTGCATACCAAAGGGCCAGGTCCGTAAGATAATATAATCCCTCTTGTCAACGTCCCATCGAGTAAAGAAAAGTAATATTCACGTTTTAACTTATCAAACAGCAATTCGCAGATGTGAGTAAACCCCTGTCCACCGAGACGTCCGCGAACCAATTTACATAGTATCCGAGTAGTACTTGATTGTTTAATCTTAAAAAGGAGGCGTAAGAGCGTCAGGAGGAGTTAATCGACGGGATATAGCACACCTAAAGCTTCTAGAGAAACCGCCCATCCGTTTCGAAAAAATCACAACCAAATATAAAGCTACTAGAATTCGATAAGTTTAAATTTAGATAACTCCAATAACAATAACACAGGCATCATTTATTTGATTATGACCTAAAGTGGATGAATTAATTGAATCTGATAACGATGATATTTTAGACATGTCGCCCAAACGAACCGCCAGTCAGGTAACGGACAAACAGGGACGGGAAGGAGCCCCGTCAACTATGGAAATAATCGACCAGTTACGACAACAGTGGCCGTATCCTACTACTTGGCGGATACTAGGCTTAGAGAAAGACCCTTGCGGACTCGCGGGACAGCAATATCCAGCTGCGGAGACCTACATGTACGCACAGAACCTCCTCACCCATTGGGAAAGGGTGCAGGCCCAGGTAGACCTACAAGTGGTGAAGGCGAGGATGCACCTCGCAAACGTGGTAGAAGACATCCGCGCCGGGCGGATTGCAGAAGCCTGCCCACCTCGTCCAGTCCGTGATACCCGACGACCCTATACGGTGGCGACTCTAAAGAAAAGCCTGAAAAGACATTTTCCGGAGGAATAAATTCGATAGTTACAGTCTGCATGTCGTAATTGATTTAAAAAAAAATTAAAAGTCGTTCGTGTTATTTCTCCTTATAGATAGATTTGTTCCGTACTTTTGTTTAACTGGATAAATTATGATCTAATTTAGTCAATAAGAAATTAAAATGATTTCTTTTGTTATAGTGATGCCTTCCCTACAAATCCTACAAACTGAACTGGATCACGCGAGGCAGTCAAACGCGGAGCTGCTCACCCAAATTATCCAACTAACCCGAGAAATGCAGCAGATAAAAGCAACATGGTCTGATCCCGCAAAAACGAAAGCGGTCTACCACCGACTCACGGCGGCACAGAAAGGTTGGGCGGAAGAGCGACAGCTCAATCAGAGCCTGCGCACTCAAATCCGAGGACTAGAAGTCGCCCTAGCAGTCTGCCGGGAGGGGGAGGCGGTAACCTATCCGCTCGTCTTCGCCCCATCCCAGATGCCGCAGAAAAGCACCCAATCAGCGGAGCAATCTATCCCTCCAACAAATAATCGTCGGCCGGGACGCAAGGAACGTGCCCGACGTCGAGCAACCCAGCTTCAAACCCATTAACTCATAAATGCTGCATGTTTTTGTTGATTCGAATAGAGTAGTCGTATTTATAATCAATTTGTTTCTTTGATACCGTTGTATGCCAGGGTTATCATAAATATTCTCATCACGTCACTGAATCTTCGTCTCATTTTTTTCCACAGTCAAATAAAAACCTAATCTTGAATTTCTACAAGGGACAGAGCAAAGCGAGCATAGGTCTTCTATCGACAGCTCGTGAACCCGAGGGTTGTCCGAGCAACTATAGTACTAGCGATAATACTCAATTTTTGCGGACAATCCACCACTTGAACACATTACCAACGTTGCCTAGCAACGGGTGCCAAGTGGCAGATAACAACATTTTGTATGGCGTTACGGGGCGACCGCAGGCTCATTCAAACAACTAACGAAACCCTGTAACCCACCACAAGCAAATCTGGGATGTGATGGATCTGCGAAAATGACGGAGTTACGGGATGTGTTTAATGAGGAGGAGAATCGTCGCGCATCGGATCTGGAAGTAATATATGCGCCGATGCATCCTTTCTTCTCGTACCCCTCCTCGACCCAAATCACCATTAACACGACGGGAATCGAGTCGCCCACCCGAGTTAGCATCTCCACGATACTCAATCCTCCATTAATAGAAGCAGAGCCAACAAGCGGACACTCGTCACCACTTATTATTTTGAGAAGAGTCAAGACGACCCACTCTGAATCCGCTCTTGAAGTGCTCCAAGCGTCGTTGTCTACCAGTGGGCATCGACGGGGACGATTGATTTAATTTCCTCGCGATCATAAATGCTTCAGCTTTAATCTACGCGGACTTACATTTTGATTAAAAAATTACATTTGCTTTTGTTATTGCTGTTACTATTCCTTGTACCTTCACCATTAAATTATATTGTATGTTAGCATATTTCGCAAATTAAGTATTAATCATCTAAAATTTTAATTACGTATTATTTTATCTCATTAGTTTAACCCCTAAATTAAATATTATTAAACAGAATTTGTAATTATGTACTAATTATTTCGTGAATTTAAAGAATTAATTTCAAATTTAGTGTAATTATATAATAAGGGTTAGATAGATCTTAGTAATAGGATAGAGTAAATCAATATGTAGCTTATCTCATCGTATTAACGACTGGCAAAATAAAAATAGTGATAAATTTCGTTACAGCTCTATAGCCAGCAGTTAAAATTTATAAGTCAATTAATGTCATTGATATTCGATATCCTCCCGATCAGAGATGTTGTGCTAAATTTTTTTTACCGGAACGCGTATATATAATTATATAGACAGGGCCGATCCTGGGTAGGCGGCCGCTCTGTGCGGTCTCATGTCCCAAATTTAACGACGGGGGGTGATTTTCCATGATAATCCTGACGGCGACGTTTTTTTAGGTCTCTTGTCTAAAATTTGACGACGGGAGATTTACCCCAATTTTCGCCCATCGCCAGGATCGGCCCTGTATATAGCATAAAAAGGAAAGGAAATGAAGATCATTACGAAACCCATTTTGAGTATATATATATGTTTATTACAATAATAGAAACGTTTAATAAAAATTAGTTAATAAATTATAAAATACGCATATTAGATACTCAAACAATATTGCATAAATATTTTTAACAATACATGAAATCAATACGTCAGCCAATTCTCGTTATCAGAAATCATCTTTAGTTCCGGAACGCGTTCCTGTCCAAAAAGGAAGTACCGGAACGACGTTCCGTAGCGTTCCGGCTCGACAACACCACTGCTCCCGATCATGTTCTTTACTTAAACTTGAGGAACCAGGTATATCTCGGAATCAAAGGAACATAACATAACGCGTAAGACCTTCTAGCGGCCGCTTTGAACATGAAACGAAGGTTATTCGAGGAGTAGTATTGGTAACAGTGCTTACCTGCTCGAATGGCATTCGGCTGTCATACACATTACCAATATGGCTTGAACCATGGGTGTATGATGGTAATCCGTAAATTGTGTGGTGTACGAGGGGAATTAACCCTAGAATAGACGGAGCATGTGATTTAATGGAAGTAATGAATCATTAGTAATAAAGTTTTACCAGTACACCAATATTTGTAAAAGCGCGACTGATCACACTTTGAGACTAGTGGGGGTGTCATTGTTTTAGTTGGTGATACCATGATTTTAATCGTCATTTGGTTATTCTCAGAATCAGCAGCCTTGCATTTATCATTTTTCAGCCGAGAAGATTACAATCAATGAGTAGACACAATAAATCGCGACTTTACGTGTCAACAGACACATCTAAGAACTTTGAATAGAACCGATAAACAAAAAATAGCTACGATTGGGATTGAATTAAGAAGTTGAATGAGGCCCGTATTCTCCAATTCAATTTGCTCATTCGACCATGTTTAGGTTTCTATTTTTTTATTTTGCTTTCTTGTTTGGTGTAATTTAAAAAAGAAAAACAATGATCAGTAAATTTCTGTCCTTATGGATTTTGCTTAACGTTTTTTGAATAGAAATACATTAAGTAGTGTTTTTATTATTGGTTTTGAGTAAAATTCTAAAACAGTCATTATTTGGTATTTGATATAACATATTAATAAAAAATTACCAAAAATAATAATGTTAACCCTAATAATTAACTTGCAGCAAGATATAATAAATAATGAAACATTCCATAGTATAATATCACAACTAGTACTATTACAAAATCTTCTTAATAATTGCACTTATTACGTACATACGCATTATTAGAATACGCCTTTCGCTGTAATTCTATACTCGAGACCACTTCTTTTATTGGTATATAATATGGATTGAAGTTGTTTAACTTAACAAATCAGTTTTTTATGCAACAATTATTAATCAATAGCTTTAAAAGTGGAATAATTTCAGTTTGAATATCTGCTTAAAAAGAAAATAATGTTGGGGTTGTCGGTGAATTTGAATATGTTGTATTGTCAATCTGACTCCAAGCGTGCTTTTAAACAACAGTGTTGGGCCAGAACGTAAACGGCCTTGAAAAATGTTTAAATGGATCAGAAACACACACGCAGATACAACACGCAATTTAAAATAAACCTGAAAAACACCAATTAAACCATATAAAATCTAAGAAATAAAAGAAGTAAATATAAATTAATAAACATAAAAATAAAATAAAATAATAACAAAATGCACCAAGATCCGCACGATACCTACACAAATACAACAAGAAAACACGACAAATTCGACGAAATTAGGAAAAATCAATTAAAGTTCATTAAAGTGGAATTTAAATCGAAAATTTTGAACTAGTAATAATTCAATAAAAATTCGAAATAAAAAATTATAAAAATAAATCAAAAAATATTAAAATTAAATAATAGAATTTGCTAGAAAAGAACAAGGTCGAATTTTGTTTTACTGCATCAAATTTTACACGTCATACAAATAGGTATATATACTGATCCATTTTCACATTTAAAAACAACAAACCATTTTTAGAAACCATTTTTTTTCAAAACTGATTAAAACCATTTTGAAAATTGTCAACCATCTTTCAACTATTTTGAACTAGTTAAATACTTCAAACAGAATTCTTAGGTGAGAATCATTTATGGTGGAACCCTCTTTCCACGCCACGTTCCCTGCATCTCAAATGGAGCTCTGCTCGGCGTCGGCGTGGGGGGAGTGGTATTGATGTTATTTTATGATTATTTTTATGAATTATGGAATGGTCAAACATGGGTAATTTGTTTGTTTTATAATTAATAAATATTATTAATATATATAACTTGTTTTATATGTTTTATAAATTTTAAATGTCGAAAATTTTCCGGCCCACAGCCGACACATCACGCAAGTTAGTAAAATCAACATAGTGCAAATGCATGTAAGTGCGTGGAATATCGCCAATGATATGCACCCGTGAAGAATCAGCGTGCGCAACGCAGCGGTCGTAACGTCAATATTATCCCTATAGCTGAAGCGAGAAATAAGGAAGAAGTCTCTGGCTGCTTCCTCGTTTCTCAATTCTGTAAAATCGACCTAAAATTATGTTACATACGGCTTAAAATCATCACACCGAGTAGTCCAGTGGGCACTCAATAAATGTAATATAAACACAAAGGCGCTTAAGACCTATTAAAGGGAACGGGCACGGGGATAAACTAACTGAAATCGTTGGTATAAATAAATTCAATTGATGTTTAAAGTGAATTAACTGGTAGTATATTAGCTCAACGAAAATAAAACATAAATATCATAAGTAGTTCAGTGAGACCCTTAACTTGAATCTATCCATCGAGTTAACATATTTGTGTTGCCATTAAAATAAATATTCCCTTTAAGTAACGTGGATTTTAATAAAATGATCATTGGAAATTCAAGCGACCCACGGCTCAATCTAAACTAACTCCTTGATTCAGGATTAAAGTATACGAGATAAAATAGGAAGTAAAAAAAGTATTGTAATAACTTAAATAAAAATCACCGATATAACTAAAACTCGTGAACTAAATTTCAGAGTAAAATGGATACCACTTATGATTAATTTAAACCCCTGATTTAAATAAAACTCAACACTATGATAAAGGTCGATGGTTCGAAGAGATTAAGCAACCTTAGTGATAATAATAGTAAACCAAATTCACGCTTTCAATGAACTTGAGCGCGAGAGGTACCCAAAAATGCAAATGTAGCTTTAAATAATTTAGACGAAGGGCAAATCAACTCATTGGGTGAAACTTACGAGAGAGTAGCATTAGCGAATAGCAATTAGTGGTAATAATTTAAGGTTATAGTTCAATTTTGGCAGACGAGTTCACTGAGAGAACGAATCGGATAAAAAAAAAATCTATTCCTAGGAGTAAGGCAAAGTAATAAAGCTAGGTAAACCCGATTACCAGAAATAAAACAAATTCCTAGTTAGCTATATTAGTTACGATCAGTTTCAACGAACAAATTCAGTTAATGTCGTAGAAAAATTTAGTAAAGCTTAATTTAATGGAATTAATAATTTTAGTTACTACCCTTAAACGAGTAAAAATCATTCGAACCATCAACCAAATTCAAGTAAACCCAACGGAATGAGGTTATAATGACCATCAATTGTTAATAAGTTGCGACCAAAAACCGAGCAAGCATTAAATAAAACAATTCACGGATTACAACCTAACATAAATTCGACAATCTACTGATCAGGAGCATCAATTAGCAGTAAAGGACCCATAGGCCAGCTGGTTAAAGTTCATATGTTAGGCACACCCAATTAACTACGCAATTTGAATCACGAGGATTTTTCGTAATAAATAGTCCACGACATTCGAAAGTCCATCAATACCCAAATAAAATGAAAGAACACAGCTTTGTAACACAACCAATAGATCAGGAGAATGCAAATCTGTCTTACGATCGACCAATGTAGACGTGAACTGAGATAACTTCCAATCGCTGGTAAATAAAAATATCCAAACGATACGGGGAATAATCCATCAGAATCCATCGTAGAAGTACGCATGTGACACCAAAAATCTAACAGATGAAGGTATAAGAAGCGATTAAAACGATACCTTACCTTAGTTGATCTGATCGAACTTCGCAAATGAAAATTCTAAGATAGCACGTTGATTAAATAACACTGAATAATAGATTTGCCGCGCGAAAAAGATAACCAGTTTATCAGCTAACAATAAACATAGACCGAATATATTATCGCCAGAACAATCAGATCGGTGAAATCGGAAACCTGATAGACGCCGTAAATCTAAACATAAACTATCTCGGGGCGAGTGTGCATCTCCGTCATCTGAAACGTGCACGAGAATCGACTTATGTAAATTAGTTAAATTCCAACATTGATCGAATAGCTCACGAAATTCTGGAATTCTATTTTATGAGCTAGAATAATTACATAAAGGCATTTGTATTGCATATTTTATAAATAAACAGTTACATTTAGTAATTAAAGTTAACATTATTTACAATATAAGTTTGATATTTTTGATTACGATATTACGTTTATTATTTAATCTATTAGCCCAAATATTAATATAAAGTACATATTGAAAACCTATTATTTTTGTTAATTAAGAGGGGTGCATGGTCAAGCCATCTAATTAGGAGACATGAATCAAGGTTGACCAATTCAGGTGCTTTGAGGGCACGAAAGGTTAACAAATAAAGGGAAACCCCCCCGTAACCATGAAGCTTGGTTGAACTAAGAATTCCGCCCGACATTGATAAATGACAGTACGTGACCGAACGCAAGTTTCTACTCGTCTCAACAACATAATATTAAACAATACGAAAGCCCAACAGCCATCACTTAGCCATTAGCGAGTCAGATAATAGACCGCGCGCACAATTTAGATAATCCGTTTTATTCTTTCATTTATCATACGCCAGTGATTGATCATAATACATTGCTTTCAGTCAAACATGTCTCTAGAATGGACAGACACTAGATCGACCGACACGCCACCTAGGAAGGAGTCGCCCAGGAGAACAGGAAGGATCGGAAAAATTCGTCGGCAATGGCCGTACCCTGCCACTCGGAGGGCACCGGATCTAAATAGCGACCCTGAGGGACTCACTAGACAGCAGTACCCAGCTGCCGAGATATTTTCTAACGCGCAGGACCTCCTCACCCAGTGGGAGCGGGTGCAGGAGCGGGTGGACTTGCAAGTAGTCAAGGCAAGGATGTACCTTGCAAACGTGCTGGATGACATCCTTGCCGGGCGGATCGCCGTCGCCCATCCACCTCGTCCGGTTCGAGACACTAGGCGGCCCTACACGGTGGAAGCTCTCAAAAGAAGCCTAGAACGATACTGCCCGGACAATTGAACTAACGGATAAATTGATGTAGTGATTTGATAATAATTAGACCTGCGTGTGTTTTCTTCTTACATAACTGAAAATGAACTTTCGATTTGTTTGAAAAAATTAAAACATTTAGACCAATCATAAATCGACGTGTAACCACCTATTTAATTACAGCGATGTCCACTCTACGGATCCTACAGACGGAACTAGATCGCGCGAGGCAGACGAATGCAGAGTTACTTAGTCAGGTCCTGCAATTAACTCGCGAGATGCAGCAGGTCAAAGCGACTTGTTTAGACCCTAAACGGACGAAGATCCTGTATCAACGACTCACCGCAGCTCAAAAAGGCTGGGCCGAAGAACGCCAGCTCAATCGGAGTCTACGTACGCAGGTTCGGGGACTCGAAGTCGCCCTAGCGGTATGCCGGGAAGGTGAGGCGGTAACCTACCCGCTCATCTTCGCCCCCACTCAAATGCCGCAGACAGCTACCAAGTCAGCAGAACAACCCATCACCCCCAGCAGTCGTCGACCGGGACGTAAGGAACGTGCCCGACGTCGCGCAGCACAACTCCAACACGTCCAGTAGTAACAGTTGTACATGTGTCTGAATCGAATAAAATAGTCTTAAATGTAGTTGAATTATTATTCCAATATGACCGTATACCAACACCGCCAATTCGTTCCGCAGTCAATTAAGCACTAATCGTGAATGAACATGAGGGACAGAGCAAAGCGAGCATAGGTCTTCTATCGACAGCTCGTGAACCCGAGGGTTGTCCGAGAAACTATAGTACTAGCCAATGGTACTCAATTTTTGCGGATAATCCACCACTTGAACACATTACCAACGTTGCTTAGCAGCGGGTGCCAAGTGGGTCAGTATCATTTTGTATGGCGTTACTAGGGTCGCCCGGAAGATAAGCAAGATTTGAAACCCTGTAACCCACCAACAGTAATGAACTCCAAACGATATAAACTTTATTGATTAATACACTTCATCTCCACTTTAAAATGACACAAAGAATTATATGTTACAGTCACGACTTGGTGCTTATTACGACCCTTCGGGAAGAATAGCACTTTTCGGATCAATTGGATTTCACAATCACTTGACTACTCTGACGGGTTTCTGAGATCGGTAGCTCTGATTTAGTGGCTTATCTTTGACTTCGTAAAATTTCTGTTTTCCTTGATTTCAACTTCTAGTTTTCTCCAAATTTCTCTTTACTACCTTTCTTCAATAATTTTCAGCAATTTTCTCCTTTTAATTCTTAGTCCAATTTTTCTTTCAGTTGCGATTCCTTTTTATACTCTGTCATCTAATAATACTTTCTGATGTCAAATAGAATTTCTAATATTTTTTACCGCTAATTCCATTTGGGCCTCTATAATCACTGGCAGCTGTCTAGATAAATAATTTTTTAGAAATGCCCTTTCCGGGATTCCAAAACAACATTCCTTACATTATCTTGAAAGGGCTTTCGAAACAACGTGCAAAGTTTGCTTTTGTTTATCTAAATTTGCACTAGTTAATCATAAATGACCTTTTATTCAATTGTGTTTATTGATTTTCTCTTATTCCCTTCTCGTTATTCAAAATTTCTTTCATTCCCTTTTTATTAAGCTCCAGAACCACATCTTAATCACTTATCATTGTTTCCCAATAATTTTACATGCTTATTAATTATTTTACTCTATTATTTAGGTATCCTCAACACTAATAACAATTTAGCAAAACCCATTATATTATTCAAAATGAAATAATACAACCTTTGATTTCCATAGTAACTAACCAATACCTTCTCTACACAAAAGCTTAATTCAATTCAACTAATATATCGAATAAAAATTTATTGATAGAAATTCTCTTTACAATCATCAATTACATGTACCATAATAGATCCTCCCGAATTTCCTAAAATAAAATATTGATGGATTCTGGTAACAGAAAATCCCAACCGAACAAAAATAAAGCATGCACACATCCAAGACAAAAAGTATTTATTCACAATCAAATCTCAGTGAATAAAGCTCTTTTTCCATCAATTTGTTAATAATAATTTACACTCGATTCTGATTGGATATTATTAATAGTAACAATAAATAATAACAAATTGCAAACAATAATTGAAGCTCAAATTGTGGAACCGCCACAATGCGGTTGCTAATATTAGAAAAGAGGGGAATAATTATAGAAAAACTCTAAAGCAGCACCAGTTCAAAGACAGTGGTAACAATTCCAAGGAAACCGTATCGATAAAGTGTTCGACTCTGACTGTTAATACGCGGGCCACGGGATAATGATAACTACACTACTCTAGCAAGGCATCAAATATGTGATATTGATCAGCAAGTTCTGGTAACTGTGTGATTGAGCATAGCGGCTTCGATTATGGCAATGATCGATCAGGTTACTGGATTGCGCGCAGTGAGTTTTGGGCCAGCTGACTGACCAACCGCTGAGCTACATACCGATATGCTGGACGCAGGCACGATTCCCAGCTGGCATTGATAACCTCATCAATGTATTCCTTGATCTGACTGTCAGTGCAATATGCGACGCCCCACGATATCGCCGTAAGCACGATGACAAACAGCGCCCAACCAATCCAGCTGCTCGCGGTATCGAATCCAATCCAAGTCAAGATGTAACGAAGAATTTGCCCGATTATGTACCACATCACGAGCACAAACAGTGTCCATGCTTCTCGCTGAATGGAAACGAAATCAAATCTCAAGTTAAAGGCAATTATTGTTTGGGAAGATCCGCAAATCTTTTTACTTTATTATTTGAGGAAAAAGAAAGATCACTGTAATGATTCTGAATGATATATGAAGCATTTAGCAAAGATGTATTAAAAGGTGCGGTAGTGTCAAATTTCGGTATGAAAATTTTGATGTCAATGCTGATGGCGGCTTAGGAAGGTCAAGGGAAACAAAATAAAGATACAACACTCGAATCAAATCGGCGTAAGAAGACATGCGAAATGTCTAGTCTAAAATTATGTCGTAGTTCAAGCCATTTCAAAAGCAGATATTCCCCAAAGGAAAATTATAAAATAAATTATTAAAAATAATTATAAATAAATAATTAAAATAAATATAATGATAATAATAAATTAATATAATGAAAATATCGATAAAAAAATATTAATAATTAATAAGAAAAATTGTTTAAAATTATATATATATATACATAACTAATAAATAAATATTATGATAAAAATAAATAAAAATAGCGATAAAAATTAAAATAATAATTAATAAATAAAATGATAAAAAATTAAATAACTAACAAAATAAATAATTAAAAATGATAAATAGTTTTAATTTTTACCAGATTAGAATTTTGAATTACGAAATAATTTTTTTTCAATCTACCTGTTTGGGTTTTTAAAACATTATCGGTAATTTGATTGGATAAATAATTTAAAATTGCTGAAAAATATTTTAATATTAAGTTTAATGTCGATAGTGGATACGCGCAATTAGAATTGCCGTACGAAGCAGTTAGCAACAAATACCACATCCTAGATATTTCATTCCAAATAAGATATAGTGAGCGGACATTCGATAATTCATAATTTAGGAAGTTCACAACTTCCAAATAGCATATAATGATTTTAAACACAAAATTACCCTTTGCGATTATCGATTAATTTCAGAAATTGATTATTGTTTAATCTTTTTCCTTTTTATAAGCAATCAAACATTAAGATTATCGATTAATTTAATTTTCCGCGGGAGTCAGAGAATGAATGCTAATTTAGGTTCTTGCTCATTGTTACCCAACTTAGTTGTTTACCAAGCCCTTGGTTACCTTATGAGTTATCGTGGACGGGAGATGAAATGAACAAGATAATCCTATATAATTAAGAAATGTGGGAAGCTTGGATTTGTTTCAATCAAGAGAAATGGGCGGCTAATAATTGGCAACCAATCAAAAACTAGAATTGAGAGAATAAATGGCGCCAGAGAATCAAGATGTAAAATATTGGTCTGCTTATGAGACATGCAAAATCTATTGGATATTACAGACAGTTAATGGAATGAGATAAATAATAAAAGCGATGATCACTGAATGAGGCCTAGATATGAGCTCATGATGAGTGCTACCAACGCGATTTCATATCGATTACACACACCAACCATATCAGATGTTGAACCCGATCGATCATGCACGTGAACTTCACACGTGTGCAATGTGCATTCCGATTATGCTAATGATTATTGACTTTTCAATGGTTATTAATAAAATAGGGATAAATACACATAGGGTACAGTGTTCTCTTTGATCAGGTCCCAGCAACTGTCACGTTTGAATGCACATTACCGTTTCCCAATCAATATCAATGCAACGGATTCAAAGTAGGTTGCAAAATCAATAAATTATTTTAATGCAGTGCGATTATCAAAATGAAAGGGTTCATTAGAACTTCTCCTTCTCCCGATCGACAGTAAATAACTCCTCAACAATCCCAACGTGTCAAAATCGATAAATGAGAACAATTAGAGAATTATAAATGAGAAAACTTAAACAAGACGGTTTCCAGCGGAAATTCCAGCCAATAAATATTAATAGCAAGCCGCCCCCGAAAAATTGATTGATCAATAAATGAAAATCTACATCGAGCTTATTCTTGAATGAATTTTTTTCCACGAAAATTTTGAAGCATTCCTCGATTTCCTGTTCTAATTGCAACCGAAACTGTACGGAATGCTCAGCATTGCCGAAGTTCTTTCTATTGTTGAACTTATCAATAGCGGCACCACATATCCGTTCGTGCTCTTTCTGCAGCTTACTTTCCTTGAGAAATTTGGAGGCACAGATCTTTTCCATTTCCTCATTGTAGAAACGCTTGCATATGTTCAATGACGCCATGTTGCTCGCCTCGGCGATGCCCTATCAACATATGATTACCAGCTATGTCAAACTGGCGCCAATAAACTCACATCGAATATTCCCTGAGGAGCCACAATATCATCACTGCTGAAAATCCGGAAATATGCTTTGAAATACTCAAGCAACTCTTGGCAAGTGATATTGCAACCGTTGATGGCTTTCGGCACTACGTAATCTGCTGACAGCATTTTTGGCACATATAAACGTAAATTTTCCACAAACCCCTTTTTAATATCACTCAATTTCCCATTAAACACTTCGCTAGACATCACCTGAAATGATTTTATTTTCAAACTTACTAATCGATATCAAACTCACTTTAGATCCGGGGAAAGGCATTAAACAACAATCGATTCTTGAAAAGCACCGATGAAGGAATTTCCGTACTCCGATTATTTGAGGATTGTCATTTTCGTCGTACATCAAAAACTCGTCTAAATATTTCTTTCCTCCTTCCAATCCATACGGATTCAAATACGGACTATTCCAGTCGCGAATTAAAAATTGCAAATGCTGGAAAGGTTTAATTGTTTCATTTCTTTCCATTGCCAATCTACCATAATTAATAAATACACTTAGAAATTCTAAATTATCTTCTCGGAGTTGTGAATTTACGTTGAATATTTGCATTGAACTTATCATAGTACTTAATGCAAATATCATTGCGTTCTTTCTCATTGTTGATTTTTTATCAAATGTACCTTGAGTGTCCATTAATAAAACTGCACACTCTTCACCATCTTCCAGTTCCATAAGATATGGTTCACTCCATATTAATATACCAGTTGTATCACAATCTCTACCATTTTTCCAACTAAACCCCGTTAAAGGAGTATCTGGATCACTTAACCAATTATTTTTATCTTCAGCTTCTAAGTATTTAAGAAAAAAATTCAGCATAAACGATTTGCCCCTACGCATATCACCTGCAATAGAAATAACAACAACAGACTTATCCCTAATTTTTTCATTTTCTAAAATTTCTTTCAAAGCATCTTCATTTAATTTGAAATTATCTTTTGTTTCAGTCAATAATTGAATAGGATATCCTTTTTCCATATCTAAAAAATAAGAAAAACTTTGATTATATAAAATAAACATGAAATTTATACTATAAATATTGAATTTAAACCATTTTTAATTACTTAATTTTCTTATAAATAATTTATATCAAAATAAAATGATAATTTTTACTTACTTGTCAATTTTTTAAAATAAAAATGAATTTAAACAAATAAGGAGTCATATATTTAAACATTATGCTCTATGTGGCTATTTATTTAACACTGGTGTTAATTGGTAAATTGTGTAAAGAATGCCAAAACTTTTCAATTATAAATGCTTCGCTCATTAAAATTAAACAGATGCAATTGCGTTATTGGTATTTGAAATACATTATTAATATGTATAGTTTAGATATTTAAATTATTTTGTAATTAAATAAATTATTGGGCCAGCACACAAATAGCCTGGAGAATTGTTTAAATGCATCAGTAATACAGCACGAAAACCCAGCACCAAGATAACTTAAAATACAATATACAACACCAACTAAACACTTTAAAATCTGAGAGAATATAAATAAATATAAAATCAAAAAACCCAAAAAAAAATAAAATAAATACAAAATGCATCAAGAACCGCATGAAATTTACATAAAAAATAACATAATAACAAGAAAATTTGACCGTAAAATGACCATTTATATAAAAGTAAAAATTAATGAATTGGTGGGTTACAGGGTTTCAAATCTTGCTTATCCTTCTAGTTGCCCTCGTAACGCCATACAAAATGATGCTGATCGCCACTTGGCACCCGTTGCTAAGCAACGTTGGTAATGTGTTCAAGTGGTGGATTGCCCGCAAAAATTGAGTACCATTGGCTAGTACTATAGTTGCTCGGACAACCCTCGGGTTCACGAGCTGTCGATAGAAGACCTATGCTCGCTTTGTTCTGTCCCTCGTAACTATTCAGGATTAGGTTCTTATTTGACTGTGGAACGAATTGGCGGGGTGATGAAGATGTTTAGGACAATGTTGGCATACGATTATATTAAAGTAACAATTCAACTAAGGCTAAAACTATTCGATTCGATTCAAACACATGTATATCATTTACTATTTGACGTTTTGGAGTTGTGTTGCGCGACGTCGGGCACGTTCCTTACGTCCCAGTCGACGATTGTAGGTTGGAGGGATGGGTTGTTCTGCTGGTTTGGTAGTTGTCTGCGGCATTTGGGTTGGGGCGAAGATGAGCGGATAAGTTACCGCCTCACCTTCCCGGCATACCGCTAGGGCGACTTCGAGTCCCCGAATCTGCGAGCGCAGGCTCTGGTTGAGCTGCCGCTCCTCTGTCCAGCCTTGCTGTGCTGCTGTCAGGCGGTGGTATAATGTCTTTACTTTCCCCGGCTCCTTCCAGGTTGCTTTAATTTGTTGGATTTCGCGGTTCAACTGAATAACCTGGGCCAGTAATTCCTCATTTGCTTGCCTTGCGCGATCCAATTCGGACTGTATGATCCTTAGAGAGGACATCACTGTAATTAAATGGGTTATTGCAACTTCAATTTATGATTAGTCGAGTTGAGTAGTCTTTAATTTTATCAAAACAAATCAAGAGTTAATTCCAATTATATGAGAAGAAAACACACGCATTTCTAACTATTATTAATCAATCACTACATTAATTTGTCTCTGTTATTTCAATTGTCTGGGCAATACCGCTCTAGGCTTCGCTTGAGGGCTTCTACTGTGTATGGTCGCCTGGTGTCTCGAACTGGGCGGTGTGGATAGGCGACCGCGATTCGCCCGGCAAGGATGTCCTCCATCACGTTTGCAAGGTACATCCTTGCCTTGACTACTTGCAAATCCACCCGCTCCTACACCCGCTCCCACTGGGTGAGGAGGTCCTGTGCGTTGGAGAAGATCTCGGCAGCTGGGTACTGTTGCCTTTCGGGTTCATGAAGGTTGTTATTCTGGCCCAGTGCCTTCCGAGGATTAGGGTAAGGCCATTGTGATCGGAGTTCGGCCATGGCGCCTGCGGCCTGTGGTGTCTTTCTTGAGTACTTCGCGGTAGTTGTTTGGGTGGTAGTTTGATCGCGTGACATGACCTGCAACGATATTAAGGATAAATCAGTTGGTACGTAAAGTTTGAAATGAACTTTATTCAACCGGGCTACATGGGTTGATGGTCGTTATTTGTAGAAGCATCATGGCGGGATAGTTATTAACGTCTATCGGGCTTCGTGATGGTTATAGATCATTCCGAAAAATTGTTAACGCCCGCGAATTGGATTCGTTATCAGCGGTCATAGAAACCTTACTTACGACGATCAATATACTGTACTCTGCGGTTAATTTAGGTTAACTTCTGGTTCATAGCCTAAATAATATTCCTCACGATTAAATTATTGAATGTATCCTGTATCTGAGTAACCAATGATCGGTACAGCTTTGGTGGGTCGGACTATATCGGTGTCTAGGAATTATTCGATGTAAAAGCGTTCCCACATCCATTCGAGTTTATGTCTATAACATTTAGGAGCACTAGGGGATAACTTATTTCTCGGACCTTTAAATGCTCACAGGTGTTCTTGCGTGGAGGATTCGAGAGGGTGGAGAAATTAGTAGTTTGGGAATCAATATCTGAGTCGGGGATGCTATTAATAGGGGTGGTTATCGTTAGGTAAATGCTTAGATCTTAACTGGAACTGAATTATGAGGGTTATTATTTATTACGGATTTATAATTTTATACTTGAATTTATTTATTTACGAAAAAGGATGTGTTAGATCGATAGTGGCGTGTTTCCGTTGGTAAATTTTGTACGTTGTTAGAAATGATTGACCGGATGTCCGGTCAGATGGTGACGTGATTGATCGTCGATTGGCTTTAGATTTGGTATGAACTTAGTCGGGATGTTATTTTACTAATTAGCGTTGGTGGTAGATTGGTGCAATTTCCGTCATAATTCGGTATCCGGCGTATTTCCGCTGTTTGGTCAATTGGATACACTGCTAGATCACGGCATTTTTAATAGATTTTAACGCGTTGGAATCTTGGTTGCATTTACTCGATTTATGTTCTAATTTTTTGGAATGTTTTACTACTTCACTCTATCGGAATTTTAACTTCATCGACATGTTGGTGGTACGTCTATTAGCGCCATTGGATTTTACTAATGCTTAACATTATCACTCCGATATTACCAATTTTTCAGGCTTTCATGTTATGGAAGGTAAGCTAATTTTGGTATGATCTTATTTGATTCATTTAACACATTTTAGCCGTTAGGTTTAAACAGATATTATCGTGAAAATGATTTGGTTCTTTCTCACCGCGATTTAAGCTATTCCTATCAATATCGATTGAATTTAATAATGCTGCAAGGTTTTGTAACTCCTTTAACAGTAATTTTGTGTCAATAAACTGCTGTTCAATTTTTCAGTTACGGATTTGTTTAACTTTATCTTAAAGATTTTTAATTCACGAATTACCCATTTTCATCCTATAATCATCGTATTTCAACTTTGAATGACTTAAGTTAAAAATTGCCTTAATAAATTATCTAAAAGGAAATGTTCAACTCGAGGATTATTTAATTTTCATTAGTAATTACACTAATTTTAAGCAATGGGTTATTTTGATTTCAATTAACTTAAACCGTGATTTGAAGTGACGAATTTCTTTTACTTTGATGGACGAATTACCCTAGGTTAGCCACTGAATTATCCACGAGTGAATTTACTATTAATCTATTTTATTTAACCTATTTTTGCTCCTTGAATTTATATTAATTTACCGAAAACCTTGTTTACGAATCAGTACATTTTACTACCTTTAACAATTTCTATTAATTACAATCCCTCGAATAAAGTATTTTAAATGATAGTCTAATTCATCCTTTAAATTGGTTCATTATTTTTAACCAAAGCTATGTTTACTTTTACTTGAAGATTTATTGGGTTATTTTTATTACTCTAATCTTATCAATCAATTAACTTAATTTTTTAACTAACGCAATGCTTATATTTTTCCCGTAATCATTAAATGGCTATTTTTTAAGAGATTTTTCTATTTTTGATTATTTTAGCATACCGTTATCAATTTACTTCTAATTTATTTATATCAATGACTTCGATTTAATTTATTCCCGTACCCTTTCTCTTTAATAGACCTTAAGCGCAATTTGTGTTTACATTATATTTACTGAGTGCCCACTGGACTACTCGGTGTGATGATTTTAAGCCGCATGTAATATAAATTTAGGTCGATTTTACAGAATTGAGAAACGAGGAAGCAGCCAGAGACTCCTTCCTTATTTCTCGTTTCAGCTATAGGGATAAATATTGACGTTACGACCGCTGCGTTGCGCACGCTGAGTCTTCACGGGTGCATATCATTGGCGATTTTCCACGCACTTACATGCATCTGCACTATGTAGATTTTACTTTCTTGCGTTATGTGTCGGCTGTGGGCCGGAAAAATTTCGACATTTTAATTTATAAAACATATAAAATAATTTATGTAAATAATATTTATTAATTATACAACAATTCAACAAAATTACCCTTCATTGACCAAAATAACAAATATCATCATATTGCATCAAAATAACATAAAATAAAATGCCACTCTCCCCACGTCGTCGCCAAGCAGAGCTCTATAGAGATGCTACGGACGCGACGTGAAAAGAGGGTTCCACCATAAATAATTCTCACCTAAATGTGCTGAAAGTAAATTCTGAATAAAACTAAACGCTTTCAAAAATAGTCTCGAAAATAGTTTAAGATTTTTAAGAACTAGTAAAAATGGTTAGTTTCGAAAAACGGTGTAATTTAATGTGAAAATGGATCAGTATATATACCTAATTTTCTGGTGTGTGAAATTTGATGTAGTAAAACAAAATTCGACCTTGTTATTTTCTAGCAAATTCTATTATTTATTTTTATTATTTTTTGATTTATTTTTATAATTTTTTATTTAGAATTTTTATTGAATTATTGCTAATTCAAATTTTTCGATTTAAATTTCCCTTTAATGAACTTTAATTGATTTTTTCAATTTCGTCGAATTTGTTGTGTTTTCTTGTTGTATTTGTGTAGGTATCGTGCGGATCTTGGTGCATTTTGTTATTATTTTAATTTATTTTTATGTTTATTATTTTATATTTAATTCTTTTATTTCTCAGATTTTATATGGTTTACTTGATGTTTCAGTGGGTTTATTTAAATTGCGTGTTATTTTTGCGTGTGTGTTTCTGATCCATTTAAACATTTTTCAAGGCCGTTTACGTTCTGGCCCAACATAAAACACTCGGGGGTCCGTAAAATTGCGACCCGCAATTTCAATTGATTTCAAAATAATCCATACATTTTCAACATTCACATTCATAAAAATATCTACGGTAAGGTTAATCATCAAGATAAAGATGGACTTAAGGTCCTGCTATGATACATAATCAAATAAAATCGAATAGTTCAATATCAATGTAAATCAATATCAGTTCAAATCACTGTAGATCAGTATGAGTTAATAAAATCAGTTCAAATCAATGTAAATCAGTTATATTTGGCTTCGAATGAATCGCTGACGGCTTGGGTTTCGCTTTCGAGCTGGGTTGATCTTGAGGGGTGATTGATGGAAATCTGCGAGAGTCTTGTCGTTTCGTTAGTTTTGTTAGTTTTTCGAATTTGGGTGAACATTCTTCTGAATTTTTGAATTTGGGTATTTTGCCTTTGTTTATTTCTTGTTAGGCCGATGATGAGACAGCATATAAGGAGTATTATGTTAGAGGTTATACTAATCGGTAGTATAAGTTCGATTGATAAACTTGTTGTACTGGGTTCATTTTCCTGTCCCACTTGTTTTCCTGGTTGTTTTTTGATTGATAGGACGATCTTTTGAATTTCTTGGATTGGTTTATTATTGGGATTTGCTCTGGCTTTTCTTTGAATTTGTCTGATGAGGGTTTCTAGGGTTTTCTTCGTTTCTCGGTTCTCATTTTTTTATATTAGCTATCTCTTCATTATTTTTCAGTAGGGTTTGTACCATTGTTTGGGTTTTTTCGATATTCTGTTTCAACTCGTCCTTGTTTTCTTTTGTGAGGCATTGTGTACATTGGAGGTTTATTTGTTGACATTCTTCATTATCAGGGTTTCTGCAAATTTCTTTGAAATCGGCACAGGTGCTGTCTTCTCTTCTGAAGGGTTGGGATTTCTCGCATTTTTCTAACGGATTTTCCGTATTGCATTTTCTCATTATTATCATCATTATTATCCACAGGTTTGGGTTCATTCTTTCTATTTTTATACATTATCAATTTTTATATTTATCTACAAGATTATTTCGTTTATTTACAGTGGAGTTTTAGCCCTTTTTATTCTTTCTCTTTTTCTGGGGTTGAGTGTATCTCGCACTCCTCTTTAGTTTTGTTTTCTGAAAATCTCATTATTAGGACTTGGGCTTTTATTAATCGCTCGGTTATTTTTGGGAGTTCCTTTAGTCGTTCTTTGTTTTCTTTGATTACTCTTTGTTGGTTATAGATTTTCATCTGGAGGTTTCTTTCTTTTGTTTGTTTTCTCTTGAGCTGACGCTTATAATTGACTCGTTTGGTTGTTTGTTTTTTCAGCTTTCGTCTCGCTTCCTGGAGTTGTTCTGTTAATGTTTTAATTTCGTCCTGAGTTTGTTGATGACTTTCTTTTATCTCTCTGGCTTCTTTACAACTGTCTTCTAGTTGTATTACATATCTCTGTTCGCTCTTTCTGCTATCTCGCATTCGTTCTGCTTCGGTTTTCCAATAATCTTCTAAGATTACACGAGTTTTTATTTCTGCTAATTCTCGTCTCAATTGCTCATTTTCTCTCTTTTGCTTTCTATTTTCTCCCATGCTGGATGTTAGTTTTCGTTTTATCATATTACCTAGCTGTTTTGACTGTGTTAACTGTTGATTTATCCGGGCGATTTCTGACTCTTGCTCCTCCACTAACTCTTGCCATTCTTTTCTTTCGGCTCTCCATCTTTTACTATAATATCTCAGTGGGTCTTGCTCGATTGGTTCTACTAATTGAATTGGGCTTGGTACGTATTTTCCGTCTTCTAGATTCATTCGGATTTCTACTTCATTCAAATTCATGCTAAATATACATCGATTACAATTTTTGTTTTTATTGTTTTTATTTTCGTTATTTTTACACTTTTTACAATTTTCCCTTTAGCTTTACATTGCCGCTTCGTCCGTCTCCCCGAATCCTTCATCGGGTTCGGTGGGTACTTGGGTTGGAATTTCAGTTGGGTATAACGGCATGAGCAGGATTGGTGGTCGGTTTTGTAACGTGTTTATCTCTTCACGCAAGGCGTTTGATATTTGTATCTCTTCGTCTAAGAGATAGGCAAGATATTCTGTATTTTCTGTTAACTCCTCCACCTGCGTTTCCAAACGATGCGTATTTTCTAACGCTTTTAACTTTTCAATCTCTTTTCTCAGATTCTGCTCGTTTTCCTCGTATCCTTGCTTTATCGTTTTGATCTCTGCTTCAACTTGTTCTTTCAACTGTTCGTTGACTTCGTGTTGATGTCTCAACTGGATCTCTTTAAACACTGCAACTCCTCGGTGTCCATTCACCTCCTGTTGGAGTTCTGTTATCTTCTCGTTTAATTGTTGATTTTGTCGTTTTTCGTCTGTGAGTTGATTTCTCGTTTCTGCTGCTCTCTTGTCCATTTCGTTGAATTGTTGTTCGTATTCCTTTTCGTGTCTCCTGAGCCTTCTTATTGTGCCTTGTCTGATTTTCTCCCGAAATTCTAAGTTTTGGACCTGCTCGTTTAGTTCTTCGATTGTCTCTTTCTGCACTTCGACTTGTTCCCATAGCTCCCAATCTTCCATATTTAATATCTTTTTGGGTAACAGTCTTATCTCTTTCTTGGCTTCTTGATACTGGTTCTTCCATTTTCTCGCCTCTCTTTTTATTGCTTTTTCTTTGATCTCCGTTTTCCATCGTTGTTTTTGTTCTTTTCGGTGAGCTTCGTCCTGCTCGGTTTGCATTTCTTTTACTCTAGTTTGTTGATACTCAACTTCCTGCTCTAATTTCGCTATATAGTTAGATTGTTTTGCGTTGGCGTCTTCAAATATTCTACACTCTATTCGCCATTTTCTTGCTTGATCAGTTATCTGAGTCAGCATTCTTTCTTGTCTATCGTCTCTGGGCTCTCTAATTTTCTTTGATGGTTTTGGCCCTTGATTTCTCAGTTTATTAATTTCTATCTTCGCGTTCTCCCATTTAGCTTTATAAGCTCTTGTTCGGTCTTCCTCTTCGGCTATTTGCTGAATATAATGTCTGATCCGCGATTCCCAATTGCTTCTTGATTGTTCTCTATCTTCTGTCCATTTAATTTTCCAATATCGCGCTTGTCTTTTTGCCCATTCTTTGGCTTGTTCCAAATGGGTTCTCTTTGTTTTCTCTATTCGGTATTGGGTGCTAATTTGCCCAATTTCCTCCTGCATTTGCTGTATGATTTTTATCGTCTCCTCTCCTTCTTCTCGTATCTCTGCTTCTTTATCTTTTATTACTTCTCGTAATCTTTCGATTTCGCTTTGTTGATCCTGCTTCTCTTGCTCTAACATTCTGATCTCTTTTCTTTGGTTTATGATTCTAGTTTGGTTCTGCATAAATTCTTTCATCATTTCCTCTTCTCGTCCTTGATATGGTTCTTTACTTCCTTCGGGATTTTTTGTCTGTTGTTCTAATTCTTCTCTTATCATCTTTATCTTTAACGTATCTCTCAGTAGCTCTCCTTCTATTGATGTTAATATTTCTTTTAATCTCATCGACCTTTGTTGCCATCCCTCTTTAATCTCTTTTAGCTGTTCGGATTGGTTTTCGGTTTTTGACTCTTTGTCCTCTGTTACAGTTTTCTCTATCTTTTGATTTATCATCCCGTTTTGGTTCATTGTAATTCTGAATATTAATAATTGATTATTTTCTCTTTTCAATCATCTCAAAATTTTATCATAATTTACATCGTCTCGTATTTTTTGTGATTTTCGGGGTTTTATAATTTTTTGTTTTTACGTTTATCTTTATTTACATTTTTACACATTGCTTCCATTTTTAATTACTGATCAGCGAAACGGAATCCTTTGATCCGCCCGTTGATCGGCTTTCTACATACTGGACATATATTGACTTTTATCCCACATGCTTCACATGTGACCATATGTCCACAAGGCATATAAATTATTTCTACATGTTTCTGCCAACATGTTACACATTGATACTGCTCCAAAATAGCTTCTTTTATTATTGATTTGTTTCGATTCTCTTTCGGTTTCTCTTGATATCGCTTGATTGCTCGGATTACTGCTTGTGTTGAGTCGTACCATTCCAAATTATTAGCTAACCTTTCTTTGATTAATTTCCTCATCTTTTGAGTATCTACTCCTGATAATAGCATTATGGTTCTCGTTTTTGGTCGATCTAATATATCTTCTATTTGCTGATTGGTAATTATTATTTCGATATTCTTTGACTCTTTTTCTTGTTTATACATGCATTTTCCTTTATGTTTTAGCTTTTTGACATTCTGATCTGGTATTGGCTGTTGATTTTTACATCCTTCACACATTATTCCTCTGGCTGTCTGACAGTACCCCTGACTCGCAAATTCTGCTGCTCTTGGGTTTCCTTTGAAAGTTTTAATTCTCTCTTCGAATGTTCTATTTATAGTCTCTTTTTCCCATATTAGTTCTGTTGAGTCTTCGCAACTCTTTATTATCGTTATCTTTTTCTCGCCTCCCTTTTCATCTTTGTCAACTTCTGATTGTCGAAGTCCTTCTGATCTGTTCATCGCTTGGTTTCTAACATCAATATTGATTCTAAACGAACAGGTTGAAAATTTCCTCAGGTGTTCTCGTTTTGCTGTCTCTCCCTTTTCCCATTTTGCGAGTTTTCCTTTACAATAGATGCATGTTACTTCGTCCGGTAGTTCTGACGTTCCTGTAAAATAAAATCCTTCTGCAGCCATTTCTTTGCTTTGCCGGTCGGTAAATACTTTATTATCTTTAAACGTTAAATATCTCTGTTCCTCTTTTCTCAGCTCCTCGTCTCTCACTCTCATTTGTGAGTATATCGCTTTTATGATTCGCGTTGGCCGTCTTATTCCGTCGTAGTCTTTATAGTATAAAATTGCTGCTGCAAGTGTATTGACTTTCTCTTCCTCTTCTGGTTTTTTCCATAGTCTCGTCCATATCGAATCTGGTCCTTCCCTTATCTGTATTGTTATCTCTTCGCTGATTCCGCTTGCCATCTAAATATCGTTATTATTTTTGAATTTTTGTTTTTCTGATTTTTCTGATTATTTGTAAATTTTTGATTTTTATTTGGTTTTTTTGGTTTTTTTTTTTTTATTATTTTATTTACATTTATTTACACTTTCCTTTTCTCTTTTACAACGTCTTATCTGGTTTCTCTACTTCTAACTTTATATACAGATTATCTTCTCGCAAGAATCCTTCTCCTCTCAATCGTTGTTGTGGATAAAAACGTGGTGTACCAATTGCTGTATTCCAGTCGGTTGTTTGTCTTCCCATCTGTGGTTCATTTCCTGTTCTGATTGGGTTACGATAATCCTCTTGTCCTTTCATTGTTAATATCATATTTTGTTTAAAAGGCCATGTTAATAGCTCGTCGTAATCTCCTCTTCCTACTCTGACGAAGACACTGATGTGGGTGCCCGTTGCATTCCCATCTCCATTCGGGTATAATCTAATGCCCAATTTGTATCCATTTTTCCAACTGTATATTGGTGGACTATCTAGAATTCTCTGTGTTCCATCTTTTGCTCTCTGGAGCTTCTCTGCGAATTCGGTTATTTTCCATATAAATGGTGCTGTAGGATGTTTTCTGGCCATCGAGCTGTTGGTTTCTAGTTCCTTTAGGCTGTTGGTCATCTGTTGCATTTTCTTTTCCATTTCGGCCGTTTTCTTGAGTGTATTTCCTTGACTTCTCTCGAAATTCTTTCTGGACTCTAATATTTCTCTTAGTAGTGCCTTCTGTGCATCATTTTCTGTTCGTAGGCTTTTTACTTCCCATGCCAACATCCCTATCGTTTTCATTATGATCTCGGTGTGCTCTATACTGTTCTCTATCATTTGCTTTTGCATTTCCGCAATTGGTAGTTGTATTTGACAATTGAATAGTTCTAACGGGCATTTGATTGGTTTGCCTATACATTCGTTCCAGTGTTCTTTTAATTTGACCTTCTCTTTCCTGTCGCAGTTGTTTGCACATATTCCTTCATATAGATCACATATTTGTTCCTCTTTTGGATTCCGATGTTCCATTTCTATTTTTATCCATTCGTTGATGACTCCACAGAACTCGCATTTTTCCTCTCTCTTGATGCACACTTGGTGATGTTCTTTCATAGTCTTTTTCGTGGTGGTGGTTTGACATTTTTCGCATAATACCTCGTTATATTCGCAATCGTTTGAGTGACTTTCGGTTTCCTTCATAAGTCCTTTCCATTCGCATTCTTTTACTTGGCATTGGACTAATAGATTGTTGATTTCTTTGTTGGTGGCTTTATCCATTGTTGTCGGGTCTTCATCTCTTTCAATCGTCTCGTCGCATCCAGGGCATTTTATTGTTGGTGTTTCTATCACTTCTATCGTGCAATCTGTGCATATTCTGCATCCACATTTCGTCTGTCTTGCTTCAATCAGTAATTCTTTACATTTACAACATTTTAATCTTTCTTTTATATCGTTCACCACTCTGATTTTTTCCTTCATTATTCGTCTCGTAGTTTCGGATGGGTTCTCGCTTCCTCTTATTCTCTCAATAATTGTCTGCATATCTACAAAGATTTTCTGATTACTCGACGTTGCTTTACTTCTATCGTTTTATTTTTACATATTTACAAGGTACGCTTTATTTTTACTCTACTGTTGAATCCGGTTCTGGGGTGAATTCTGGCATTGATGCTATCCATTCCACCCAACTTGCTGGATCTACGTGCTGTTGATTGTTACGTAGTCTTCTAATTTCGTCAGCTTGCCATCTAACTTGATCTACTAATTGTTCGTTTATTCTCTGTAATTGTAGTATTGTTCTTTGTTGTTCCTCCAGTCTTATGGCTTGTTGTAGGCCTCTGTTCACGCTTTCCGTTAATACTAGATGAGTATTTGTCCACTGAGTTTGCGCATTGTTCGTTATTAGTGTCATTAATTCGCATTGTCGTCTCCACGTTGCCTCGATTCCTTGATCTTGGTATATTCCTTGATTTAATTCTACAATCTCTATAGGTACATTGGCAGCTGCTGGTTGTTGTATTGCTTCTGTGAACGGTGGTATTCTCACTTGATTTGGTTGATTTACGTCATTCGGATCCATCTGTTGATTATAACACATCATTAATTCATCGGCATTCTCTCTGTTTGCGTATTGTCTCTAACGCATTTTGTACGATATTTACATATAGATATACATATTATTACTACTAATATACTACATAATATTTTACACTATATACAATGTCCTTTCTTTGTCTTACACCATCGTCTCCGGGGACTCTATACGCAATGTCCGTATATCCCCGTATTTCTCATTCGTTATCTGATATACATCAAATTCATTTGACCATTGTTGTGCTTCGATAATGGGCGGTTCTTTTAACCAGAGTCCGCTTATACTGGAATTTCCTATGATTTCATATTCCTCAGTTCTCTCTACATCGTATTGTCCTAATTCAATATCGTAATTGAATTTTTCTACTGCTGGCCATAATCTTTTCTTCGCTGGCTTCTTTTTGCATTTGGTAGTTCTCACCAGTTGGATTATTATTAGCATTACTACACTGCTTATTACTGCTGTTGTTATCCAAATCATTTTAATCATATAGTTCTTTTCGTTAGGCTGCATGGTTGTATTTTCTCTTGCATTTGTTGTCTCCATTATTCCTTCTTTTGGTTGTACATTCTTAAGTGCTTTCTGGAGTTGTAATGCTTCGTGGATTGAAAGGTGGCTGTCGTCCATGATCATTCCTTTTTCCCATGTTTCGTTTTTTCTTTCAGGTTGTTTTGTTATAGGTTGATCTGTCGCATTTGACTTGGGTGGTTTTCTTGTTATCGTTCTCCAATGTTCATGAGTTCCTTTTTGAATGTTTATTACATATTTCCCAAGTTTTCTTTTCTTTGGAATGCGATACTTTTGATTCGTTATAGTTTTGCTTGTTTCACATTGGATTCTTTTGTTTACTGGTTCGTTTCCTTTAGGTTCGTATACGCAGATTTTTGTGATAGATTTTTCACCTGTATTCTCAATTAATATTTCTTCTTCATTTGCTTCATTCGATTCTATATTTATTATTACTGCTTTGCTTTCTCTAATTTGGCGTTGATACGGTTCCTCTTTTGTTTCTTTTTCTGGATGTTTTGTCGTAGTTGTTTCTAGTAGTTTTCTTGTTATTGATTTCCAGTAATCGTCTCTTCCTCTCTGAACGTGTACCATATACTTTCCACGTTTTCTTTTTGTTGGAATGCGGTATTTTTGATTTTTGATATCCTCATTTGATTGACATTTGATTCTTTCATTCATCGTTCCGTTCTTTTTGGTTTCAAATATACAAACTTTTGTAATGGGTTCTTTGCCCCTATTTTCAACTATTATTTCCTCTCCACTCTTTGGGTCTGATTCTACTTTTATTATTATTTCTTTATTTTCTCGTACTCGACGTTTGTATGGCTCTTCTTTTGGTGTTGTGAATTTTTCTCCCAGGGTTTTGGCTAATGTGCAGGTTATTATTATATCGTTGTTGGCACATATTATATATTCCGCATTTCCTTCTAGGCTATCCCATTCACATTTCTTTCCTGCTTTCATATTCATTTCCAGCAATCGATAATTTTGTTTTGTATACATACTTGTTCGATTGTTTCTATTCCTCTGTTTATTATTCGTAATTTGCCTATCCCTGGTTTTACTTGGATTTTTACGTTTCTATCTTTTGTAGCATCTCTACATACGTCTTTGGTGGTTTGACATAATGATGAGTTTTCGGATCGTATTTCCATCTTTCCTGGTTTTCCTATTGAGTCGAATTGGCAACTTATGCTTGTATTCATTGTCAGTTGTAAGCATATTCCTTTACTTCCGATTCCTTTCTCATTTATTGTTCGTATTCTGAACGATTTTATTTCCTTTGTGATGTTTTCGTCAGCTTCCGTTAACTTGATGGACGTAATTAGTATCATTATTTTTTTGTAGCAGGGTCGGTCGGTTTTGATTTTTTCTTTGTTGTAGTATCTTTCCGTTGTTTCGTTTCCCCTCGTTATTGTCGTTGTTCGTTTCTTGATGTTTCTTGTTAGATGATTCCTTTTTCTCTTGTGGTTTGGATTTATTTTCGTCTCTAGTATTTTGATCATCCTGGTTTTTGCTGCTGTCACCCCCTTCTTCATTATTATCATTATTATTATCTCCATCCGGGGTTTCCTTTGAAATGTCGTCCTCGACATTTATTATTTCGATTATTTCCTCGTATACTTTTATTATTCTGGCTTTTATATCATCCATCTCTTTTATCTCTTGTTTACTCGCTTGAGATCTTATTTGCTTCCGATGCCATCTGTGTATTATCGTCAATAACTGTTCCTTTCTATCTCCGATTCGTATTGCTTCTTTTGGATGATTGGTGAATTTCAGTCCTCCCACTTCAACATTGCTTTTATTGTTTTTGGGAATGGGTAGTGAGCATATATTGTTTCTTTTAATAGGACGTTTCTGTTTCTTACCATATAATTTACATTGAATACTTTAAGTGGTGAACCCTCGTATGTCCATTTCATCAGATTGGCTGTTGCTTCGTCTTGTTTGGCATCGATAGCTTCCCATAATGTTTGTATTGTTTTACCCATCATTTCTCTTTCTCTAATTGTCGCATTACTGGTTATAAATTTTATTGCACTTGCCTGTCTTGATTTCAGTGCGTAATGTAATACATTGTTTTCTCCATTGTCTTTTTCTTGGAATGATGATCCGGTTTTTAATAGTTCTCTCAGAACTGTTGTAGAAGCATCTGCTGCAACTGCGAACATTAGTGGTGTTTGTCCTTCTTCGTTTTGGTATATTTGAGGCGTGTCCGCATTTCTGCATAAGTTGAATTATATCTATTATCCTTTGGGTGTTTCTGTGTTGTACTGCAATATGTAAAGGTACGTTTCCTTCTACATCTGCCATAGTGAAGATCATGGGTATACTCTCTTTGATACGATCCATTTCTGGTGGGCTTCTAGCTCCTTTAGCATAATCCATTGCGATTTTCCCTGCTTTGTTTACTATTCTCATCCATCCTTTCCCTTCGACCCATTCTGGCATTATCTCTCTGATGGCTTTCACTATTATATCCATTTTGTCTACATTATCTTGAGTTGCGTTCAGAGTTATTTTGGATTCATCTGGTTTCGGTTCCCCTACGGTGTTATTTGATGTCACTTCTAATTTTCGACTCATCGTTAGTCCGTTTATACTCAGCTGTTGAGTTTGTGATCTAGTTTGCATACCTCGATTTTCTGGTTCTCTTGTTATTGTTCTAGGTATTGCTTTACATCTGCTTACGTTTACGTAAATAGGTCTAGTGAGTGGGTTGTTGACTAGTTTAACTCGAGCATTATTCTCGTTTACATACATTATTTCATATGGCCCTTTACCACTTCTCTGTAGTTTTCTGGCTACTC
The DNA here is from genome assembly GCA_022537955.1 of Schmidtea mediterranea. NCBI lineage: Eukaryota > Metazoa > Platyhelminthes > Tricladida > Dugesiidae > Schmidtea > Schmidtea mediterranea. The sequence goes on along the minus strand of CM039681.1, from coordinate 82,059,321 downwards.
CTGGGGATAATTTCTGGCGTTGCGATTATTACCCAGTCTCCAACCTGAAAGTTATGCTCACGTACGTCTCTCTTTTGATCGTGTAATTCTTTATAGCTTTCTTGGTTAAATCTAATATTCATACCGGCTGTTTTCCAGATCTCTTGCATCCGCTCTTTGAATCCTGTTACATAATCATCGATTTCCATATACTGTGATATCGGTGGTTGATATTCTAAGTCTATCGGCATGTTGCATTCTCTGCCGTACATTAATTTGAATGGACTCATTTTTGTTGCTGAATGTATGGACATTCTATATGCCATAAGGCATAAGTTTATATATCTGTCCCAATCTTTTTGGTGTCTGCTTACATAATTCGACATCATTTCTATCAATATGCCATTGAATCGTTCGGTTTGACCGTTTGTTTGCGGGTGGTACGGTGATGTTCTCAATTTCGCAATTCTGAAGTAGTTCGTCACTTCTTCAATGATTTCGCTCATAAAGTTGGTTCCTTGATCGGTTAAATCTGTTTGGGTGTTCCGTATCTACAGCATATTTCTTCTACTAGGATTCTCGCTATTGTTCTCGCTTTTTGATCTGGTATTGCGAATGCTTCCGGGAATTTTGATAAATAATCTGTTACTACTAATATGTAAATATTTCCATCGTTGGTTTCTGGTAGTGGTCCTACTACATCCATTGCGATCATCGTCATTGGTTCTGGTGGAATTGGCATTGGTTTTAACGGTACTTTCAATTTGCTTCCTGTGCTTTTTCTGGTTGCACATATTAGACAATTCTTTATCCATCCTTTTACGTCCTCTCCAATATTTGGCCAATAATATTTTTGGCGCAGTCTTGCTTCCGTCTTTTTTGCTGACATGTGTCCTCCGAGTTTTCCGTCGTGGTATTGCATCAACACTTCTTTTCGTCTGCTTTCTGGTAAGCACATGAGTCGTTTCTCGCCATCCATTAATAATAACCATCCCTTTTCTATGGTATATCGATGTCTGTGTTTCTCCATATGCTCTCTTAGTTTACTGTTGTTGTCGAAGATTTTCATATCGTTAGTTTCCATGAATTCGATTATTGTTTTCAACTCTTCGTCTTCTTTCTGTTAATTTTTCAGCTTTGTAAAATCGATATCTTCTGCGATTCACATGCATATTCGTCTCACATCATGATCCATCAGTTCCTCAAATACAAATCTTGACATACAATCTGCGTTAGCGTTGGCTTTTCCTGATTTAAATTTTATATACGGCGAGTATTCTTGTAGCTGCATTTGCCCATCTCATCAGTCTGCTCGAGGCTTCTTTGTGTTGGCCCAACCATACTAATGGTTGATGATCAGTCGTGATATATATCTCGTGACCCCATAATAAATATTTGAAGTGTTTAATAGCTTGGATTATTGCTAATGCTTCTCTTTCAGTCACAGAGTAATTCTTTTCATGTTTCTTGAATGTTCGACTGTAATATCCAATTACTCGTTCTCTTTTCTCATCATCCCATTGTCCTAGGACTGCTCCAGATGCATATCCACTTGCATCTGTTGCTAACAAAAATGGTTTCTTAAAATCGGGGTGTACGAGTATTGGTGCTGATATCAGTTTATCTCTGAGTGTTTCAAAGGCTGTTTGCTGTTCCTCTTCCCATATAAACGGGGTATCTTTTTTGGTCAATTCTTGTATTGGTTTTTGCGATGGTTGCATAACTCTTGATAAATTTTCGGTAATATCCGCATAAGCCTAGGAATTCTTGCACTTGCGTGACTGTCTTTGGTGCTGGGCAATTCTTTATCTTTTCAATGTTCCTTGGGTCTGGTTCTTTACCTTTGGCCGACACAATATGTCCTAAGAAGGTGACTTTTTCCTTTGCCCAATCGCATTTGGAGGGTTTCAATTTTAACTTCCATTGTCTTAGTCGAACGAATACATTACGGATATCTTTTAAATGTTGTTCGAAGGTGCTAGAATAAATTAACAAATCATCAATATATACCATACATTGTTTAATGCCGTGAGTTACAAAGTTCATACATCTCTGAAATGAAGCTGGTGCGTTAGTTAATCCGAAGGGCATTTTCTTGAATTGGTATAGATCTTTTCCGATAGTAAAAGCAGTTTTCTCTCTGTCCTCCTCTTTGACTTTTATTTGCCAATAACCACTTTTTAAATCTAGCGATGTAAAATAAGCTGCTCCGTGTAATGTTTGTAACATCTCATTTATATCTGGCAATGGGTATGCATCCCGTTTCGTTACCGCGTTGAGTCGTCGATAATCTATACAGAACCGTTGTGTTCCGTCTTTTTTCTTTACCATGACCACTGGAAATTGCCATAGCGAGCAACTTGGTTCGATTACTCCTGCGTCTAACATCTTTTGAACTTCTTTTTCTGCTACTGATTTTTGAGCTTCTGCCAGTCGATATGGCCGTAGTGTTATTGGGGTATCGTCTGTTAATGGTATCGTGTGTTGCGTTACATCGCTTGTACCGAGATCTAAGTCAGATGCTGCAAATATATCTTTAAATTCCATTAGCAGTTTTTGTAATTGTTCTTTCTCGTTTTCGTTTAACAGCTGACTGTCAATTGTCCATAATTCTTCCTCAGTTCCTTCGGTTTTTGTTGTTGGAAGTTCGATATCCATCATTGGTGTTAACTTTCCCAATCTTTCGTTTTCGTAAATGACTTTGTCTTCCTCATCGAAATTTGTAATGTTGATTGGAATTTTTATTGTTGTCGTTTACATACACTATTTCTCTGGCTAATGGCAGTTCTTTTCTTTTTCTCAAATTTGTGATTAGGTTTCGAAAATCATTTCACCTCTAGTTTCCTCGTTTACTTTTACGTAACAAATCATTTGTGTGCGCCCTGGCACTACTATTTTCTCTGAGCATCTCACTTCTGATTTCAGCATACATATTCGTCCGGTTTTATCTCTCAGCTCCATTGATCCTAGATCTATTATTATCTCTTTTAATAATTCTGGCATAAGATCCGTTCCGATTATACAGTCTGCGCTCAATTTCCTGATGACTGCTAAATACGTATTGATTTTTACATTTTTATATTCTAATAATCAGACCAGTTTTCCGATGACCGCTACCGATTCCTTTAACTGCAAGTTATTACATCCACTGTTAGCTCTTCTATATCATGCCATAATCTCCTGTATTTAATTCCATTTTTATTGCTGAGATGTTTGCTCCGTATCAATCATTGCTTTTAATCTCTACCCCATTTATTTCTATTGGGTACCGTTAATGTTGGTCCAGCCAATGTTTGCAACATGGCTATAGGTCGAGTTTCTGGGTCTTGATCCACACTTCTTCGATCTTTGGCTGGTTCTGGCTACTAAGTCTGCAATTTGGGTCGTATGTACTGGATAAATATTTCAGTAATGTTGTTGATCTTGTAATTGGTAATTTGTCTTTCTATTGGCATGTTTCTCTCTACAGTGAATCTGCTTTCTTTAAACACATCATATACTGGTGGTGGATGATTATAGATGTCCACTATTCCTTGTCTTTTCGATTTTCCCATTGTTTTGAGTTGCTCTTGAGTTAGCTCTGGTTCTTCCTTGATTTTTCGTCGTTGTCGCTGCTACTACATCTTTGAAGTTTATCCATCGTTTCCAGTTGCCGTTTCTGTCGCCTTCATTCTGGTTTCCCTCGGCCTTCTAATCTCATATTGCTTAAATCTTTGCGTCGTACTTCTTCATCAGTACATTCATTTAGTTAGGATCCACTAACCTTTTTATCTTGTGGATATCTTTTGAGTTCCATGTAGACACCAATTGTTTTAGCTAAAAAAACGGTAAAATCCGATTGCCATTTCCATTGATTTTCCTTCTCTTATAGATATCGATAACAGGCTAACATTTTGTGTTATATTACTCTTAACAATTTTGAAATGATAAGGATTAATCTAAAATTCCATGCATCATTTGTCCGAAGATTAAAAATCTTCCCACATGGCTTCATCAGATTTGCTGTGACGATGTATGGAAAATGGTCTGGTGATAGTAAAAATCTTAGTTGGGTTTCTCTCCATAGTTGTTACTCCCGTTATCGTCACATTTAATAGTATTGTTGCCTTTGGCGGAATAGTAGATTTCCGGCTCGTTCCAGATCTTTTTGTTTGGTATAGTCCGCTCTGTGATATATCTACTGTTTGAATCTGCTCGCTGCCAATTCTTAAGTCCAAATATTTCTTGGTGGTGCTACTATTACTTCGGGTTGGAATTGCAACCTCACTCCATCTCTTATTCGAATAATGCCCATAATACATACACAACTGAAAACAATTGGGTACAAATTTCTCTGATTTATCATCCTTGTCACTCGGTTAGCGAATCTGATTTTTACTTTATGCATACATTTCTAATTCCATTTTATGCATTTATCTCTGGGGACATGTTGAAGTTTCTCTGGCATTTCGCGATTGTCTTTCACATTTGTATGTGTACATCACTTCCTCCAACGATTCTTCCGAAATATCCTGCTTGGAGTGGTATAAGTCGAATTGCTTTTCCGGATTTGGTGATTGCCCATTCGCCGAATTTTGGTTTTAATATTTCTCTGTTCAGAATAACAATCATTTAACTAATCATAGTATATTTTCTCTGTTGATGCCAATCCTTTAATGATATAGGAATCCACTTGTTATTTATACTTACAGATATGAGTTTCACTACTCTTTGGTCCTATTGTGCTTTTGCTTGGGGTATTGCCGTTCGCGATATAGAATATTAAACTGTGTAGTTTGGTACTGCACCATTCGTCAACAAATTACTCACCATCGTCCTTTTAATAAATCCTCATTCCGATTGTGTATCAAGTTGATATTACTACCGTTGCGTGACTTCTGACCGATAGTCGTGGTTATCGTTGTTCCGATTCTTCCGGTTCTCCGTAATTCAATCGCAACGCAACTCTTTGCTGTTAGTTTCTGTTCGCTGTGTCTCGTCCCTTGCACTTCGTCAAATAATTGCGCTTTTCAATAAGTGAGTCTACAAGTTCTGGTATCAGCGTGATATAGCATCGTTGACAAATCCCGTATTGCATGATCTCTCTGTTGCTAGCACCATTGAGGGTACTTCTTCATTGCTGCGTATCTTGGATCAAAATATCCTTGATATTTCTCTAATTTTACTTGCGTACTTTCTATTACTACTACTACTCCTTCGACTAGTTGGATTCAATAAGTTCTCTCCTCCTGACACGTTCCGTCTCCAGCCGTTATTCTTCCCGCCATTCATATACTCTGGTAGTTTTTATTCATTTTCCTTCTTCCGGCTGCTACATAACTCGTCCAGCTATGAGATACGTCCTGTCGTGAATCCCTTCTTCACATTCGCTCCGCGTTACAGAAACCACGTTGTTTCCGTTCCAGCTTCTAAATTGTTGAATGTGATTGATGTCCGCAATGAAAATGCCTACCATTTTCCTTTGTTACCTGAACATCTCCTTGATTTTTTTTTAATGAAATCTACCTGCTTGAATACATATACGAATGCGTTGCCTGTCTGTCTGTAATCAACCGGAGTTGCTGATTTGCACCTCTTCCGTTTTCTTTAATGGAGTAATTTTGTCACCAACTTTATATTGTCGCAATCAATATACTACAACGTCTACTCCTTTCACGCAACATTCAAAATCCATAGAAGTATGTAGTAATTACCATACTTCAATCCTTTCTGGCGGTTTTGGATCGGGCTTGCGAAATAAAATTCGTTGTCTCGAAACATTCTGTAATAACTCTTTTAACTTTGTTTGCATTATCTTCGGTTTGGATCATCTTTTAAGCTTAACCCAACTTGTATAAAAGATTTTGCCATCCTCCTCTGAGTCAGGATGAATGGTTCGATTACCTTCCTATGAATTTTTTGCAAAAATTCCATAAATCCCGTTTGGTTGTATCTTGGAGTTCTTTCTGTAATATTACTTATCGTATTGTACACAGATAGGCGCATTCCTGACCAAATACTATTTGGGTCATTCATATCGTTTCGTTAGATGATTTATTATCAAAGTAATTCCTTCTGGATCTTTAGTTGTGGTCCGTACTTTGTTATCCCTTATTTATTATTATTGGTTTAATTGCTGCAATAAGCTGTTTTGCTCTGTTCTGATATTATTGAGTTTAAATTTCTCTTTTTTTGATTTTGCTTAATCCCAGCATATCAGTTATTAGTCTGTTGATCCACTTGCTACTGTTCTTGGCCCTTTAGTTTTCCTTGATACTGCTTTTACTATGACTGAGCTTGTTTAATTTCGTTTCATTGATCCATCTGCACATTGTTCTTTAGTTTTCCTTCTGGACTTGTTTAATAATATTTTTGGTCGCCTCTGGGATTCTTTCCATTGCCAGCACCCCGTATTCTTTCCGTTTTTGGTTGTTCGTTCTGCCCGTTTCTCTGGATGTTGTAGCTCCTCGGTCATTATCAGTTATCCCATTCATCTCCCTTTGAGTTCGGCGTCTTCTCTCTTCTTTTATTCCTCTTCGGTATCTGGCTCTAATAATTTTCCGAACTGGTCAGTCCTTTGAACCACATACTACCTAGCTCGTCGGTTCATCGATATCAGATCGGTCATTTTCTGTCATGAAACAAATCTCTTGATTCGGTAAATTCTCCTGGTTGTTTTCCTCATCTACTGAATAATCATTTAGGATCATTTAATATCTCTTCATCTCCTGTTGTGATGGACATTACTTCATCTGCTGCAGGTGGAACTTCTGGTGTGTTAGACCTCTCTTGTGTCCTATTGGCGTTTTCGTTTTAATTTCTCTTTATGAGGTTCTCTACCTGAAATTTTTGCATCGTTAATATATTATTAATTCCAGTTGTCATTTGGTGTAACTCCAATTTCGAGATCGTCATGCTAATACCGTCCTTCGTATTGTAAATAAGGCGGTTTCGTACGGTATTCTCTTTTCACTTCCTTACTTTGGCAGTGAATAAAATTCTCTTTCAATGGTTCGAAATCTGCTCATAAGTTTTTAGACTATACTTTTCATATTGCTTCGGCTGCCCATTCAATGTGTTCCATTTTCGGATAATTTCTCCTGAATTGGCTCTGGGTACAACGCATACATTCTCCGATATTCCCTATTTCCTTTACAATATTTCGCCCGGTTCTCTACTCTGTTAAACATGACATCGATATCCATTTTGCTACATCTGTTACCAGTTCGTATTTGATTCTTTGTGCTCCAGTTCTCAATATCGCTGCTAACTTCTCTACATTTTTGCGTTTTCTGGTTAATCGTGTTAATCCTTTCTTCCCATCAGAATCATCTATGTTCGTGGGCAAATACTTGTTCACTGGATATTCTTTTTCGAGTAACACTGATTCCTGGTCTCGGCTTGTTTTCGTGGATTCCGCAATTACTGCCGTTCTGTTCTACTTCGATCGTAATGTACTATCGTATCATCTGTTGACGAATTGAGGTGTTACGTATTTTCAGTAGATACGCGGTGCTGCCTCCCCACTACATTCAAGTGGAAATTTTGGCTTCTGCTTATCATCCGATCTTGGTCTACTCCCAATTTTTCGCTGTTCCGCGTCTTCCCATTTTCCGGGTTAGCGAATTGAAATTGTGACTTTCCGATTAAATGCATGTCTAATTTCCGTCATATCTGCCTCTTGGCTAATAGAAAAAACCTGATAAAAGATGTGTCCTTTCCCTACCCCATCTCCGTTGTATACCTCTCCAATTTCATCCGGTATCCTCCGAATTGTCTGTATAGAATTGAGCACCTTGTGATACTGATGAATTTCTCCTTCTTCAGCCGATTTTACTTTTTCTGCCCATCACTATTTTCCATGGTATGGTGCTAGTCGAGCTCTAATCGTTATTTCCTCGTCTTCTCTGGTTGCCATTCCCATTTCATTTTATCAATTTCTCTGGTAGATTTTCATATGGTTCATCTCAAATAACCTAAGTGTTGTTCATTGGCTCATCTTCTGGCGCTTCTCCTGGTATGTATTTTCTCCACTTGGTTCGGTTCCTCTCCGTTTCCATTTCCACCCTTTTTCTTTCCATCATACACCTTTCCATGTGTTTGATCGGATCGGTGAATCGTCTATGATTGTAATTTGTGCTAACTTCGCATCGTGTCTCCATAAGTGTAGTGGTTAAATATTTGGTCCATTTTTCTTTTTCAAATTTCTTCTTGAAATTCTTGGATCTCGTTGTTCCTTTTTTGTGTAATTTTTTCTCTCTGGTTCATCCATGGCTATGATATTACTGGTTTGTCCGCTCTTCCCCATATACCTAATTTCGTGATATCGGGTTCGTTCCGCGACTTATTTGTCGTTTTGATACATTATTGCCGTACTTCTTCTACAATAATCCGGTCCGCTTCACTACTTTCGATATTGGTTTGGATTAATTTCTCGATTTATCCGTCGGTATAATTCGTGGCATTTGACAATTCGGAATCTAACTAGTATTTCTTTTAATTTCATCATTTGGTATTATTCTTATCTTTATTGGTTCGTCTCCTCTCAATCTCTTTGATGCTCTCCGTATTGGCATCAACGTCAATCTGTTCCCTCATTATCAATCTCTTATGTCTGTATCTCCCGTACATGCCTCTACGAACATTTTCATGAGATCGGTCGTTAATGATAATCGATTAAATATTTTCTAGCCTGGTCTATTGCTTGTTCGGTCATTTTTATTATCTGGTTTGTTCATTACTTCGTCTCTCTTTTCTAAATCCGGACTTTTATTTCGTTCTTGTTGTACAATGATTTGAATTTTTGCCCCATTTTCTGCTGTCATTTTCTATTCGCATTCATATTTTGTTTAACGTTAACCCCGCACATTTATTCCGTTGGCCATATTAGAGCACCGCTAGTTAATCCGCTTTATTTTTCCTTACCTGATATATAAAAGGTTTATTTTATAACTGGTCCTCCTAGCTTTTCACTACCCACCCCAATCATACAAACTCGTGTGCTTTCGCCTCTTGTGCTATTACTGTCCTCGGTACTCTGGAAAATCAATAATTACTGGATACTCTTCCCAATCATAAATTATTTCAGATTCTCTTGGTACTTTTTAATCCATACTTCACAATGATGGCCGGCAAATTATAGCTGTTATCTGGTTGAATCCTTCGCATCAGTTTATTATTCTGCTCGTAGCGGGGTTGTATCTCTGAGGTTTAGGCAACATTTGGTTTCGATCTACTTCTTCGTTTATATTAACCTGCTGTGACTGTGTTAACTGTTTTGATTATCGGCGATTCTGACTCTTGCTCCCCACTAATCTGCATTCTTCTTTCGGCTCTCCACTTTTACTATAAATCTCAGTGGGTCTTGCTCGATTGGTTCTACTAATTGATTGGGCTTGTAGATTCTTTCCGTCTTCTAGATTCATTCGTGATTCTACTTCTCAATTCAGCGCTAAATAATAATCGATTACAAGTTTGTTTTATTGTTTTTTTTTTCTATCATTTTTACACTTTCCAATTTTCTCTTTTAGTTTACTATTGCCCGCTTCGTCCGTTCCCCCGAATCTCATCGGTCGTCGGGTACTTGAGTTGCAATTCTCAGTTGGGTATAACGCATGAGCAGGAATGTGGTCGTTTTGCAAGGATTTAGTCTCTTTCACGAAGGCGTTTTGATATTTCGTACTCTTCTCTAAGGATAGCGAAGATTTCCGTCATTTCTGTTAATCTGTGTCACTACACTTGCTTTCCAAAACGATGCGATTGTTCTAACGCTTTTAACTTTCAATTTTTTCTCGATTTGTCGTTTTCCTCGTATCCTTGTTTATCGCTTGTGATCTCTGCTTCAACCTTGTTCTTTCAACTTGTCGTGACTTCGGTGATGGTCTACTGCGAATCTTCTAAACTACTGCAACTCCTCGGGGTCCATTCACTCCTGGAGTCCGTCTACTTTTTCGTTATTGTTGAGTTTTGTCTTCTCTTCGATCAGTTGAGTTAAGTTTCCGTTCTTTTGCATGGCTATCTGTCCATTCGTGATGTGTTCTTTCCTTTTCGGTTCCTGAGCCTTCTTATGTGCCTGTCTGATTTTCCCGAAATTCTGAGTGTTTGGACCTGCTCTTTAAGTTCTTCGATTGTCTCTTTTCTGCACTCTTCGACTGTTCCCATAGCTCCAATCTCCATATTTAATATCTTTTGGGTAACGTCTATCTCTTTCTGGCTTTTGGATATAGTTCTTCCATTCCTCGACCTCCTCTTTTTATTGCTTTTCTTTGATCTCCGTTTCCATCGTTGTTTTTGTTCTTTTCGGTGAGCTTCGTCCTGCTCGGTTTGCATTCTTACTCAGTTGTTGATATCAACTTCCTGCTCAATTCGCTATATAGTTAGTTTGCTTGGCGTTTGGCGCTCAAAATTTCACACTCTATTCGCCATTTTCTTGCTATCAGTATCTGACAGCATTCTTTCTGTCATCGTTCGGGCTCTCTAATTTTCTTTGACTGTTTTTGGCCTTGATTTCTCAGTTTATTGATTCTATCTTTGCGTTTCCCATTTAAGCTTTATAAGCTCTTGTTCAGTCTCCATCGGTCTATCTGATATAAGTTATGCCGCGATTCCCAATTGGACTTTTGATGTTCTCTAATCTTTCTGTCCATTTGTTTCCAATATCGCGCTTGTTTTTTGCCATTCTTTGGCTTTCCAATGGGTTCTCTTGTTTTCGCTAAAATATCGGAATTGGGTGCTATTTGCCAATTTCCTCCTGGCATTTGCGTATGATTCTTATCTCTCCCCTTTTCTCGTATCTCTGCTTCTTTATCTTTTCACTCTCGTATCTTTCGATGTCGCTTGGTTGATCCTGCTTCTCTTGCTCTAACATTCTGGAATCTCTTTCTTGGTTTATGAATTCATGTGGTTCTGCATGAATTTTCATCTTATACTCCCTCTCTGTCTGATATGTTCTTACTCTCGGGATTTTTTTGTCTGTTGTTCTAATTCTCCTCTATTCATCTTTATCTTTAACGTATTCTCAGTAAGCTCCTCTACTGATGTAATATTTTCTTTTAACCTCATCGACCTTTGTTGCATCCCTCTTTATTCTTTAGCGTTCGATGTTTCGGTTTTGACTCTTGTCCTCTGTACAGTCTTTCTCTATCTTTTGTTTAATATCCCGTTTTGGTTCATTGTAATTCTGAATATTAAAATGATATTTTCTCTTTCATCATCTTCAAATTTTATCATAATTTACATCGTCTCGTATTTTTTGTGATTTTCGGGTTTATAAATTTTTGTTTTACGTTTATCTTTATTACATTTTACTACATTGCTTCCATTTTAATTATGATCAGCGAAAACGGCAATCGCTTTGATTCCGCCCGTTAAATCGGCTTTCACATACTGGACACTATATTGATTTATCCCACATCTTCACATGTGACCATATGTCCCACTAGGAAATAAATTATTTTAACATGTTTCTGCAACATGTAACGCTTGATAACTGCCTCCAAATAGCTCTCTTTTATTCATTGATTTGTTCTGATTCTCTTTTGGTTCTTTCTTGAATATCGCTTGATTGCTCGGATTATGCTCTGTGAGTCTCACAATTCAAATATGCTAGCTTGATTACTTTTCTCATTTTGATTACATCCTATACATTATGATGTTCTTCCGATAACTTTGGTGCTTGTCGATCTTACAAATATCTTCTATTTCTGGTTGGTAATTATATTCGATTCCTTTGACTCTTTTCTTGTTTATACATGCATTTTCTTTATGCTTTAGTTTTGTGACATTCTGATCGGTATGGCTGTTGATTTTTACATCTTCACAACATTATTCTCTCTGGCTGTTGCAGATACTCTGACTCGCAAATTCTGCTGCCTTGGGTTTCCGTTGAAAGTTTTTAATCTCTCTTCGACATGTTTCTCTATTTAGTCTCTTTTCCCCAGATTAGTTCTGTCTTGGTCCTTTCGCAACTCTTATTATCGTTATCTTTTTCTCGCCTCCCCTTTCAGTCTTTGTCAACTTCTGATTGTCGAAGTCCTTCTGAATCTGTTCATCGCTTGTTTTCTTACATCAATATTAATTCTAACGGGCAGGTTGAAAATTTCCTCAGGTGTTCTCGTTTGCTGTCTCCCTTTCCCATTTATGCGAGTTTTCCTTAACAAGTAATGCATGTTACTCGTCGGTATCTGACGTCCTGTAAAATAAAATCTCCTCTGCAGCATTTCTTTTGCTTTGCCGGTCGGTTAATACTTATTACTTTAAACGTTAATATCTTGTTCGCTCTTTTCTCAGCCCCTCGTCTTCACTCTCATTTGTGATAATAGCTTTAATGATCGCGGTTGGCCGTCTTATCCGTCGTAGTCTTATAGTTAATATGCTGCTGCGAAGTGTATTGACTTTCTCTCCTCTTCTGGTTTTCATAGTCTCGTCCATATCGAATTCTGGTCCTTCCTCATGTATTGTATCTTCGTGATTCCGCTTGCTCATCTAAATATGTAGTATTTTTGAATTTTGTTTTCTGATTTTCTGTTATTTGTAAATTTTATTTTTATTTGAGTTTTTTTTTTTTATTCTATTTATTTACATTTATTTACACTTTCCTTTCTCTTTTACAACGTCTGTCTCGGTTTCTCTACTCTAACTTTATATAGATCTATCTTCTCGCAAGCAAATCCTTCTCACTTAACGTGTTGTGGATAAAACGCTGGTGTATCCAATTGCTGTATTCCAGTCGGTTGTTGTTTCCCATGCTGTGGTTCATTTCCTGTCTGATGGTGGATAATCCTCTTGTCCCTTTCATTGTTAAATCATATTTGTTAAAGGCCATGAACAGCTCGTCGTAACCCTCTTCCTACTGCTGACGAAGACACGTGATGTGGGTGCCGTTGCATTCCCATTCCATTGTGATATAGTCCTATGCCCAGATTTGTATCCATTTTCCACTGTATATTGGTGCTATCTAGAATGTCTCTGGTTCCCTCTTTTCTCTCTGGAGCTTCTCTGCGAATTGGTTATTTTCATATAAATCGTGTTCGTAAGGTGTATTTCCTGGCATGACGAGCCTGTTGGTTTTAATTTCCTTTAGGCTTGTTGGCAATCGGTTGATTTTCTTTTCCTTCGGGGCGCTTTTCTTGAGTGTATCCTTTGACTTCTCTCGAGAATTCTTTCTGGACATCTAAATATCTTCTTAGTTAGTGCCTTCTTGCATCATTTCTGTTCGTAGGCTTTTTACTCCCATGCAACATCCCTATCGTTTCATTATATCGCGTGTGCTCTATACTGTTCCTCTATCATTGCTTTTGCATTCCGCATTGTAGTATGTTATGACAATTGGAAAAGTTTCTAACTGGCATCTTGAACTGGTTTGCCTTACATTCGTTCCAGTGTTTCTTTAATTTGACCTTTCTTCTCTGTGCAGTGTTTGCCATATTCCTTCTATAGATCACATATTTGTTCCTCTTTTGGATTCCGATGTTCCATTTCTATTTTTATCCATCGTGATGACTCCACAAGACTCAGCATTTTCCTCTCTCTGAATGCACACTTGGTGATGTTCTTTCCATACGTCTTTTTGTGGTGGTGGTGTTTGCATTTGCATAATACTCGTTAATTCGCATCGTTTGCGTGACTTTCGTCTTCCTTCCATAAGTCCTTTCCATTCACATTCTCTTTTACTGCGCATTGGACTAATAGTGTTGATTCTTTGTGGTGGCGTTATCCTTGTTGTCCGGTCTTCTATCTCTTTCAATCGTCCTGCGTCGCATCCAGGGTCCATTTATGTTGGTTTTCTTATCATTCTATCGTGCAATCTGCATTTCTGCTATCCACTATTTCGTCTGTCTTGCTTCACATCAGTAATTCTTTAATCATTACAACATTTTTCTATTCTTTCTATATCGTTCATCACTTTGATTTTTCCTTCATTAATTCGTCCTCGTAGTTTCGGGTTATTACCGCTCCTCTTATCTCTCAATAATTGTCTGCATAGTCCTCAAATTTTCTGATTATCGACGTTTGCTTTACTTCTATCGCTTATTTTATAACATATTTAGCAAGGTTACGCTTTAATTTACTCTACTGTTGAATCGTTCTGGGGTGAATTCTGCATTGATGCTATCATATCCACCTAACTTCTGATCTACGCTGTTGATTGTTACGTAACTCTTCTATTTCGTCAGCTTGCCATCATTACTAATCTACTAATTGTCGTTTATCCTGTAATGTAGTATTGTTCTTGTTGTTCCTCCAGTCTTATGCTGTTGTAGGCCTCTGTTCACGCTTCCCGTTATACTAAGATGAGTATTTGTCCACTGAGTTGCGCATTGTTCGTTATTATGTCATTAATTCGCAATTGTCCGTATCCACGTATGCCCTCGATTCCTTATCTTGTATATTCCTTGATTTAATTTACAATCTCTAATAGGTACATTGGCAGCTGCTGGTTGTGTATTGCTTCTGTGAACGGTGGTATCTTCACTGATTGTTGTTATTTACGTCATTCGGATCCATCTGTTATATAACACATCATTAATGTCATCGCATCGTCTCTTTGTCGATATGTCTCTAACGCATTTGTACGAATATTTACATATCAGATAGTATACATATTAATACTACTAAACTTAATACTACATAATATTTTACACTATTACAAGTCCCTTTCTTTGTCTTACAGCCACGTCTCCGGGGACTTCTATACCAATGTCCCGTATATCCCGTCTTTCTCATACGTATCTGATATAGCATCAAATTCATTTGACCAATTGTTGTGCTTCGATAATGGGCGGTTCTTTAACCAGAGTCCGCTTGACTGAATTTACTATGTTTATTTGCCATTTCTTTATCGTATTGTCCTAATTCATAGTCGTAAAATTGATTTTCCTACGCTGGCCATAATCTTCTTCGTGCTTCTTTCTGCATTTTGGGTCTTCACTAGTTGTATTATCAGCATTATACCTGCTATTACGCTGTTTATCATCATTTTATCAATAAGTTCTTTCGTTAGCTGCATGGTTGTATTTCTCTTGCATTTGGATTGTTTCCCTTATGTCCTTCGTTGTTAATTCTTAAGTGCTTTATGGAGTGTTTATATGCTTAGTGGATTGAAAGGTGGCTGTCGTCCATGATCATTCCTTTTCCCATGTTCGTTTTTTCTTTCAGTGTGTTTATGTTATATGTTGATCTTCGCATTTGACTTGGGTGTTTCTTGTTATCGTTTCCAATGTTCATGATAACCTTTGCAATGTTTATTCACATATTTCCAAGTTTTTTCTTGGAAATGCGATACTTTTGGTTTTATATAGTTTATGTAGTTCTCATTGGATTCTTTGTTTAACTGGTTCGTTTCTCTTTAGGTTCGGTAATAGCAGCAGATTTTCGTGAGAGGTTTTTCAACCTTGTTTTCAAATTAATATTTCTTCTTCATTTGGCCGCATTGTATTCTTGTTATTATTACTGCTTTAAGCTTTCTCTGACTGTGGCGTTGTACGTGTTCTCTCTTTGTTTCCTTTTCGGAGTTTGTCGTAATTGATTCTATAGTCTTTCTGGTTATGAGTTCAGTAAATCATCTCTTCCTCTCTGAACGTGTACCATACTACTTTCCACGTTTCTTTAGTTGGGATCGGTATTTTTGATTTGATATCCTCATTTGATGACATTTGTTTTCATTCATCGTTCCGTTCTTTTTGGTTTCAAAATAACAGACTTTTGTAATGGGTTCTTTGCCCTATTTTCAGACTATTATTCCTCTCCACCTTTGGGATCGTTCCACTTTTATATTATTTCTTTTTTTCTCGTACTCGACGTTGTATGGCTCTTCCTTTGTGTTGTGAATTTTCTCCCAGGGTTTTGGCTAATGTGCAGGTTATTATTATAGTCTTGTTGCACATTATATATTCGATATGCCCCTAGGCTATCCCATATCACATTTCTTCTGCTTTCATATCATTTCGCAGCAATCGATAATCTTGTTTTTAGTACATACTTGTTCGATTGTTTCTATCCTTCGTTTATTATTCGTAAATTTGCCTATCCCTGGTTTACTTGGATTTTTACGTTTCATCTTTTTGTAGCATCTCTACATACGTCTGTGGTGGTTTGACATAATGATGAGTTTTCGATCGTATTTCCATCTTCCTGGTTTCCATTGAGTCGAATTGGCAACTTATGCTGTAATTCATTGTCAGTTGTAAAGCATATCCTTACTTCCGATTCCTTTCTCATTTATTGTTCGTATTCTGAACGTATTTATTTCTTATGTGATGTTTCGTCAGCTTTCCGTTAACTTGATGGACGTAATTAAGTATATTCATTATTTTGTAGCAGGGTCGGTCGGTTTGATTTTTTTTGTGTAGTACTTTCCTTGTTTCTTTCCCCTCGTTATTCGTGTCTCGTTGTCTGACGTTCTCTGTTAGATGATTCCTTTTTTCTTGGTTTGCGGATTTGTTTTCGTCTCTAGATTTTGATCAGCCATTATCTTTGCTGTGTCACTCCCTCTTCTTTTACATTATTATACTCCATCCGGGTTTCCTTTGAATGTTCGTCCTCGACATTATTATTTCGATTATTTCCTCGTATACTTTATTATTCGGCTTTTTTCATCAATCTTTTTATCTCTTGTTTTACGTCTGGCTGAGATCTTATTTGCATCGATGGCATCTGTGTATTATCGTCAATAACGTGCCTTTCTATCCCAATTCGTATTGCTCTTTTGGATGATTGGTGAATTTCCAGTCTTCCCACTTCAACATTGCTTTATTCGTCTTATTCGGGAATGGGGAAGTGAAAGCTATATTTGTTTCTTTTAATAAGGACGTTTCTGTTCGCTTACCATATAGTTTACAATGAATACTTTTAAGTGGTGAAACCCTCGTATGTCCATATTCATCAGATCGCTGTTTCTTCGTCTTGTTTGGCATCGATAGCTTCCCATAATGTTGTATGTTTATACCCATGCATTCTCCTTCTCTAATTGTCGCATTACTGGTTATAAATTTATTGCACTTGCTGTCTTATTCAGTGCGTAATGTAAACATTGTTCTCCATTGTCTTTTTGGAATCGATGATCCGTTTTTAACATAGTTCTCTCGAACTGTTGTAGAAGCATCGCTGCAACTGGAACATTCAGTGGTTTTGTTCCCTCTTCGTTTGGTATATTTGAGGCGTGTCCGCCATTTCGCATAAGTTGAATATATCTATTATCCTGGTGTTTTGTGTTGTACTGGCAAATGTAAAGGTACGTTTCCTTCTACATCGCATAGTGAAGATCATGGGTATACCTTCTTGATACGACCATTTGGCTGGGCTTTCTAGCTCTTTCATAATCCATTGCGATTTCCCTGCTTGTTTACCTATTCTCGATCCATACTTTCCCTTCGACCCATTCTGGCATTAATCTCGTCTGAATGCTTTCAACTATTATATCCATTTTGTCTACATTATCTTGAGTTGCGTTCAGAGTTATTTGGATTCACTGGTTTGGTTCCCACTACGGTTTTATTGAATGTCACTTCTAATGTTCGACATCATCGTTAAGTCCGTTTATACTCACTGTGATTTGTGATCTAGTTTGCATCGCTCGATTTTCTGGTTCTCTGTTATTGTTCTAGTATTGCTTTACATCTCTTTTACCGTTCTAGCGTAATAGGTCAGTGCAGTGGGTTGTTGACTAGTTTAACTCGAGCATTATTCTCGTTACATACATTATTTCAATGGCTCCTTTACACCTTCCGTAGTTTCTGGCTAATCCGAGGATAATTTCTGCGTTGCGATTATTACCCAGTCTCCACCTGAAATTATGCTCACGTACGTCTGCTTTTTTGATCGTGCATTCTTTATAGACTTTCTGGTTAATCTAATATTCATCCCGGCTGTTTTTCCAGTATCCTTGCCTCGCTTGAATCCCGTTACATAATCTCGATTTCCATATATGTGATATGGTGGTTGTATTCTAAACGTATCGGCATGTTACATCTCTCTGCGTACATTAGTTTGAATGGACTCATTTTTGTTGCTGAATGTATGGACATCTTATATGCCATAGGCAATAAGTTTTAATATACTATCCATCTTTTTGGTTGTCTGCTTACATAATTCGACATCATTTCATAAATAGCATTAATCGTTCGGTTTGATGTTTGTTTGGCGGATGGTAGCGTGATGTTCAATTTTCGCAATTCTGAAGTATTTCGTACTTCTTCTATGAATTCGTCATTAAAGTGGTTTCGCTTGATCGGTTTAAATCTGTTTGGGTGTTCCGTAATCTACAGCTATTTCTCTACTAAGAATTCTCGCTATTGTTCTCTCGCTTTGATCTGGTATTGCGAATGCCTCCGGAATTTGAATAATAAGTCTGTTACTACTCAATATTGTAATATTTCCATCTGTTGTTTCGGTAGTGTCCTACTGACATCCATTGCGATCACGTCATTGGGTCTGGTGGAATTGGCATTGCTTTAAGGTAACTTTCAATTATGCTTCCTGTGCTTTTTTCTGGTTACATATAGACAATTCTTTATCCATCCTTTTTACGTCCTCTCCAATAATTTGGCCATAATATTTGGCGTAGTCTTGCTTCGTGCTTTTTGGCCTGACATGTGTCCCTCCGAGTTTCCTCGTGTAATTGCATCACCCTCTTTTCGTCTACTTCTGAAGACACTGAGTCGTTTTCTCACCATCCATTAATAATACAATCGCTTTTCTATGGTATATCGATGTCTGATGTTCTCATATGCCGCTCTAAGTTTAAACTGTTGTTGTGAAGATTTTCCATATCATAGTTCATCCATGAATTCGATTTATTGTTTTTCAACTCTTCGTCTTCTTTCTTTTTTTTCAGTTTGAAATAAAATGATATCTTTCTGCGATGTCATGCATATTCGTCTCACATCATGATCCATCATTCCTCAAATACAAATCTTGACATACAACTGCGTTAGCGTTGGACCTTTTCCTGATTTAAATTTTATATACGGCGAGTAATGCTTGTAGCTGCTGCATTGCCCATCTCATCAGTCCTGCTCGAGGCTTACTTTGTGTTGGCCAACATACTAATGGTTGATGATCAGTCCGTGATATATATCTCGTGACCCATAATAATATTTGAAGTGTTAATAGCTGGATTATTGCTAATGCTTCTCTTTCAAGTCAAGAAGTATTCTTTACTGTTTCTTGAACGTTCGACTGTAATATCCAATAAACTCGTTCTTCTTTTCTCGTCATCCCATTGTCCTGGGCACTGCTCCAGATGCATATCCGCTTGCATCTTGTCGCTAACAATAAAGCGTTTCTTAAAATCGGGGTGTACGAGTATTGGTGCTGATATCAGTTTAATCTCTGAGTGTTTCAAGGCGTTGCTGTTTCCTCTACCATATAAAGGGTGAATCTTTTTGGTCATTCTTGTATGGTTTGCGATGGTTGCATAACTCTTGATAATTTTCGGTAATATCCGCATAGCTCCAGGAATTCTTGCACTTGCGTGACTGTCTTGTGGCTGGGCAAGTTCTTTATCTTTTCAATGTTCCTTGGCGTCTGGTTCTTTACCTTGGCCGACACAATATGTCCAAGAAGGGACTTTTTCCTTTGCCCAATCGCATTTGTGAGGTTTCAATTTGTTAACTTCCATTGTCTTCAGTCGAACGAATACTTAGATGATCTTTTAAAATGTTGTTCGAAGGTGCTAGACAATATTAAAAATCATCAATATAGACCATGATTGTTTTGCCAGTGAGTTACGAAAGTTCATACATCTCTGAATGAAGGTCTGGTGCGTTAGTTAATTCCGAAAGCATTTTCTAATGTTCCTGAATTGGTATAGAATTTTCGCGATGTACCAAAGAGCTATTCTCTCTGCTCCTCCTTCTTTGCCTATTTGCCAATACACTTTTTAAATTAGCGATGTAAAATAAGCTGCTCCGTGTAATTTTGTAACAGCTCATTTATATCTGTAATGGTATGCTATCCCGTTCGTTACCGCGTTGAGTCGCGATAATCTATACAGAACGTTGTGTTCCGTCTTTTTTCTTTACCATGACACTGGAAATTGGCCATAGGCGAGCAACTTGGTTCGATACTCCTTGCGTCTAACATCTTTGGACTCTTTTTCTGCTACTCGATTTGGCTTCGCCAAGTCGATATGGCCGTAGTGTTATATGGGTGACGATCTGTTAGTGGTATCGGTGTTGCGTTACACATGCTGACCGAGATCTACAGTCAAGATGTGCCATATATTTTAAAATTCCATAGGCATATTTTTGGTTAGATGCTCTTTTCTCGCTGTCGTTAGTAAGCTGACTGTCGATAGTCCATAATTGTTTCGTCATTCCTTGAGTTTTGTTGTGGGAAGTTCGATGATCCATAATTGGTGTTAACTTTCCAACTCTTCGTTTTCGTAAATGACTTATGTCTCCTCATCGAAATTTGTAATGTTGATGGAATTTCAATTGTTGTCGTTTTACATACACTATCTCTGGCTAATGGCAGTTCTTTCTTTTTCTCAAATTTGTGATTAGGTTCGAAAATCATTTCTCCTCTAGTTTCCCGTTTACTTTTACGTACAATCATTTGTGTGCGCCTGGCATAACTTTTTCTCTGAGCATCTCACTTCTGATTTAACATACATATTCGTCGGTTTTATCCTCATCAGTCCATAGGATCTAGAATCTATATTATCTCTTTTAATAATTCTGGATGAGATCCTGTTCGAATTATACATCTGCCGCTGCAATCTCCTGATACTGCTAATAGTATTATTTTTACTTTTTATATTCTATTACGACCAGATTTTTCCCGTGACCGCTACGATTCCTTTACTGCAGGTTATTACATCCATGTAGCTTCTCTATACATGGCCATAATTTCCGGTATTATCCATTTTATTGCTGAGATTGTTGCTCCGTATACGACATCATTGCTTTTTCTCTACCCATTTTATTTCTATGGGTACCGTTAAATGTTTCAGCTAATGTTGCACATGCTAATAGTTCGAGTTTCTGGCTCTTGAATCTCACTCTCTGATCTTTGGCTGGTTCTTGACTAAGTCTTGCCCAATTGTGTCTATGGTGTCGGATAAATGCATTCGAATGTGGTTGGTCTTGGTAGTCCGGTACGTGTCGTTCTACTGTGCGTGTTCTCTGCTACTTGATGAATGCTTTCTTTAAACAATCATAATCTGGTGTGTGATGATTATAATGGTCACTTGATCTGTCTTTCGATTCCCATTGTTTGAGTGCTCTTGATTAGCAAATCTGCGTTCCTCTTGATTTGTCGTTGTCGCTGTTACGTGCTATCATCTTGAATTATCCATACGTTTTCCCAAGTTGCTCGTGTTCTGTCGCTTCATTCTGGTTTCTCGCTTCTATACTACATATATTGTTAAATATTCGTCCGAATTCTTTCATCAAGTACCATTCATTTTACGTTAGATTCATATAATCTTTTTAATCTGTGGATATCTCTTTGAGTGTCCAATGTAACTACATGTCTTTAGGCTAAACGGTAAAATCCAATTGCCATTCTTTCAGTTGATTTCCTTTCTCTTTTAGTAATATCGAAACATGCTAAACTTTGTTGTATGATTACTCTTTACAATTTGAATGATAAAGGATTATCCCTAAAATTCCTGGCATCATTTGTCCGAAGATAAAAATCTTCCCCACAATGGCTTTCATCAATATTGCTGTAGCTAAATTGAAAATGGTCTGGTGATGTAACAATTCGTGTTGGGTTTCTCTCCATAAGTTTGTCTACCACTCCGTTTGTTACAATATTGGATAGTGATGCTTCCCTTTGTGCTGGGAATAGTAAATTTCTTGGCTCGTTCCAAGATCTTTGTTGGTATATTCCGCCTCTGTGATATATCTACTGGTTGAATTCTGCTCGCTGGCATTCTGTAAGTCCAAATATTTTTTTGGTGGTGCTACTAATTAATCGAGTTGGAAATTGCAACCAACTTCTAATCTCTTATTATGAATAATGGCCCAGTAACATTACTAGACTGAATCAGTTGGGTGCAAAATTTCTGTGGATTTTATCATCTTGTCAACTGGTTGAGCGAATCTGATTTTTCTCTTTATGGCATTATTTCTAATGTCTTTATACATTTTATCTCTGGAAATTGATGATTCTCGGAATTTCGCGAATTGTTTTCACATTTGTACGTTACATAACTTTCCAACGATTCTTCCGAAATATCCTCCTTGAGTCGGTAGTAGTGAGATTGCGTTATCCGGATTTGTGATTGCCATTGCCAATTTTGTTTTAATATTCTCTGTTCGAAATACAAATATTTTTTAACTAAGATCATAGTATTTTCTCTGGTTGATGCCAATCTGCTTATGATATACGGAATCATCTTGTTATTTATATACAGATATAGTTTACATCTTTGGGAGTTATATTTGCTGCTTTGCGTTGTGGTATTAGCTGTTCGCGATAAGAATATCCTTTGTAGTTGGTCACTGGCACATATCGTCACATTTCTCACACATTCGTCCTTTATAAATTCAATTACCGATTGGTATCGTTGATCATCTATCGTTGCGTGACCTTGATCCGATAGTCGTGGTTTATCGTTGTTTTCCGGATTCTTCGGTCTCCACCGTAATTCATCCAACGCCTCTCTTTGCGTGTTGTTTCTGTTTTCGCGTGTAACTGCGTCCTTGGCACTTCATCGAATATGCGCTTTTCATAAGGTGACCTACAAGTTCTGGTATCGGCGTGATATACGATCGTTGCATTCCGTATAGCATGATCTATCTTTGCTAAGACATTGAGGATATTCTTTTCATTGCGTTATCGGATCGAAAATATCTTGGATATTTTCCCACTTACTTGAGGTAGCTTTCAATCACTACTACTCCTTTGACAATTGATTAATAGGTGTACTCTCCTCCTTGACACTGTCAACGTCTCCAAGCCGTTATTTCTCCGCGCTATACTCGGGTTTTTTTATTTTTTCATCTTCGGCGCTACATTACTCGCCAGACTATTGAGATACGCTCCTGTTCGTGAATCTCTCACATCGCTCCGCGTTAACAGAAACCACTAGTTGTTTCCGTTACACTCTATAAATGTTGAATGTGGTGATGTCCGCATGAAATGCTACAATTTCCTTGTAACTGAACATTCCTTGATTTTCTGTTTATGAAATCTACTCTTGTATAATTATACGATACTGCGTTGCGTGTTCTGTAATCTACCGGGGTTTGCTGCTTATGCACTCTCTCCGTTCTTTAATGAGTATTTTGTCACCAATCTTATATTGTCGCAAATCATACTCTACAAACGGTTCTACTACCTTTCCGCACATCATCATATGAAGTATGTAGTAATTATCGCATTCATCTCCTTTCTGGCGTGTTTTGGATCGCTTGCATTAATCGTTGCTCGATCTGTGATAACTGCTTTCAAACTTTGTCTGCATTACTCGGTTTGATCATCTTTGCTTATTACCAAATTTATAAAGTTGCCTCTTCCACCTTGATTAAGATGAATGGTTCATACCTTCCTGATATGTTGTTATTGCAAATTCATATCGTTTGGGTTGATCTTGAGTTTCGTTCTGTATATTCACTACGTTATTGTACATCAGATAGGCCATTTCCCCAAATATCTTTTGGGTCAATCAGATCGTTTCGTTAAGTTGTTATTAATCAATCATAATTCCTCGGATCTTCTAGTGTGTGTTCGTACTTGGTTATCCATTATTTTATTTATTATTGGTTTTATTGCTGCCCAAAGCTGATTCTTCTGTTCTGATATTATTGAAGTTTTAATTCTCTTTATATTTCTGGATTTGCTAATCCCAGCAATATCAGTATTAGTGCTGTTGATCCACTTTTGCTCCTTGTTCTGGCTTATTCATTTCCCTTGTACTGCTTTGTTACTTGAACTGAGTCTGTTTATTTGTTGATTAATGTCATCTGCATTTGGTTCTTTAGTTTTCCCTTTCTGAGGCTGGTTATCAATTTTTGGTCGTCCCTGGATTTCTTTTCCATTAGCACGACCGTTTCTTTCGTTTGGGTTTTCGTCTGCCTTTCTCTGGAAGTTGTAGCTCCTCGTTCATTAACAGTTTTCCCATTCATCTCCTGTATGAGTTTTCGCGTATTTCTCTCTTTCTTTTATTTCCTCTCGGTATCTGGCTCATAATTTCGACTGGTTGGTTCTTTGACCACATACTAGCTCGTCTGTTCATCTGATATCAGAGTTTTTCATATTTCTGTCATGAACAAATCTCTTGATTCCGGTATTCTCCTGGTTTTTCCTCATCTACGATACATTTGATCGTTCAGTATCTCTTCGTCCCTGTGTGATTAAAGATTATTCAATCTGTGGCGGTGGAACATTCTGGCGTATTTAGACTCTTTTTCGCGTTATAGTGTCGGCCTGTGGGACCGGAAAAATTCGACATATGTAATTTATAAAAGCGGACAATATAAGATAATAATGGTAATAATAATTATGTAATTAAATCAACATTCAACCAAAATTACCCTTCATTGACACCAAAATGACGACAAAATCATCATATGCCATCAAAATAACATAAAATAAATGCCACCTCCCCAACGGTTCCGTCGCCCAAGCAGAGCTCTATAGAGATGCTACGGACGCGACGTAAAAAGTTCCACCATAAATAATTCTCACCTAAATGTGCTGAAAGTAAATTCTGAAATAAAACTAACTAAACGCTTTCAAAAATAGTCTCGAAAATAGTTAAGATTTTTAAGAACTATAAAAAAAAAAAATGTTAGTTTCGAAAAAACGGTGTAATTTAATGTGAAAAGGATCAGTATATATACCTAATTTTGCTGGTGTGTGTAAATTTGATGTAGTAAAACAAAATTCGACCTTGTTATTTTCATAGCAAATCTATATTTATTTTTTATTATTTTTTGATTATTTGTTAATAATTTTTATTTTAGAAGTTTTTTATTGATTATTGAATAATTCAAATTTTTCGATTAAAATTTCCCTTTAATGAACTTAATTGATTTTTTCAATTCGTCGAATTTTGTGTGTTTCTTGTTGATTGTGTAGTACGGTGCGATCTTGTGCATTTTTTATTATTTTAATATTTATGTTTATTATTTATTATATTAACTTCTTTTATTTCTCAATTTTATATGGTTTACTTGATGTTTAACGTGGTTATTTAAATTGCGTGGTTATTTTAGCGTGTGTTGTTTCTGATCCATTTAAACATTTTCAAGGCCGTACGTTCTGCCTCAACATAAAAACACTCGGGGTCCGTAAAATTGCGACCCCGCAATTCAATGATTTCAAAATAATCCATTACATTTTTCAAAACATTCAATTCATAAAAATATCTACGGTAAGGTTAATCATCCAAGATAGAAGATGGACTTAAGGTCCTGCTACGATACATAATCAAATAAAATCGAATAGTTCAATATCAATGTAAATCCATATCAGTTCAAATCACGGTAGATCAGTATGAGTTAAAATCAGTTCAAATCAAGTAAATCAAGTTAGATTGGCTTCGATGAATCGTGGAGCTTGGGTCCGCCTCGACTGGAGTTGATCTTGGAGAGGGTGATTTATGAAATCTGCGAGAGGTCCCTGTCGTTTCGTTAGTTTTGTTAGGTTTTTCGATTTGGGGAACATCTTCTGATTTTGAATTGGTATTGCCCTTGTTTTATTTCTTGTTAGGCCGATGATTGATACAGCATATAAGGAGTTTAATGTAGATGTATACTAATCGGAAGTATAAGTTCGATTGATAAACTTGTTGTACTGGGTCATTTTTCCACGGGATGTCCCACTTGTTTTCCGTTGTTTTGATTGATAGGACGATCTTTGAATTCATGGAGATGGTTTATTATTGGCAGATGCTCGGCCTTTCTTGAATTTGTCGATGAAGGTTTCTAGGGTTCTTCGTTTCTCGGTTTCTCCATGTTTTTATATTAGCTATCTCTCATATTTTTTCATAGGGTTTGTACCAAAGTGGTTGGTTTTATCGATAATCAGTTTCACTCGTCCTGTTTTCTTGTGAGGCATTGTGTACATTGGACGGTTTATTTGTTGACATTCTTCATATCAGGTTTCTGCAATCTTTAATCGGCACAGGTGCTGTCTTCTCTCGAAGGGTTGGGATTTCTCGCATTTTTCTAACGGATTTTCCGTATTGCATTCCAATTATATCATCATTATTATCCAGAAGGTTCGGGTTCATTCTTCTATTTATACGATTACATTTTTATATTTAACGTAGCAAGATTATTATGTTTACTTACAGTGGAATTTTTTTAGCCCTTTTTATTCTTTCTCTTTTCCTGGGGTGAAGTGTACTCGCACTCCCTTTTTGTTTTCTGAAAACGTCAATTATTAGGACTTTGGGCTTTTATAATCGCTCGTATTTTTTGGAGTTCCCTTTAGTCGGTTCTTGTTTCTTTGATTACTCTTGTTGGTTATAGATTTCATCTGGAGGTCTTTCTTTGTTTGTTCTCTTGAGCTGACGCTTATAATTGACTCGTTTGGTTGTATGTTTTTCAGCTTTTCGTCTCGCTTCCTGGAGGTTGTTCTGTTAATGTTTAATTTCGTTCGAGTTTGTTGATGGACTTTCTTATCTCTCTGGCTCTTACAACTGTCTCTAGTATGATTACATAATTCTGTCGCTCTTTCTGCATCGTCGGCATTCGTTCGCCTTCGGTTTCAAATAATCTTCTAAGATACACGAGTTTTATTTCTGCTAATTCCGTCTCATTGCTCATTTCTCTCGTTGCTTTCTATTTCTCCCATGCTGGATGTTAGTTTTCCGTTACTCAATATACCTAGCTGTTTTGACTTTTAACTGGTGATTATCCGGCGATTTCTGACCTTCTTGCTCCTGCCACTAACTCTTGGCCATTCTTTCTTCGGCTCTCCATCTTCTTACTATAATATCTCAGTGGGTCTTGCTCGATGGTTTGACTAATTGAATTGGGCTTGGTACGCTATTTTCCGCTTCTAGATTCATCTCGGATTTCCTACTTCATTCAAATGTCAGCTAAAAGTCAACATCGATTACAATTTTGGTTTTATTGTTTTTATTTTCGTTTTTTTACACTTTTTACAATTTTCCCTTAGCTTTACAAATTGCCGTAATCGTCGTCTCCCCGAATCACTCATTCGGTCGTGGTACTTTGGGTTGAATTTCAGTTGGGTAATACGGCATGACAGGATTGTGGTCGTTTTGTAAACGCTGTTTATCTCTTTCACGCAAGGCGTTCTGAATAGTGTATCTCTCGTCTAAGAGATAAGGCAAGATATTTAGTATTTTTCTGGTTAACTCCTCCACCTGCGTTTCCAAACGACTGCGTATTTTCCTAACGCTTTTAAACTTTTTCAATCTCTTTTGCTCAGATTCTGCCTCGTTTTCCTCGATCCTTGCTTAATCGTTTTGATCTCACTGCTCAACTTGTTCTTGTCACTGTTCCGTTGACCTTCGTGTGATGTCTCAACTGATCTCTTAAACACTGCAACCCTCGTGTCCATTCACCTCCTGTTGGAGCTGTTATCGTTGCTCGTTTAATTGTTGATTTTGTCGTTTTTCTGTTCTGTGCAGTTTGATTTCTCGTTTCTGCCGCTCTCTTGGTCCATTTTCGTTGAATGTTGTTCGTATTCCTTCGTGTCCCTGAGCCTTCTTATTGTGCCTGTCTGAATTTCCTCCCGAAATTCTAAGTTTTGGACCTGCTCGTTAGTTCACGCGATGTCTCTTTCTGCACTTCGACTTGTTCCCATAAGCGCCATCTCCATATTTAATATCTTTGGGAACTTGATTCTTGTACTGTTCTCATTTCTCGCCTCTCTTTTATGCTTTTCTTGGATCCTCCGTTTCCATCGTTGTTTTGTCTTTCGGTGAGCCTTCGGTCCTGCTCGTTTGCATTTCTTTTACTCTAAGTTTGGTTGATACTCAACTTCTGCTCTAATTTCGCTATACTAGTAAGTTGTTTTGCGTTGGCGTCTTCAAATATTCACACTCTATTTCGCCATTTCTTGCTTGATCATTATCTGAGCAGCATTTCTTTCTTGTCTATCTCTCTGGCCTCTAATTTTCTTTGTGGATTTGGCCGCTTGACATTCTCAGTTATTTAATTTCTATCTTCGCGTTCCCCATTTAGCTTTATAAGCCTGTTCGGTCTTCTCTCGGGCTATTTGCCTGAAATAATGTCGGGATCCGCGATTCCCAATTGCTCTTGATTGTCTCTATCTCTGTTCCATTTATTTTCCAATATCGCGCTGTCTTTTGCCCATTGTCTTTGCTTGTTCCAGATGGTTCTCTTTGTTTCTCTAACGGTATTGGTCTAATTTGCCCAATTCCTCACTGCATTGCTGTATGATTTAATCGTCTCCTCTCCCTTCTCGCGTATCTCTCTCTTATCTTTTTATAACTTCCGTAACTTTCGATTTCGCTTTGTTGATCACTCTTCTTCTTGCCTAACATTCGATCTCTTTTTGGTTTATGATTCTAGTTTGGTTGCATAAATTCTTTCAAATCATTTCTTTCTCGCCTTGATATGCTTACTTCCTTCGGGATTTTTGTCTGTTGTTCTAAGCTCTCATTATCATCTTTATCTTTAACGTCTCTCAATGTAGCTCTCCTTCTATTGAGTTAATATTGCTTTTAATCCACGACCTTTGTTGCCATCCCCTCTTTAATCTTTAGCTGTTCGGATTGGTTTTTCGGTTTGACCTTTGCCTCTGTTACAGTTTCTCTAGTCTTGATTTATTCATCCCTTTTTTGGTTGCCATTGTGAATTCTGAAATATAATAATGATTAGTTTCTCTTTTCAATTCATCTCAAAATTTTATCATAAATTTACAGGTCTCGTATTTTTTGTGATTTTCGGGGTTTATAATTTTTGTTTTACGTTATCTTTATTTACATTTTTACACATGCTTCCATTTTTAATTACTGATCAGCGAAACGGAATCCTTTGATCCGCCCGTTGATCGCTTCTACATACTGACATATATTGACTTTATCCACATGCTTCACATGTGACCATATGTCCACAAGGCATATAAATTATTTCTACATGTTTCTGCCAACATGTTACACATTGATACTGCTCCAAAATAGCTTCTTTTATTATTGATTTGTTTCGATTCTCTTTCGGTTTCTCTTGATATCGCTTGATTGCTCGGATTACTGCTGTGTTGAGTCGTACCATTCCAAATTATTAGCTAACTTTCTTTGATTAATTTCCATACAAATTTTTAGAGTATCTACTCCTGATAGATAGCATTATGATTCTCGTTTTTTGAGTCGATCTAATATAGTCTTCTATCTTGCTGATCTGGTAATTAATTATTTTATCGATATTCTTTGACTCTTTCTTGTTTAACATCATTTGTCCTTTATGGTTACGCATTGTGACATTCTGATCCTGGTATTAGGCTGTTGATTTACATCCTCACACATATTCCCTGGCTGTCGACAATACCCGCCTGACACGCAAAATTCCTGCTGCTGCTTGGTTTCCTTTGAAAGTTTTAATCTCTCGTCGAAATGTTCTATTTATCAGTCTCTTTTCCCATGATAGGTTCTGGTCTGATCATTCGTCAAGCGTCTTTATATCGTATCATTTTCTCGCCCCTCTCCTTTCATCTCCTTGTGCAACTTACTGATTGGTCTGCAGTCCTTCCTGATCGCGTTCATGAACGCTTGGATCTAACATCAAATATTGATTTCCTAAACTGAACAGGTTGGATACAATTTCATCAGGTGTCTCGGAGTTTGCTGTCTCTCCTTTTCGCATATTTGCGAGTTTTCCTTTTACATAGAGGCAATTTACTGTCAGTCCGGCTGAGTTCCTGACTTCCTGTAATAAAACCTCTGCAGCCATTTCTTTGCTTGCCGGTGCGTAAATACTTATTATCTTTGAACGTTAAATACTCTTTCCTCTTTTCTTCAGATCCTCGCCTCTCAACTCTCATTTGTGAGTAATCGCTATATGAGTCCGCGCGTTGGCCGTCTATTCCGTCGTGAGTCTTTATAGTATAAAATTGCTGCTGCTATGAGTGTGAATTGACTTTCTCGTTCCTCTTTCTGGTGATCCAGTAATGCTCGTCCTATAATCGAAATCGATGTCCTTCTTAATCTGGTAATTGTTCGTACTCTCGCTGATTCCGCTTTGCCATCTAAATATTTCGTCATTATTTTTTGAAATTTTTGTTTTTCTGATTTTTCTGATTATTGTAATTTTTTGATTTTTATTTGATTTTTATTATTTTATTTAATTGACGATTTATTACCTTTCCTTTTCTCTTTCTACAACGTCTTATCTGCGTTTCTCTAACTCTAACTTTATATCACCAGAATTATCTTCTCAGCAAGAATCTTCTCAACTCACAATCGTTGTGTGTGAAATAGAAAACAGTGTGTACCAATGCTGTATGTGCCATCGGTTGTTTGTCCTTCCCAGCGTGTGGTCATTTCCTGGTTGATTGGGTTAGATAATCCGCTTTGGTCCTTCAATTGTTAATGATCATCATTGTGTTGTTTAAAGAGGGCCATGTTAAATAGCTCTGTCGTAAGCTCCTCATTCCCTACTCTGACGAAGACACTGGAATTGAGTGGGGTGCACCGTTGCATTCTCCATCACCCATTCGGGTATAGCATAATAGCCCAATGTGTATCCAATTTTTCAACTGTGAATTGGTGACGTCTATACTGAGAATTCATCTGTGTTCCATCTTTTGCTCTCTGGAGCTTCCTGCATTCGGTTATTTCCATAAAATTGTGCTGGTAGGATGTTTGCTTGCCATCGAGCTGGTGGTTTGTCTAGTTCCTTTAGGCTGTTGTCACTGTTGCATTTTCTTGCTTCCATTCGGGTGCCGTTTCTAGAGTGTATTCTTGACTTCTCTCGAAATTGCGTTCTGGGACTCTCAAATAACTTCTCTTAGTAGTGCCTTTACTAGTGCATCTTTCTGTCGTAAGGACTTTTACTTCCCATGCCAAACATCCGCTAATCGTTTTCACAATTATGAACTCGGTAGTGCTCTTATACTGTTTCTCGTATCAATTTGCTTTTGCATATCCGCATGGTAGTTGTATTTGAACAATTGATAGTTCTGAACGGGACATTTGATGGTTTCCTAACAATTCGCTCCAGTGGTTCTTTTAAATTGTGACCTTCTCTTTTCCTGTCCAGTTTGTTTGCACATATTCCCTCATATAGAATCACATATTTGTTCTCCCTTTTGGATTAACCAAATGTTCAGTTTCCTATTCTTTATCCATGTCGTTGATCCGACCCACAGAACTTCGCATTTTCCTCTCTCCTTGATGCAGCACGTGTGATGAGGTTCTCGTGTGTACAATCTATTTCGTGGTGTGGTTGAACCATTTTTCAGCATAATACCAATTCGTATAATCGCAATCGTGTTTGAGTGACGATTCGGGTGTTCCTTCAGTAAGGTCCTTCCATTCGCATTCTTTTTACTTGGCATTGAGGACTGATAGATTGTGATTTTCTATTGTTGGCTGGCTTTATCCATGTGGTCGGTTCTTCATCTCTTTCAATCGTCTCCGGTCGCATCAGGCATTTTATTGTTTGGTGTTTCCTATCACTCTACTCGGCAATCTGTGCTATATCTTGCCATCCAGCTTCGTCTGTCTGCTTCCATGCAGTAATTCTTTACATTTAACGACATTTTAATCTTTCTTTTATATCGGTTTTCACCACTCTGATTCGTTTTCCTGCATATGTATTCGTCTCGTAGTTCGGAATGGGTATCTCGCCTCCTGCTTATTCTCTGGTCAATAATTGTCTGCATATCTACAAACGATTTTCCTGATCTTACTGCGACCGTGCTCGTTAGCTCTTCTATCGTTTATATTTTTACATTATTTACAAGGTACGCTTTATTTTACTCTACTGTGAAATCCGGTTCTGGGGTGAATTCGGCATTGATGCATCCATTCCACCCAACTGCTGCTGGGATCTACGGTGCTGTTGATGTTACGGGTATCGTCTAATATTCGTCAGCTTGCACATCTTAACTTGATCTAACTATTTTCGTTTATTCCGTAATGTAGTATTGTTCTTGTTGTGTTCCTCCAAGTCTTATGCTTGTTGTAGCGCCTCTGTTCACTCCTTCCCGTTAATACTGAGATCTGAGTATTTGTCCACTGAGTGCGGCATTGTTCGTTCATTAGTGTCATTAATTTCCATGCGCTCCCATCTTGCTTCGATTCTTGATCTTGGTAATATTCCTTATTTAATACTACAATCTCTATAGGACATTGGCAGCTGCTGGTTGTTGTATTGCTTTCTGTTAAAGGTGGTATTGCTCAATGATTGGTTGATTTTACGCTCATTCGGATCCATCTGTTTGATTATAACACAGTCATAATTCATCGGCATCTCTCTGTTTGCGTATTGTCTCTAACGCATTTGTACGATATTACATATAGATCCATAACATATTATTTACTACTAATAACTACATAATATTTTTAAACACCTATATACAGATGTCCCTTTCTGTTGTCGACACCATCGTCTCCGGGGACTCTATACCAATGTCGTATACCCTCGTATTTCTCATTGCTATCTGATATACATCAAATTCCATTTGACATTGTTGTGCTCGATAATGGCGTTCTTTTAATCGCAGAGTCCCCGCTTATACTGGAATTGTTCTATGATTTCAATTCCCTCATTCTCTCTACATCGTATGTCCCCTAATTCAATATCGAATTGAATTTTCTACTGCTGGCCATAATCTTTCTTCGCTGGCTTTCTTTTTTGCATTTGTAGTTCACCAGTTGGATTATTATTACGCATACTACACTGCTTATTACGCTGTTGTTATCCAAATCATTTTAATCAATATGTTCTTTCGTTAGGCGCTGGTTGTATTTCCTCTTGCATTTGTTGTCTCATTAATTCCTTCTTTTGTTGACATTCTTAAGTGCTTCTGGAGTTGTAAATGACTGCGTGGAGAAAGGTGGCTTGTCGTCCCATGACATCCTTTTCTCCCATGTTTCGTTTTCTTTCAAGGTTTTTTGTTAAGGTTGATCGTCGCATTGACTTGGGTGTTTTCTTGTATCTCTCCAATGTTCATGGTTCCTTTTTGAATGTTTATTACATATTCCCAAGTTTCTTTTCTTTGGAATGCGATAGACTTTATGATGCTCGTTATGATAGTTTTTGCTTTGTTCACATTGGATTCTTTTGTTTACTGGTTCGGTTCCTTAGGGTTCGTAACGGCAGATTTTTGTGATAGATTTTCACCATGTATTCCATTAAGTTGTCTTCTTCATTTGCTTCATTCGATTCTAATTTATTATATACGCTTTGCTTTCTCTAATTTGAGCGTGGATACGGTTCCCTTTTGTTTCTTTTTCTGGATGTTTGTCGTGTAGTTGTTCTAGAGTTTTTCTTTTATCTGATTTCCAGTAATATCGTCTCTTCCTCTCTGAACGCTGTACCCATAGTACTTCCACGTTTGATTCTTTTGTTGAATGCGGTATTTTTGATTTGTGTATCCTCATTTGATTGACATTTGATTCGTTCATTCATCGTTCCCGTTCTTTTTGGTCAAAATATACAAACTTTGTATGGGGTTCTTTGCCCCTAATTTTCAACTATTATTTCCTCTCCACTCTTTTGGGTCTGAATCACATTATTTATTATTTCTTTATTTTCCTCGTACTCGACCGTTTGTATGCTCTTCTTTGGCTGTTTTGTGAATTTTTTCTCCCAGGTTTTGGCTAATGTGCAGTATTATTATAGTCTTGTTGGCACATATATACTTCCGCATTTCCTTCTAGGCTAAATCCCATTCACATTCTTTCCTAGCTTTCATATTCAGTTTCCCGCAATCGATAATTGTTTTTGTATACATACTGTTCGATTGTTTCTATTCTCTCTGTTTATTATTCCGTAATTTGCCTACTCCCCTGCGTTTTACTTGATTTACGTTTCTATCTTTTGAGCACCTCTACATACGTCTTTGGGTGGTTGACATAATGATGCAGTTTCGGGATCGGTATTTCCATCTTTCCGCGTTTTCCTATTGAGTCGAACTTGGCAACTATGCTATGTATTCATTGTCAATTGTAACGCATATCTGTAAACTTCCGATCCTTTCTCATTTATGCGCCGATTCTGAAACGATTTTATATTTCCTTTGTGATGTTTTCGGTCAACTTTCCGTTAACTTACTGGACGTAATTAGCTACAATATATTTTTTGTAGCAGGTCGGCTCCGCGTTCTGATTTTTCTTTGTTGTGGTAACATCATTCCTCTGTTTCGGTTTTCCCTCGTATTTACTGTTGTTTCGTTTCTTTGACGTTCCTCGTTAGATTGATTCCTTTTTCTCTTGTTGTTTTTTCGTCCTCTAGATTTGATCATCCTGGTTTTTGCTGCTGTCACCCCTCTTCATTTTTACAATTATATGTATCTCCATCCGGGGTTTTCCTTGAATGTCATCCTCGACATCTTATTATTTCGATTATTACCTCGTAAGCTTTTATTATTCTGGCTTTATATCATCCATCTCTTTATCGCTTGTTATCGTCTTCGAGATCTATTGCTTCCGATGCCACTGTGTAATTACGTCACATAACTGTTCCTTTCTCATCTCCTGATTCGTAATTGCTTTCTTTGGATATTGGTGAATTTCATCCCTCCCAACTTCAACATGCTTTTAATTGTTTGGGCAATGGGTATGGAGCAGATACTTGTCTTCTTTATAGACGTTTCTGTTCTTACCAATATAATCTTACAATAAGTGTGAACCCTCGTTCATTCATCAATTGGGCTGTGTGCTCGTCTTGTTTCTGGCATCGATAGTCTCCCATAATGTTTATTATTGTTTAGCCCCATCAATTCTCTTTCTCTAATTGTGCATTACGGTTATACAATTTATTGCACTCTGCCTGTCTTGGTTTCAGTGCGTAAGGTAATACATTGTATTTTTCCATGTCTTTTTCTTGGATGTGACCGGTTTAGTAGTTTCTCTCAGAACTGTTGTAGAAGCATCTGCTGCAACTGCGAACATTAGTGGTGTTTGTCCTTCTTCGTTTGGTATATTTGAGGCGTGTCCGCATTTCTGCATAAGTTGAATTATATCTATTATCCTTTGGGTGTTTCTGTGTTGTACTGCAATATGTAAAGGTACGTTTCCTTCTACATCTGCCATAGTGAAGATCATGGGTATACTCTCTTTGATACGATCCATTTCTGGTGGGCTTCTAGCTCCTTTAGCATAATCCATTGCGATTTTCCCTGCTTTGTTTACTATTCTCATCCATCCTTTCCCTTCGACCCATTCTGGCATTATCTCTCTGATGGCTTTCACTATTATATCCATTTTGTCTACATTATCTTGAGTTGCGTTCAGAGTTATTTTGGATTCATCTGGTTTCGGTTCCTCTACGGTGTTATTTGATGTCGCTTCTAATTTTCGACTCATCGTTAGTCCGTTTATACTCAGCTGTTGAGTTTGTGATCTAGTTTGCATACCTCGATTTTCTGGTTCTCTTGTTATTGTTCTAGGTATTGCTTTACATCTGCTCACGTTTACGTAAATAGGTCTAGTGAGTGGGTTGTTGACTAGTTTAACTCGAGCATTATTCTCGTTTACATACATTATTTCACATGGCCCTTTACCACTTCTCTGTAGTTTTCTGGCTACTCCTGGGATAATTTCTGGCGTTGCGATTATTACCCAGTCTCCAACCTGAAAGTTATGCTCACGTACGTCTCTCTTTTGATCGTGTAATTCTTTATAGCTTTCTTGGTTAAATCTAATATTCATACCGGCTGTTTTCCAGATCTCTTGCATCCGCTCTTTGAATCCTGTTACATAATCATCGATTTCCATATACTGTGATATCGGTGGTTGATATTCTAAGTCTATCGGCATGTTGCATTCTCTGCCGTACATTAATTTGAATGGACTCATTTTTGTTGCTGAATGTATTGACATTCTATATGCCATAAGGCATAAGTTTATATATCTGTCCCAATCTTTTTGGTGTCTGCTTACATAATTCGACATCATTTCTATCAATATGCCATTGAATCGTTCGGTTTGACCGTTTGTTTGCGGGTGGTACGGTGATGTTCTCAATTTCGCAATTCTGAAGTAGTTCGTCACTTCTTCAATGATTTCGCTCATAAAGTTGGTTCCTTGATCGGTTAAATCTGTTTGGGTGTTCCGTATCTACAGCATATTTCTTCTACTAGGATTCTCGCTATTGTTCTGGCTTTTTGATCTGGTATTGCGAATGCTTCCGGGAATTTTGATAAATAATCTGTTACTACTAATATGTAAATATTTCCATCGTTGGTTTCTGGTAGTGGTCCTACTACATCCATTGCGATCATCGTCATTGGTTCTGGTGGAATTGGCATTGGTTTTAACGGTACTTTCAATTTGCTTCCTGTGCTTTTTCTGGTTGCACATATTAGACAATTCTTTATCCATCCTTTTACGTCCTCTCCAATATTTGGCCAATAATATTTTTGGCGCAGTCTTGCTTCCGTCTTTTTTGCTGACATGTGTCCTCCGAGTTTTCCGTCGTGGTATTGCATCAACACTTCTTTTCGTCTGCTTTCTGGTAAGCACATGAGTCGTTTCTCGCCATCCATTAATAATAACCATCCCTTTTCTATGGTATATCGATGTCTGTGTTTCTCCATATGCTCTCTTAGTTTACTGTTGTTGTCGAAGATTTTCATATCGTTAGTTTCCATGAATTCGATTATTGTTTTCAACTCTTCGTCTTCTTTCTGTTAATTTTTCAGCTTTGTAAAATCGATATCTTCTGCGATTCACATGCATATTCGTCTCACATCATGATCCATCAGTTCCTCAAATACAAATCTTGACATACAATCTGCGTTAGCGTTGGCTTTTCCTGATTTAAATTTTATATACGGCGAGTATTCTTGTAGCTGCATTGCCCATCTCATCAGTCTGCTCGAGGCTTCTTTGTGTTGGCCCAACCATACTAATGGTTGATGATCAGTCGTGATATATATCTCGTGACCCCATAATAAATATTTGAAGTGTTTAATAGCTTGGATTATTGCTAATGCTTCTCTATCAGTCACAGAGTAATTCTTTTCATGTTTCTTGAACGTTCGACTGTAATATCCAATAACTCGTTCTCTTTTCTCATCATCCCATTGTCCTAGGACTGCTCCAGATGCATATCCACTTGCATCTGTTGCTAACAAAAATGGTTTCTTAAAATCGGGGTGTACGAGTATTGGTGCTGATATCAGTTTATCTCTGAGTGTTTCAAAGGCTGTTTGTTGTTCCTCTTCCCATATAAACGGGGTATCTTTTTTGGTCAATTCTTGTATTGGTTTTGCGATGGTTGCATAACTCTTGATAAATTTTCGGTAATATCCGCATAAGCCTAGGAATTCTTGCACTTGCGTGACTGTCTTTGGTGCTGGGCAATTCTTTATCTTTTCAATGTTCCTTGGGTCTGGTTCTTTACCTTTGCCGACACAATATGTCCTAAGAAGGTGACTTTTTCCTTTGCCCAATCGCATTTGGAGGGTTTCAATTTTAACTTCCATTGTCTTAGTCGAACGAATACATTACGGATATCTTTTAAATGTTGTTCGAAGGTGCTAGAATAAATTAACAAATCATCAATATATACCATACATTGTTTAATGCCGTGAGTTACAAAGTTCATACATCTCTGAAATGAAGCTGGTGCGTTAGTTAATCCGAAGGGCATTTTCTTGAATTGGTATAGATCTTTTCCGATAGTAAAAGCAGTTTTCTCTCTGTCCTCCTCTTTGACTTTTATTTGCCAATAACCACTTTTTAAATCTAGCGATGTAAAATAAGCTGCTCCGTGTAATGTTTGTAACATCTCATTTATATCTGGCAATGGGTATGCATCCCGTTTCGTTACCGCGTTGAGTCGTCGATAATCTATACAGAACCGTTGTGTTCCGTCTTTTTTCTTTACCATGACCACTGGAAATTGCCATAGCGAGCAACTTGGTTCGATTACTCCTGCGTCTAACATCTTTTGAACTTCTTTTTCTGCTACTGATTTTTGAGCTTCTGCCAGTCGATATGGCCGTAGTGTTATTGGGGTATCGTCTGTTAATGGTATCGTGTGTTGCGTTACATCGCTTGTACCGAGATCTAAGTCAGATGCTGCAAATATATCTTTAAATTCCATTAGCAGTTTTTGTAATTGTTCTTTCTCGTTTTCGTTTAACAGCTGACTGTCAATTGTCCATAATTCTTCCTCAGTTCCTTCGGTTTTTGTTGTTGGAAGTTCGATATCCATCATTGGTGTTAACTTTCCCAATCTTTCGTTTTCGTAAATGACTTTGTCTTCCTCATCGAAATTTGTAATGTTGATTGGAATTTTATTGTTGTCGTTTACATACACTATTTCTCTGGCTAATGGCAGTTCTTTCTTTTTCTCAAATTTGTGATTAGGTTCGAAAATCATTTCACCTCTAGTTTCCTCGTTTACTTTTACGTAACAAATCATTTGTGTGCGCCCTGGCACTACTATTTTCTCTGAGCATCTCACTTCTGATTTCAGCATACATATTCGTCCGGTTTTATCTCTCAGCTCCATTGATCCTAGATCTATTATTATCTCTTTTAATAATTCTGGCATAAGATCCGTTCCGATTATACAGTCTGCGCTCAATTTCCTGATGACTGCTAAATACGTATTGATTTTTACATTTTTATATTCTATTATCGACCAGATTTTTCCGATGACCGCTACCGATTCTTTACTGCAAGTTATTACATCCATGTTAGCTTCTTCTATACATGGCCATAATCTTCCTGGTATTTTATCCATTTTTATTGCTGAGATGTTTGCTCCGGTATCAATCATTGCTTTTATCTCTACCCCATTTATTTCTATGGGTACCGTTAATGTTGGTCCAGCCAATGTTTGCAACATGGCTATAGTTCGAGTTTCTGGGTCTTGATCCACACTTCTCGATCTTTGGCTGGTTCTTGGTACTAAGTCTGCCCAATTTGGTTCGTATGGTGTCGGATAAATGTTTCGTAATGTGGTTGGTCTTGGTATCGGTACGTGTCGTTCTACTGGTGCGTTTCTCTCTACTGATGATGCTGCTTTCTTTAAACATTCATATACTGGTGGTGGATGATTATAATGTCCACTATGTCTTGTCTTTCGATTTTCCCATTGTTTGAGTTGCTCTTGAGTTAGCATCTGCGTTCCTCCTTGATTTTCGTCGTTGTCGCTGCTACTATCATCTTTGAAGTTTATCCATCGTTTCCAGTTGCTCGTTTTCTGTCGCTTCATTCTGGTTTTCTCGGCTTCTAATCTCATTATTGCTTTAAATTTTCGTCCGACTTCTTCATCAGTACCATTCATTTTAGTTAGGATTCCTACTAACCTTTTTATCTTGTGGATATCTTTTGAGTGTCCATGTAACACCATTGTTTTAGCTAAAAACGGTAAGAATCCGATTGCCATTTTCCAGTTGATTTTCCTTTCTCTTTTATAGATATCGAAACATGCTAACATTTGTGTTATGATTACTCTTACAATTTGAATGATAAGGATTATCCCTAAAATTCCTGCCATCATTTGTCCGAAGATTAAAAATCTTCCCCACATGGCTTTCATCATATTTGCTGTAGCATGTTGAAAATGGTCTGGTGATAGTAACAATTCGTAGTTGGGTTTCTCTCCATAGTTGTTACCTCCCGTTATCGTCACAATATTAGATAGTATTGCTTGCCTTTGTGCTGGGAATAGTAGATGTTCTCTGGCTCGTTCCAGATCTTTTGTTTGGTATATTCCGCTCTGTGATATATCTACTGGTTTGAATTCTGCTTCGCTGGCCAATTCTGTAAGTCCAAATATTTTTGGTGGTGCTACTATTACTCGGGTTGGAAATTGCAACCAACTTCCATCTCTTATTTCGAATAATGGCCCATATACATTACTACAACTGAACATATTGGGTACAAATTTCTCTGGATTTATCATCCTTGTCACTGGTTGAGCGAATCTGATTTTTACTTTATGCATTATTTCTAATTCATTTATGCATTTATCTCTGGGGATTGTTGAATTCTCTGGCAGTTTCGCGATTGTCTTTTCACATTTGTATGTGTACATAACTTCTCCAACGATTCTTCCGAAATATCCTTCTTGGAGTGGTAGTAGTGGAATTGCGTTATCCGGATTTGTGATTGCCATTGCCAATTTTGTTTTTAATATTTCTCTGTTCAGAATACAATCATTTTTAACTAAATCATAGTATATTTTCTCTGTTGATGCCAATCCTTTATGATATAGGAAATCCATCTTGTTATTTATATACAGATATAGTTTCACATCTTTGGGGGTCTATTTGTGCTTTTGCGTTTGGTATTGCCGTTCGCGATAAGAATATTCCTTTGTAGTTGGTACTGGCTACCATTTCGTCACATTTACTCACCATTCGTCCTTTTATAAATCTCATTCCGATTGTGGTATCAGTTGATATTACTACCGTTGGCGTGACTTCTGATCCGATAGTCGTGGTTATCGTTGGTTTTCCGATTCTTCCGGTTCTCCGTAATTCATCCAACGCACTCTTTTGCGTGTTAGTTTCTGTTTCGCTGTGTACTCGTCCTTGCACTTCATCGAATATTGCGCTTTTCAATAAGGTGAGTCTACAAGTTCTGGTATCGGCGTGATATACGATCGTTGACATTCCTGCAACTTTACTTGGTAGCTTTCAATTACTACTACTCCTTTGACTAATTGATTTAATAGGGTGTACTCTCCTCCTTCACATGTCCGTCTCCAGCCGTTATTCTTCCCGCAGCATATACTCGGGTAGTTTTTATTTTTCCTTCTTCGGCTGCTACATTTACTCGTCCAGCTATTGAGATACGTCCTGTCGTGAATCCTTCTTCACATTCGCTCCGCGTTACAGAAACCACTGTTGTTTCCGTTCCAGCTTCTATAATTGTTGAATGTGAGTGATGTCCGCAATGAAATGCTACAATTTTCCTTGTTACTGAACATTCCTTGATTTTCTTTTTAATGAAATCTACCTCTTGATATACATTATACGATACTGCTGTTGCCGTTGTCTGTAATCTACCGGGGTTTGCTGCTTTGCACTCTTCCGTTTCTTTTAATGAGTATTTGTCACCAATCTTTATATTGTCGCAATCATATACTACAAACGGTTCTACTCCTTTCACGCACATCATCCATATGAGTATTGTAGTAATTATCGCATTCATTCCCTTTCTGGCGGTTTTTGGATCGCTTGCATTAATCGTTGTCTCGAATTCTGTTAATAACTCTTTCAACTTTGTCTGCATTATCTCGGTTTGATCATCTTTGCTTATTAGATTTATAAAAGTTTGCCATCCACCTTGAGTTAAGATGAATGGTTCGATTACCTTCCTGATGATGTCTGTTATCGCAAATTCATATCCGTTTGGGTTGTATCTTGGAGTTCGTTTTCTGTATATTACTATCGTATTGTACATCAGATAGGCCATTCCTACCAAATATCTATTTGGGTCATCAGATCGTTTCGTTAAGTGATTTATTATCAATAGTAATTCCTCTGGATCTTTAGTTGTGGTTCGTACTTTGTTATCCATTATTTTATTTATTATTGGTTTTATTGCTGCCCAAAGCTGTTTTGCTTCTGTTCTGATATTATTGAGTTTTAAATTTCTCTTTATTTCTGGATTTGCTAATCCCAGCATATCAGTTATTAGTCTGTTGATCCACTTTGCTCCTTGTTCTTGGCCTTTTAGTTTTCCTTGTAACTGCTTTGTTACTTGACTGAGCTTGTTTAATTTCGTTGTCAATTGATCCATCTGCATTTGTTCTTTAGTTTTCCTTTCTGGAGCTGGTTTATCAATTTTTGGTCGTCCTCTGGATTTCTTTTCCATTGCCGCACCCGTTTCTTTTCGTTTGGGTTGTTCGTCTGCCGTTTCTCTGGATGTTGTAGCTCCTCGTTCATTTATCCAGTTATCCCATTCATCTCCTGTTGAGTTTCGGCGTCTTCTCTCTTTCTTTTTATTTTCCTCTTCGGTATCTGGCTCTATAATTTCGACTGGTTGTCTTTGACCACATACTAGCTCGTCTGGTTCATCTGATATCAGATCGTTTTCATTTTCTGTCATGAACAAATCTCTTGATTCCGGTATTCTCCTGGTTGTTTCCTCATCTACGATATCATTTAGATCGTTCAGTATCTCTTCGTCTCCTGTTGTGATAACGATTACTTCATCTGTGGCTGGTGGAACTTCTGGCGTATTTAGACTCTCTTTTCGTCCTATTGGCGTTTTCGTTTTAATTTCTCTTTTATTGAGTTCTCTACCTGAAATTTTTGCATCCGTTAATATATTTATTAATCCCAGTTGCATTTGTGTAACTCCAATTTCGAGATCGTCATCTAATGACCGTCCTTCGTATTGTAAATGAAATGGCGGTTCGTACGGTATTCTCTTTTTCACTTCACTTACTTTGGCAGTGATATAAAATTCTCTTTCAATTGGTTCGAAATCTGGCGTCATAATTTTTAGACTATACTTTTCTATTGCTTCGGCTGCCCATTCAGTGTGTTTCCATTTTCGGATAATTTCTCTGAATTGCTCTGGGTACCACGCATACATTCTCCGATATTCC
The DNA here is from genome assembly GCA_022537955.1 of Schmidtea mediterranea. NCBI lineage: Eukaryota > Metazoa > Platyhelminthes > Tricladida > Dugesiidae > Schmidtea > Schmidtea mediterranea. The sequence continues at coordinate 82,016,722 of CM039681.1, read as the reverse complement.
TCTATTTCCTTTACAATATTTCGCCGGTTCTCTACTCTGTTACATGAATCGATTATCCATTTTGCTAAATCTGTTACAGTTCGTCTTTGATTCTTTGCTCCAGTTCTCAATATCGCTGCTAACTCTCTACATTTTTGCGTTTCTGTTAATCGTGTTAATCCTTCTTCCACAGAATCATCTATGTCTGTGGGCAAATATCTTGTTCCTGGGATTCGTTTTTCGAGTACACTGATTCGCGGTCTCGCTTGTTTCTGTTGGATTCGCAATTTCATTTCTCGTTCTGTTTCTACTTCGATCGTAATGTATATCGTATCATCTTTTACGAATTGAGGTGTTACGTATTTTTTCAGTAGATACCGCGGTGCTCCTCCCACTACATTTTCAGTGGATTTTGGCTTCTGGCTTATCATCGATCTTGGGTCTACTCCCAATTTTTCGCTGTGTCGCTCTTCCCATTTTCCGGGTTTAGCGATTGAAATTGTGACTTTTCGATTAAATGGCCATTCTAATTTTCCGTCATATCTGCCTCTTGCTAACAGAAAATATACTGATAGATGTGTTCCTTTTCCTACCCCATCTCCGTTTGGGTATACTCTCAATTTCATCCGGTATCCTCCGATTTCTGTATAGAATTGATGACTTGTGATACCGATGATTTTCTCTTCTTCAGCCGATTTTACTTTTTCTGCCCATCCACCTATTTTCCATGTGTATGGGGCTAGTCGAGCTCTATCGTTTATTTCCTCGTCTTCTTCTGGTTGCCATTCCATTTCATTTATCATTTCCTCTGGTAGATTTTCATATGGTTCATCTTCATATAACTCTAAGGTTGTTTCATTGGCTGCATCTTCTGGCGCTTCTCCTGGTATGTATTTTCTCCACTTTGGTTCGGTTCTCTCCGTTTTCCATTTCCACTCTTTTGTCTTTCCATCATACACCTTTTTCCATGGTGTTGATCGGCATCGTGAATCGTCTATTGGTTGTAATTTTGTGCTCAACTTCGCATCGTGTCTCCATAGTTGGTAGATGGTTAATATTTGGTCCATTTTTCTTTTCATTTCTTCTTGAAATTCTTGGATCTGTTGTTCCTTTTTTGTTGTATTTTTTCTCTCTGGTTCATCCATGGCTATGATATTAATGGTTTGTCCGTCTTCCCATATACCTAATTCGTATATCGGGGTTCGTTCTCGCGGACTTATTTGTCGTTTGTGATACATTATTGCCACGTCTTCTACCATACCGTCGTCACTACTTTCGATTATTGGTTGGATAATTTCTCGATTTATCCGTCGGTATAATTCGTGCATTTGACAATCGGGATCTACTAGTATTTCTTTTATTTCATCATTTGGTAGTTTTATTCTTATCTTTATTGGTTCGTCTCCTCTCATATCTCTTTGATGCTCTCCGTATTTGGCTATCAACTCATCTGTTCTCTCATTATCGAATCTCATTATGTCTGTATCCCGTACAGCCTCTACGAACATTTTCATTGAGATCGGTCTCGTTAATGATAATCGATTAATATATTTTCTAGCCTGGTCTATTGCTTGTTCTGTCATTTTTATCTGGTTTTGTCTCATTATCTTTCGTCTCTCTTTTTCTAATCCGGATTTTATTTCTTTGTTGTACAATATTTGAATTTTTTGCCATATTTCTGCTGTCGTTTCTTCGCTTTCATTTTTGTTTAACGTTACCACATTTATTCCGTTTGGCCATATTAGAGCATCCGCTAGGTGTATATCTCGCTTTATTTTCCTTCCTTGATAATATAAAGGTTTATTTTTATAACTGGGTCCTAGCTTTTTCACTACCCAATCATACAACTCGTTTGTGCTTTCGCCTCTTGTGGCTATTATCTGTCTCGGTATCTCTGGAAAATCAATAATTACCTGATACTCTTCTCTATCATATTATTTCAGATTCTCTTGGTACTTTTTTATCATGTCTTTCCATGATGCCGCAAATGTACTGTTATCTTGTTGATATCCTTTCGCGATCAGTTTCATTATTCTGCTGTATGCGGTTGTATCTCTGAGGTTTAGGAACATTTGGTTTCGATCTACTTCTTCTACAATCTCGTTGATTTCTTTTAATATCTCGGTTTCATCTTCTCTTGGCACGTTCGTTTCCATTTCCTCCAATTCGGATTTTGATTCATCTTTGTATGGTTTATTTTCCTCGCATGACTGAAATATTTCTCCGCCCAGACTGCTTATTTCACTTTCGTCTTCATCTGTTTGATCGTCTGGTATTCGTCTCAGCATATTGATATGTGGTTGTTCCTCCTCTTTCATTATCTTTGTTGGTCCTTTTGTTTGGAACCATATCTCTTTTATTCTGTTCTCGATTTGAGCTTCGCTCCACGTGGGCTTTTCTTTTCTGATTCTTGTTTCTATTTTTTGTAGCAGTATCCTCTGGATTCGATTTTTTGTTATTAATGGTTCTGATATCCTTTCTTTTTCTTGTGACGTTGATGCTTCCTGCTCATCTTTTTGCAGTTTTAATTCTGGCTCTTTCATTTCTTGTGATAGCGCTCTCTTTGCAAAACTTCTATTTTTTGATCTAGTGCTTGTTCTTGTTCTAAATGTTTCAACGCTCCGTCTATTTTTAATATTAGTGCGTTCTTTCTTAGTTCCGCTTTCTCTTGTTTCAGGATTGCTTCTTTTTCTTTTAATTGATCCTCCTCTTGTTCTAAAGCTTCCTCTTGCTTTATTTTCTCGAGTGTACTCTCTATTGTTTGTGTCATAATTTCATTTTCGAGTTCGTCTATCTCGTACATTAGTGTTTCCTTGTTTTGATCTTCCGTTATCCTCATCTCTGCTCGATTACTCTCTTGGGTTTCTGGTTCGTCTGATTTCTCAGTTGTCATTTCTTTTAGTTGTCGACGTCTCTGTTTTTCCTCCTCTGCAAATTCTTTGATGGCCTCTATTTTCTCCATCGTATTTAATTCAACTGTTTTCTCGTTATCGGTTATCATATTTCCTCCCCCTTCGTTCTCAACACACTGCTCCGCAGTGTGAATTTCATCTGGAATTTCCATTCTCATCATATTGATTCTTTTCGGGGTTTGTTTTCGATTTTCCCATCTTTGCTGGATTTCTTGAGCTTCCTCTGTTTGTAGTCTCTGCCATTCAGCTTGTTGTTGTTCTTGATATTCTCTAGTTCTCAGCTCTTGAATCTCCTCATTGCTTCTCATTACGTTGATTCGTTGTTGTTGTATATTGGTGGGCATTTGTTGCATCATCTCTTTTAATTCCATGGGCATTCGTTGTAGTGTTTCTCGTAGCATGTCTATTTCTTGCATCACGTTAATTTGTGGATTTCTCATAGGATTATTGTTTGGTCTTGGTTGATTTGACTCTCCTCTCATGTTACATTGCCTTGCGAGGTGTCCTTGTTGACCACAATTGTAACATGCTTTGCTATTAAGTTGTCTACATATTTTCTCAGTATGCCCTCGTTTACCACATATCTGGCAGTTGTAATTTCGGAAACAATTTTCTGACCGATGTCCCGTTTTTTGGCATGTGGAGCATTTTTCGTTTGCGTTTGGATTGTTCCTGTAATTATTATTATAACTTACTTGGTTATTACCTCTATCCTCCGGATTTCTCGTTGTTGGTGGCTTGAACATCTGCTGTGCTCTTGGAATGAATTGATTCATAGCTGGATTGGTATTGTTGTTTTGATTGTTGGCATTGACTGTTGATGTTGTTGGTTCTGTGGCCAAAACTGCCACTTGATATCCCAGTCCTAGATGGGCTTCACATCTATTTGCGATTGTTACTGCTTTATCTAATGTTTCTGGTGCCAAGCATCCAAGGTTGGCTCGTATGTCTTCCCTTTTGATTCCTCTTATGAAGACGTCTACCATTTTATCTTCGGGCAAATCTGTTTCTCCGAAGGCTTCTTTACACAATTTCTTTAATTCACAGGCGTATACTGCGTTTGATTCATCTCGTCTTTGTTTTCGGTGTAGGAAGTCCAATATCTTCCTATTCCCCTTTTTCTCTATTCCGAATATCTTTATTAAGAACTCTTTAATTTCTGTCCATGTTGTCAATTTCGTATCGTCTCTTGCTTCTTCCACGAATACATCCTGTGCGCTCCCTTTCAGATACAAGGGTAGTCGCTCTTTTACTTTTTGATCTGTCCAGTGACAGATATTTTTATAAACTTCAAATTCCTCTATAAATGTATCCAATTTATTGAGACTACCGTCGAACGGTTCTCCTCTAAACTTTTCTCTGAATTCTCCCATTATCACGTTGTTGTTATTTGACAATGTATTTGCATCCGGAATTGAAGAATTTATAGAAGTTGTCATGTTTGGATTATTGTCTAGATCTTCTTCGTTCGCTGATTCTATTGTTGCCAACTGGTTTTCGATATTACGTAATTCGTTCTCTTCGCTGCTATTAAATTCAAAATCGGTCAATCCGCTATCTGTGCCGGTTCCGGTTGCAGTTGATACTTTGGTATTAACACTTCTACTGTTGAGAACTTTTTTCTTTTCCTCCGCTTTTAATAAACTCTTTTCGTTGTTCTCTTTGCTTTTGCTTCTCGTGTGGTTGCTGATGCTATCAATGTTTACGGTTATTCGTCTGCTTGGCTGGTTTTCTCGTTTCTCTTTTCTTGCTTTGGTTGCTTTGAAACTTCTGGTTGCTTATTGCTCGTAACTACTTTGACGTTTATTCCAAATTCTTTTCTACTTGTTTATTCAAGTTCCTTTATTATCGCTTTGCTTTGTCGTTTGCTCTGAAATATCTTCTACTTGCTTTGCTTTGAAATTGGCTTGGATTGCTTTGTTTGGCTATTGATTCTCTAAAAATAAATGACACTCCAATATTTTATACTCTATACTAATTTCTCCTCCATTTACCATACTATATACGTTATCATCCCTTGTTCGCATTTATCGTGGTGGTCTTCTTTATCTGACTCACCCCCCTCATTTTAAGTCTATTTTTAATTATCTATTCCTCGTAATAATTACCTATTAATCTAGTATCAATTATCTATATAGTCTTATCAGTTATCTATATAGTCATATCAATTATCTATATCATGATATCAATAATATAAAATCATCATATTCATACTCTCATTCATTCCATTAATTATTTTTCCTATGTCTCCCAAAAAATTCATTTACTTAATCCTCAATCGCTGGCGCTCTATGCCCTCTATAATTTCCGTTGGCTCTTCGGCCTTCGGCTTTTAACTCTTTTACTGGTCATCTGTGACCTTAATATCTATCCATAATCATATTTCATCCTTACTCATATTATATCTTATCTGGCACTCTATGGCCTCTAATATCTAATCATAATCGTCCGGCACTCTATGGCTTCTAATATCTAATCATAATCATATCTTATCCGGCACTCTATGGCCTCTAATATCTAATCGTAATCATCCGGCACTCTATGGCCTCTAATATCTAATCATAATCATCCGGCACTCTATGGCCTCTAATATCTAATCATAATCATATTCTATCAATTTCATCTTTACTCATTTCGTATTCGTCTTATTCATATTATCTCTCATTGTTTCACCGGACTTGAGCTCATCAGTGACTTTTGGGTATGTTTGAGGCCTCACACTGACTCTCAAGCCATGGCGTCTTTTGGCCGCGCATTCTTCCGGTTACGCTTTACTCACCGCCATTCGGATATTTGGTACTCGGTGTGGGATCCGGGTTATTGTACCAAACTCCTCGCTGGGCAATAAAAAAACATTCCCTTGGTACTCGGTGTGGGATCCGGGTTGTGTACCTCGGAGAATATAAAAGTATGGAAATGCCTAGACGTTCAATCAAGTTCCAAAAGCGGTTTACTTGATTTCCCGAATAGTGAAAAGAAAAGGAAGCGATTAAATGTGGGAGCGGAAAATAAACTATCAAATCTCTGCCCGCTCCTTCCATCAGATTTCCCGGCTCAATTCGGCCGCCCTCATCTGGCTTTAGTAGGACATTTTGAGTATGAACCATTTACCGGTTAGTTCACATCTCACCTACCGTTTGGTTCCCGATACTCGGTGTGGGATCCGGGTTGTTGTATCGAGTTCCTCCCAGCGAAAAAAAGAATCGTTCGATACTCAGTGTGTGATCCGGGTTTTTGTATCGAACGGCTCAGCGCCATCAGTCCCTTGGCTGATAACAACCTGAACACGACAGTCCGTAGCTGTCCTCTGGTGCCTCACCACCAGCTAGGGAAAAAAGAAGTCATCTCTAGGTACCTTTAATCAAACTATTAATTCTGTTCCGTGCACTCTTTCTTTCACCTCTCGGTCTATCTCTTCACTCCCCCCTTCAAAATTTGTGGTAATCGCATCAGCAAGCTCCCCAAAAGAGGTGATCAATCTCTCGCCGGTTACTTGCTGACATACGCGACTTGACCTACCAGTTCCTTTCTCAGTAGGGTTGATCAGGGTTTCCCTTGGGTGAGCGTACTATCATTAGATAGCTCAAGTTAACCATTTTTCCTCGTCCTATCTCAATATAATATCAATAAAACAATAATATCAATAAAACAAAAAGAATTATACACTAGGAAACTCGGTTGTCGAAATTTTTCCGTCCAATATTTTGTGTCTCTGTGCATGTGTTTTAATTATTTCCTTAATTCGGCTTTCATGTATTTGGTCTATTACCTTTATTTATCGTTGTCGGGTGGTTTTATTATTTACAAACATTGCATATTTCTTTTATATTCGTCTTATCATCTAATAATAATTCAAGTACTGCGTAATACACATTTATTTCATTTTATCATAACAATTCATGGAAAGTAAACCGTTAGTCTTTCCTTTATCTTTCGCTGGCATAACATACAGTGCGACTCTTGTGCGCATCCATGACAATAACTCAGGTGTCCGCAAGGTATCACCATTACTCGTGCTTCCTCTGCTTTGCACGCATAACATTCCGAATAAGCCTTTGTTTGCTCTTTCATTGTTGTTGCAATCTCGTCTTCAATATTTTTGACTTTTTCCATTAACTTGTGCCAGCTTTTCCCAAATTTGGTTATTTCCAATCTCATGGACAGAATTTCGTATATTCTTTCTGTTGTTACATCTTTATCAATATCGATCAATTTAAAAAGATAGTTATGCTTTATGTCCCCTCGTTTGTTGTGCAAAAACAATCATTCCATCCCGGCTGAGGGCGTACTGACAGAATTCTCTGTTGTTTCTTAACTTGATGGTTTTTGTCTTTCCAAATAACAAAGCTTCAATCCCGGCTGAGCCCCCAAATTTGTATGGTGGGTTACAGGGTTTCAAATCTTGCTTATCCTCCCGATGACCCTGGTAACGCCATACAAAATGATGCTGATCGCCACTTGGCACCCGTTGCTAAGCAACGTTGGTAATGTGTTCAAGTGGTGGATTGCCCGCAAAAATTGAGTACCATTGGCTAGTACTATAGTTGCTCGGACAACCCTCGGGTTCACGAGCTGTCGATAGAAGACCTATGCTCGCTTTGTTCTGTCCCTCGTAACTATTCAGGATTAGGTTCTTATTTGACTGTGGAACGAATTGGCGGGGTGATGAAGATGTTTAGGACAATGTTGGCATACGATTATATTAAAGTAACAATTCAACTAAGGCTAAAACTATTCGATTCGATTCAAACACATGTATATCATTTACTATTTGACGTTTTGGAGTTGTGTTGCGCGACGTCGGGCACGTTCCTTACGTCCCAGTCGACGATTGTAGGTTGGAGGGATGGGTTGTTCTGCTGGTTTGGTAGTTGTCTGCGGCATTTGGGTTGGGGCGAAGATGAGCGGATAAGTTACCGCCTCACCTTCCCGGCATACCGCTAGGGCGACTTCGAGTCCCCGAATCTGCGAGCGCAGGCTCTGGTTGAGCTGCCGCTCCTCTGTCCAGCCTTGCTGTGCTGCTGTCAGGCGGTGGTATAATGTCTTTACTTTCCCCGGCTCCTTCCAGGTTGCTTTAATTTGTTGGATTTCGCGGTTCAACTGAATAACCTGGGCCAGTAATTCCTCATTTGCTTGCCTTGCGCGATCCAATTCGGACTGTAGGATCCTTAGAGAGGACATCACTGTAATTAAATGGGTTATTGCAACTTCAATTTATGATTAGTCGAGTTGAGTAGTCTTTAATTTTATCAAAACAAATCAAGAGTTAATTCCAATTATATGAGAAGAAAACACACGCATTTCTAACTATTATTAATCAATCACTACATTAATTTGTCTCTGTTATTTCAATTGTCTGGGCAATACCACTCTAGGCTTCGCTTGAGGGCTTCTACTGTGTATGGTCGCCTGGTGTCTCGAACTGGGCGGTGTGGATAGGCGACCGCGATTCGCCCGGCAAGGATGTCCTCCATCACGTTTGCAAGGTACATCCTTGCCTTGACTACTTGCAAATCCACCCGCTCCTGCACCCGCTCCCACTGGGTGAGGAGGTCCTGTGCGTTGGAGAAGATCTCGGCAGCTGGGTACTGTTGCCTTTCGGGTTCATGAAGGTTGTTATTCTGGCCCAGTGCCTTCCGAGGATTAGGGTAAGGCCATTGTGATCGGAGTTCGGCCATGGCGCCTGCGGCCTGTGGTGTCTTTCTTGAGTACTTCGCGGTAGTTGTTTGGGTGGTAGTTTGATCGCGTGACATGACCTGCAACGATATTAAGGATAAATCAGTTGGTACGTAAAGTTTGAAATGAACTTTATTCAACCGGGCTACATGGGTTGATGGTCGTTATTTGTAGAAGCATCATGGCGGGATAGTTATTAACGTCTATCGGGCTTCGTGATGGTTATAGATCATTCCGAAAAATTGTTAACGCCCGCGAATTGGATTCGTTATCAGCGGTCATAGAAACCTTACTTACGACGATCAATATACTGTACTCTGCGGTTAATTTAGGTTAACTTCTGGTTCATAGCCTAAATAATATTCCTCACGATTAAATTATTGAATGTATCCTGTATCTGAGTAACCAATGATCGGTACAGCTTTGGTGGGTCGGACTATATCGGTGTCTAGGAATTATTCGATGTAAAAGCGTTCCCACATCCATTCGAGTTTATGTCTATAACATTTAGGAGCACTAGGGGATAACTTATTTCTCGGACCTTTAAATGCTCACAGGTGTTCTTGCGTGGAGGATTCGAGAGGGTGGAGAAATTAGTAGTTTGGGAATCAATATCTGAGTCGGGGATGCTATTAATAGGGGTGGTTATCGTTAGGTAAATGCTTAGATCTTAACTGGAACTGAATTATGAGGGTTATTATTTATTACGGATTTATAATTTTATACTTGAATTTATTTATTTACGAAAAAGGATGTGTTAGATCGATAGTGGCGTGTTTCCGTTGGTAAATTTTGTACGTTGTTAGAAATGATTGACCGGATGTCCGGTCAGATGGTGACGTGATTGATCGTCGATTGGCTTTAGATTTGGTATGAACTTAGTCGGGATGTTATTTTACTAATTAGCGTTGGTGGTAGATTGGTGCAATTTCCGTCATAATTCGGTATCCGGCGTATTTCCGCTGTTTGGTCAATTGGATACACTGCTAGATCACGGCATTTTTAATAGATTTTAACGCGTTGGAATCTTGGTTGCATTTACTCGATTTATGTTCTAATTTTTTGGAATGTTTTACTACTTCACTCTATCGGAATTTTAACTTCATCGACATGTTGGTGGTACGTCTATTAGCGCCATTGGATTTTACTAATGCTTAACATTATCACTCCGATATTACCAATTTTTCAGGCTTTCATGTTATGGAAGGTAAGCTAATTTTGGTATGATCTTATTTGATTCATTTAACACATTTTAGCCGTTAGGTTTAAACAGATATTATCGTGAAAATGATTTGGTTCTTTCTCACCGCGATTTAAGCTATTCCTATCAATATCGATTGAATTTAATAATGCTGCAAGGTTTTGTAACTCCTTTAACAGTAATTTTGTGTCAATAAACTGCTGTTCAATTTTTCAGTTACGGATTTGTTTAACTTTATCTTAAAGATTTTTAATTCACGAATTACCCATTTTCATCCTATAATCATCGTATTTCAACTTTGAATGACTTAAGTTAAAAATTGCCTTAATAAATTATCTAAAAGGAAATGTTCAACTCGAGGATTATTTAATTTTCATTAGTAATTACACTAATTTTAAGCAATGGGTTATTTTGATTTCAATTAACTTAAACCGTGATTTGAAGTGACGAATTTCTTTTACTTTGATGGACGAATTACCCTAGGTTAGCCACTGAATTATCCACGAGTGAATTTACTATTAATCTATTTTATTTAACCTATTTTTGCTCCTTGAATTTATATTAATTTACCGAAAACCTTGTTTACGAATCAGTACATTTTACTACCTTTAACGATTTCTATTAATTACAATCCCTCGAATAAAGTATTTTAAATGATAGTCTAATTCATCCTTTAAATTGGTTCATTATTTTTAACCAAAGCTATGTTTACTTTTACTTGAAGATTTATTGGGTTATTTTTATTACTCTAATCTTATCAATCAATTAACTTAATTTTTTAACTAACGCAATGCTTATATTTTTCCCGTAATCATTAAATGGCTATTTTTTAAGAGATTTTTCTATTTTTGATTATTTTAGCATACCGTTATCAATTTACTTCTAATTTATTTATATCAATGACTTCGATTTAATTTATTCCCGTACCCTTTCCCTTTAATAGACCTTAAGCGCAATTTGTGTTTACATTATATTTACTGAGTGCCCACTGGACTACTCGGTGTGATGATTTTAAGCCGCATGTAATATAAATTTAGGTCGATTTTACAGAATTGAGAAACGAGGAAGCAGCCACAGACTCCTTCCTTATTTCTCTTTTCAGCTATAGGGATAAATATTGACGTTACGACCGCTGCGTTGCGCACGCTGAGTCTTCACGGGTGCATATCATTGGCGATTTTCCACGCACTTACATGCATCTGCACTATGTAGATTTTACTTTCTTGCGTTATGTGTCGGCTGTGGGCCGGAAAAATTTCGACATTTTAATTTATAAAACATATAAAATAATTTATGTAAATAATATTTATTAATTATACAACAATTCAACAAAATTACCCTTCATTGACCAAAATAACAAATATCATCATATTGCATCAAAATAACATAAAATAAAATGCCACTCTCCCCACGTCGTCGCCAAGCAGAGCTCTATAGAGATGCTACGGACGCGACGTGAAAAGAGGGTTCCACCATAAATAATTCTCACCTAAATGTGCTGAAAGTAAATTCTGAATAAAACTAAACGCTTTCAAAAATAGTCTCGAAAATAGTTTAAGATTTTTAAGAACTAGTAAAAATGGTTAGTTTCGAAAAACGGTGTAATTTAATGTGAAAATGGATCAGTATATATACCTAATTTTCTGGTGTGTGAAATTTGATGTAGTAAAACAAAATTCGACCTTGTTATTTTCTAGCAAATTCTATTATTTATTTTTATTATTTTTTGATTTATTTTTATAATTTTTTATTTAGAATTTTTATTGAATTATTGCTAATTCAAATTTTTCGATTTAAATTTCCCTTTAATGAACTTTAATTGATTTTTTCAATTTCGTCGAATTTGTTGTGTTTTCTTGTTGTATTTGTGTAGGTATCGTGCGGATCTTGGTGCATTTTGTTATTATTTTAATTTATTTTTATGTTTATTATTTTATATTTAATTCTTTTATTTCTCAGATTTTATATGGTTTACTTGATGTTTCAGTGGGTTTATTTAAATTGCGTGTTATTTTTGCGTGTGTGTTTCTGATCCATTTAAACATTTTTCAAGGCCGTTTACGTTCTGGCCCAACAGAATTAAATGAATAAAAATAAAATTATTTTAGCTGAATAATTTATTTAAAAATGTTAGAAATAAATTATCAATTTAAATTAAGAAATAAATAAAAATTTAATTTAGATAACACAAATAATTTCAAGGTCGAATTTTGTTTAATCGCAATAAAATTAACATGCAATGTTAAGGCCAAATTATAGGTATATATACCGATGTGTTTTCACAAATTTTCAGTCTTAATTTTCTGTCTAAGCTGAATTGATGTGCGTTGCAACTGAGAGCCGTACTTTCAGGCAATCAACACTAATAAGTGTTTTACCTGAACACGACAAATCTCAGTTGCTGTACATTGATGTGTGAAACGAGATAGATAGATGTTTAATGGATTTTTGAATAAGGAGTGAATACTGCATGAATTTCTTGTCCAATTGGATTGAATATATTGAATGAAGCAATAAACGATGATGATGCCAATAGATGTCCGATATTTATGTGGAATTTTTCGTGTCGGATAAACCGTACTATGCTCGAAACTTTTACTCCACGCACCGCAAGTCAATAAAATACACATATAACTCAAGCTGTGTAGGTGCAGTTTATCTGCCAATAGCCTGTGCTCATGAAGGTTCCGGCGTGAATAACGCAGGGCCTGAACGTCAAAATTACCGTTATAGGGGAAACTGGGAGGAGGGGAAGTAGTGTTTTAGCTGCTCCTCCGCCACTCATTTCCTGTAAATTCAACCTAAAATCTTTAACAACAATCGGGTAAAAATCACTAACAGTAGTCCAGTGGGCACTCATCAAATATAACATTAACATACATAGATCGTAAGGATAAAGAGAGGGAAGGGTAGCGGGGAAAATTGCGAAATCGTTGCAACAGTTAAAATGAATAGCCATCAAAAAAAGATTAATCCAAACGACTAAAATCATGGAAAATAATGTTTTAAATGATATGTAAAGAGTAAATAAAGTATATCGAATTGAGACCATAAAATATGGGCAGAGCGCTGCGCAAAATTTCGGAAATAGTTAAAACATTTATCATAAAAACTGTAAAATAAAGACGGATCGCTCCTCAAATGCCGAAAATAAGCATATAAATATAGTTTCGAAAACAACGACATATTGTCCCCAGCTCAAAAAACTTCATATTTTCGGTACTAGTGTTGGGCTAGTACTAAGTTTTGTTTAAATGGATTGGAAACAGCACACAAACACAACATGCGGATTTAAAATCGGACCCATAAACATCAAATAACCACCTTGAAATGTGAGAAACACACAATTAAAAATATAAAATTAAAAGCCATAAAAGTAAATTAAAATAACAACAAATGCACCAAAATCTACACGAATTGACATAAAAATAACATAATAACAAAAGATTTGACCGAAAACTGACAATTTGCGAAAAAGAAAAGAGTTATTGAATAAATTGAATAAAAATAAAATAATTCTAGTTAGAAATAATTCAAATAAAAAGCTAATGAACAAATTGTCAAATAAAATCGAGAAAATAATAAAAATTAGAATTAGATTAGACAAGTTATATCAAGGTCAAATTTTGTTTAATCGCATAAAATTTAACACGCAAGGTTAGGGTCACGGAACAGGTATAAATACCAATCCATTTTCACAGAATTTTAATGCATTCACTTAGTGAGCAAGCCACTTTTCTTTAGAGAATTCACTGTTAATTCAAGGATCAATTATCGGCAATAATTTTCACAATACGTAATCAAGCACCTTCTATGTAAGCCCTACTTGATCGAATGTGTGGGAAACCTTTTGTCGTATGTATGAATGAATGCCCAAGGATGAAATATGAATAATATAATGATCTGAAATGTATGATTTAATGAAAGAGCCTTTACTGTCGAAATTTTTCTGGCCCACAGCCACACAACATACAAGATATTAAAATGATACATAACTAGTCACGCTGTGTAAGTTCGGTCTCTCCGCCTATAATGTGTGCCTGTGAGAGTTCTGTCGTGCGTATCGATGGTCTTGAACGTAAAATCATATTCGTTTATAGGGGCGGTGGGAAGATCAAGAACTAGTCTTTTGGCTTGCTCTCTTTCACCCATCTCCCGAAAAATCGACCAAAAATCAAATGTACAAATCGGTTAAACTGATCACACCGAGTAGTCCAGTGGACACTCATAAAATCCAATATGAACACAATTTCCTTAGGATCAAATTTAGAGGTTCGCGAGCTGGAAACTCGATATCGATGTAACCAATAATTAACTAAACGTAAATAAAAGATAACTTAATATGATGAAAAGTAACGAAAATCGACGAAAAGTAAAGCATCATAACTGAAAGTATGTAACTAAAATGAATTGCTAAATAGAAAATAAAGTAACACAAATTCATATAGATTATTAAACACTGATAAAGGTAGCAAAATCTTGAATACATAAGTAACGAGCGATGTAACTAAATTTCGTGTAATAAAGTCAGAATAACTAACAAAATTTGAATACATTACGAAATAGTACAAGAAGTAACTGAATCTGGAATAAATTGCTAAACAACAAGCGATATAATTAACCTTGGAATAGATGTCAATCTAAGCAATTGAACTTGAGTAGTGTCATAAATAATCTTTTGTACCACCATCAAAAATTCGAAAGAAATACGCCACATCAACCCAAAATGATAAATTATAATGTCCTCGAAGAAGTTTTCCGCGACTACAGTTGATCGAACTAATGCAAAGCGTTAAAATCATTACCCAGAACCCCATTAAAATTAAATTTATGTTAAAATACCTTTAAATAAACTTGATAGTCGTAATATAATATCAGTAATAAAGAAAATCTGACAAATTCACTGAAATAAAATTTGAATACGAATTAAATTACTTATAAGGAAGGAGAAGTAACCCTTACTCGCAGAGAAAATAATTCAATAATAAGAAACACCGTAAGAATCAGACAACAAACATTCAATTAAATCAAATAAAAGACACGACAACAATAAATATTTAAATTATAAATCACCAGAAAGTGTCGGACAAATAAGACAAAACCGTACGAACAGCCTCCCTCAGAGAAAGGGCATAGAATCAAATACAAATAATAAGTACACCATTGAGGATTGATTGATGAATGAGGGAAATACGGCCGAAATTCAAGAATGTGCACAACAAAGGTTGAAAACAAAATATCATAGGAACCATCGAATCCATAGTAAATTTTGACACTTCATTGGAATCTGATAGGACATTATAGGGACGCAGACTTGAATTGATAGGAGATCCAGTACTAATTATTTGGGAATGAGCCACTGACAGGGCGTAGAAACGACGAGAAATCCAAATTTGTGAGTCCACTAACACAGGAATTGATTACCATCCATTAGATATGATTCTGAGAGGGAGATTGCAGATACAGTAATGATCATGGAAAATTGTTGACATCAGAGAGGAACCACAACTTAATTCATCCCAGAAAGTGCCTATAATGGAGAGATCACGATTTGTCAATCCCATAATTCCACCATAACACGTTTTATAAGAATACCAATCCACTGGAATTAATGCCATAAAAGAAAATAATAAACCACACATTAGTCCACTCACCATAAAACTGATTACGAGAACAGCGACGCCTTATGCAGAGAAATCCAACTATTGGTTTTCTCCAGTCAACCAAAGAATTGATCAAATGAAAAAAATAAATAGGCAATAACTGAAAACAAATTCAGTCAGTTTAATAAATAAAAATAAAAGGTTGCAACATACCGAATTAAGATAAACAATTGCACCTGAAATAATGTGGGAAAATCAACCAATCAAGAGGCGATGAACTGGTAACCCGTCAGACATAAATACAGAGCTCAAATTTAATAATTAACAAATAATATCATGTCCAACCAACGACAATTACACTCCGAAGGTAGACGCAATACAAAGGAACGGATTGGAAACGGATGCCGAAACCGGCTATCGCTTAATGCTGCAGGCATGGGGAAGGACGCTATCGAACTGCAACGAGGTACTACATCTTTTATGTAACAATAAGTTTTTCCTTTGTAATTACAATTTATTTTTCACACCAAATGACTGACGACATTGAACCTTATTTTCGTGACTACCCAATATTTAGCAAATAAATTCTTAAAATAAGATTTACAATTTAATATTAATTAAATGGACTATTTAGACCGCAGAGATCCTCACGGCGGTTCGAGTAATGACTCCCGACTAACTTTGCAAGTACCAGTTCGTTCTGCCGCACAATACCGATAAGCCCTATGGGATCAAGGATATACATTGGCAACGTATGGAGAGTCTAGTTGGCCCCGACGACCAAACGATCGTGGAGATGAAATCGAGCTACCCAGTGTAGCAATCAAGCGAGAACCGGGTAGGAATACGGCACAAGAGGCTTGCCAAGGAGCTGAATTCACTTTGATGCAAATGGAAAATCTGGAAAGGAAATATCACTGGAAGACGAACATGGCCAGACGACGGCTAGCCCGAGTGAACAACGACATCACAGATGGCCTGATTCCAAGTACCGACGGATTCGCTCCAGACTATGGGGTTTCGTTAGAACTGGACGACTCGAGATTGGTAAATATGACCGCGCCAACAAAACTGATTCTGCCAGAGCAACTAATCCAACCAGTTCTTCGAAGTCGACTTGGACCAAGGCAACAAGGAAATCACGCATACGCCAGTCGACACCCGAAATTTACATTCACCAATCGTTTTCGCCGAAACTTTCAATCCAAGGGTGGTGACTGACTTGGAAAATGATCAAATTTGTATTATACAATAAAAGTTAATGGTTAATCTTTGGCTGTTTGATTTGTTTTACTAAACGGAATAAAATCCATTGTAATAAAAAGTGTGAAACGAGTTTGAATTGTTTTATTTAGGAAAATATGACCTTATACTATAAAACATAAATACGGCAGGGAAGAGAGTTATAGAAGTTCAAACAGACGATGACGAATTAATCTAAATAAATAAGTTATCGTGAGTCATGTAATAAAAGATTTGTTGGAATTGATACCACTCGCAAACATACCTAAGTGAGTGGTGGATGAAATTAATTAATGTGTCAAAAACCACTAACGCTACTGCTAATTACTCAAATATTTTCAATTCAGGAATGGAGTCGACCAGAGTCCTCCGTCGAGAGCTGAAAGATCTCCGACGAGAAAACATGAATCTACATCGACAGCTTCTACAGCAAAGCCGAGAAATTCAGCAAATAAAAGCCACTTAGGCAGAACCGACAAAGATGAAAGAGGTTTATCAACGTCTCAACGCGGCCCAACAAGGCTGGAAGGACGAAAAGATGCTCAACCAAGCCCAACGGACTCATATAAAAGGCTTGGAAGTCGCTCTGTCAGCGTGCCAGGAGGGGAATGCGGTGACATATTCCTTAGTCTTCGCCCTGGCACAGCTGGCCTATCGCGACCAGAATCCATTGAAGCATTCCAACAAACGGTCCCACCCGTACTCCAGACTGGGCAGGACTGAAAGATTACAAATACGCGCCCAATACGAAAACAAATAAATGATTAATTCGCGTTTCAATACCAGAACTCATTTGATGACAATATGATAAAATTGCGTTTTGATATTGTGTTTATTGTTGATAATTAGTATGCACGAGTAAAATAATGAAGAAGCCCTTAAGAGACCTAAAAAGATAAGACATGCAGAGGCCTTCTAACGGCAGCCCGCTGAACCAACATAGGTAACTAAGCAGTTCTGACATCGGAACTCACCTTTGGCGGTCCTGTGACCAATGGTTGCAGTTCCAACGTTGCCTAGCAACGGGTAACCATTGGTGGGCGTGAAATATTGTATGTGAGGGGGCAAAATTACGAATACCACTAACCCCACACTAGATACGTTTTAATGAAAACATTGCTACGATGGTATAGGGTTAGAATCAAATCTAGGATAAACAAGCTGCTATAGAAAATCCATCAAATACTTTGAGAATTCAGAACCATTATATGTCGCAACATTTGGACGAAAGAATGTAATGAAAGTTTCAAACAAGGAAAAACATGTTAGACGAGTCACCTATTCTCGATTATCGAAGAGAAAGTAGAAATTTTATATTTGGCACAAGCGCTAGTTCTGAAGCTATTGTATCGTTTTTCAGCCATGTTAAAGAAGATGGAGAGTAATCTGTTATAGGTAATGTTCCAAGCCATAGGACAGAGCATGAAAGGGGCTACTGTGTAACCACGAAAGAACTTCTGGCTGTACATTAATATGTCATTTATTTTTGAGAATATCTATACGGAAAAAACCTCATTCTTTGTACCGATCACAAAACATTGGTGTTCATAAACATTTCAAAAACGTCAATCAGTCCACAATTTCAAATATGACTACCTAATCTGGCCGAACATATACTATTTAAAGAAGAGGCTGTGGAAAAAGTATTTAAGCAACAGCAGAAGGATATTAGTTTTCAAGAGCTACGATAGATGTTGGAAAATGGATGTGTACATAAGTGTTGAACTAAACTAAGATTTTGAGAATTGTGTTTATCTGGCACAAACTCAGATAAAATCTGGTGGCGGAAAATACAAATGGACAAAAATTTACTAAATATAACAAATAAGCGACCATTTAGCGATTAAACAAAACAAAAAATAATAAAAAAGTATAAAAAGATAAAAAAGTATAAAATGTTATAAAAATAAATAAAAACATTAAAATAGAATTGATGAAATATGGGAAAGACGTGTATGTGTTTTGTTTTACCGCATCAAAAAAATACGTAGAAATAGATCATATATAAGTCGATGACAAATCGACAAAATTTAACTATTAAGAATTTATAATAACGGTTATTCTAATCAATTTTTTTGTCAATTGAATATCATGGACGTTTTCGTTAATAACGATTTCATCAATAAAATTTTCAGATGTATTGTTATTTTAATCTTTTAACAATAGTCAAGGCAATAAAAATGTAAACATACGAGGAAAATAATACAAAATTATATTGAGTGTTGGGTTAGTGGTTTCTGGCCTTGACCCCTTTTCATACAAGCTTTCCTTGCCCGCCAATGGTTACCATTGGTAGGCAACGTTGGAATTGCAACCATTGGTTATGAGACAGCTAAAGGTGACCT
Organism: Schmidtea mediterranea; assembly: GCA_022537955.1. NCBI lineage: Eukaryota > Metazoa > Platyhelminthes > Tricladida > Dugesiidae > Schmidtea > Schmidtea mediterranea. The sequence continues at coordinate 81,997,764 of CM039681.1, read as the reverse complement.
TTAACTGTATTACTGCTAAGGCCCGGCCTCATGGGTTCAACGCGCTACTGATAGAAGGTCTACGCGCGATTTGCAATCTTGGTCCCTTCTGTATGAACTTGACATTATAAGAATTCTGGTTCGATTTATTTCTTCATTTCAAACTTATCAATTTTTCAAAGTAGGGTTAATAAATGCACAAGATAAGCATGAAAATATTTTATTCAGACAATAAAATACGTAAATTGTGAATCAGTTCTCGATGGGTTTGCTACTTTGAGTTCTGCTCCATCTCCTGCTGCGAGTGCCGTTTTGACCGCTCTGTCTTCCCCGGACCTCGTTGAGGTCACTTAAATGTAGCCGGTTTAGTTGTGTGATTTGCATCCTAGTAGGCTATCTGGGCTGGAGCGGATACCAGCTGGTATGTCACTGCGTTACCCTCCTGGAAAGCCGACAGTGCTACCTCTAGGCTCCTGATTTGGGTCCGTTGGTTCTGAACCAGCTGTTTTTCTTCAGCCAACTCTCGTTGGGCGGCGGTCAGTCTCTTGATGTCCGTATTCACCCAATCCAATCGACGTCTGGCCACGGCTACCTGTCAGTTAGTTTGTCTTTGGTGTAATTCCAATCTGGCCAGTATAAATTCGGCTCTCTGCCGAGCTTCTCGGACAGGGTTTCTCTCTGGCTCACGCTTAATTGCGACATATGGGAGCTCCCCTTTGTTGTTTCGAGATAGGCGACGCTCATCGGACTCCCTCACCGAAGATAAAGAGTAGCCAGCGTCCCACATCGTCGGCCTGCACCGTGCTGCTGTCTTCATTCTTGGAGCATCGATCCATGATTCATCCGCGATAATGAATTCTGTGGTAAATTACATTATCAATGTGGATTATGAGTAAAAAAGATATAATGGAATTTAAGAGGAATGTGTGAGGACTTTCATTCGATTTGTCTACTGAGTCATCGTGATTGGAGCACTAATTTTCCTTATTCATAATTCATCAGGTTGATTAAATAAATTCCTTTTCGTTACTCAACAATTCATAAACACTATTTAAATTAGATTCTTATGAAATTTGTATCAAGAACTTAAGTGGGCATATTATTGGAGTAATTTGGTTAACAAATTTCTTATTTGAATTAAAATACAAGATCTAACCAATTTTATTCTCGCTACTCCCTACACCTATTCCAAGAACATTTGAAAGATTCTTTTCATGATAGCGGACATTCTACTCCTATCATATCCATAGCTAAAATCGGATTAATCACACTTTCCCTTTCACTTTGCATCAGGGTTACATTAACATATTGATATCCGAATGGAATTATTTCATTGGTGGTATGTCGGTAGTATCCTAAATCAAAAATAAAAAAAACGTTTTCCTAAAAATACAGGAGTAGCCTTGGTTGACGCATTAATCCGTCGTTAGATATGTCGTTGGAGCCAATTTGTGGTTGTTCGAGTGAGTGTTAGCATTACATTCTTATTTATTTTTATGGATCTGTTAAGTAACTTCCACCCAGTGGATCATTATATAGAAAACTACATTACTGGATCGTATCAATTCATGGAATTGAAGACAAAAGGATTTTTTCTTTCATGAATAAGTTTATTTAATCATCAAAATCTCTTATGGCATTATGAGAGCTGAATCTGTATCTGAATAGCGTTTTCTCGTTGTTTATCTTGAAATAGCCATGAGTCGATATCCTGGAGGGTACTTGATTTACGACCGACCTCTGTATTTTCTCGCATGAAATCAATTAAAACAAATTACAAACGGAATTCTATACTTACTCTCCTTATTCCATTTCTCCGATATCTCTGTCTGTCTGGTTCCGCGTTGTCCGTCGAAATTGATCGGTCTTGTGTCTTCGTCGCTTGTCCGTGGAGCCATCAAGATTTCATCCTGACTTTTGTTCTTCGTTGTCCTGATCATTTTATAATACGAAATGATCGATTTCTCCATTTTCCGAAATTTATAGTAATCTATCCAATCTGTGCGACATTTATTTATGTTAAATCAATTTTTCTAAATCCAATTTGTCAGTAATATTATCCGGTGGTGTCGAGTGTGCCTACCGTTGATGACTCGTCATTACGTGTGCTTTGATTCGTTTTCTTGTGATTACATCATTAGTTTTCTCTATACTGAAAACATTAACCAATTGATTCCATTTATCTGGTAAATATTTCAGAAATCTCGTTGGAAATCTTTTAACTAATCGATTCTATTTATGTGGCGATTATTTCAGAAATCTCATTCGAAATCTTTTAACTAATCGATTCTATTTATGTGGCGATTATTTCAGAAATCCCGTTGGAAATCTACTATGGTATTAGAAATGTTGCGTCGTCTTGATTGAATAATTTTTCTTTATTAGACTTGGTCGAATTGATGTTTCGATTGTGAAGCCACAAGGAAGTGTCGACGGTGTTCTAATATTTGATTTGAGTGACTCTTTGTAAGTTAATTATTTGATTTAATTCGTTAAACTTCCTACAGGGTATCAGTTGGCCATTTCACGACAAGGGATGAGCGAGCCATACTTCATGCCATCTGAGGGTCCCATGAACGCTTTGATTTACAGAAAATATTGTATTAAGGCTCAACTATTGCCGTTCATCAAGAAATTTCACAAGGATGACGAGTTTATCTTTTGTCCCGATGGGGAAAGTGCTCATTTCGCAAAGGGTACTACAGAGTTGCTTCAAGCCAAAAATGTCCCGTTCTTAACAAATCTGTCCAACCCTACAAATTTCCCTGAGGCCGCTTGAAAATGTATGGCTTCACTGAAAGCAGAGGTGTATCGAGATTATGAGAAACAGCAACCATGCGTTCACTGAAGACAAGGATATATAAATCAATCAGAAAACTGAAGTTTGAATCTATTCAACATGATTTGAAGGATGTACCTTTGAAGCTAGCCAAAATTGGACTGTGAGTGTTTAGTGTTGTCAAGTGAATTATAAACATTGTTCTGAATTGATTGCTATTTGATTTTCATATTTAAAGTGTAAAAGGTTGAGTTTTGTACAATAGAAAAATTGGTAAAATTGTTTCGCTATTTTGGTGAGTCACCGGTTATGTAATTAAATTATGAATTCACTAATATTGTATCCAGAATATTCATTAACATTCAATAACTAGCTCACTCTGCATTTTGTAATATTCATGCCCCATCGCCTAGGAGTATCAATGATGACTTGGAATATAAATTCAGCATCATGAACTTGGATAACAATGAAAGAAAAATTTTTTTTATTTACGCGTCCGCCCAATAGAACATACCAAAGGGCAAAAGTAACCTTATAATACGACTTCCATCGGGTGTTGAACCAACAATCAATGCGAATACATGACCACGTTTACTGGTTTAATAAGTTGAATTATTAAATTGTCCCCCATTATGTAATAAATTCATTGCAAACTGTACTGAATAAGTAGCTTACAGAGTCTTGTCAACAATTCGTGAAATTCTTGATATGGTTCACTAAGAAATCTTAATGCCAGTCGTTTAAGCAGGAAGCTTTTTCACGGTCGCAGCTCCTGATTTTAGAACTGCCTTCCAATATTGCTGTTGTTTTTTAAGTTGTTTTATAATTTTTGTATCAATGCGCCATTTTTGTATCAAGCGTTTTGAATTCATTATCATTGAACACCAATGGTCTTTTGAATTATTTTGAATTGAAATAAACATTCATTAGTTGTGTTATCTTTTTAGAAAACAACATACAAATGTAGCAATAAATTAACCATTCAAGTTTCTTTCTACTTCCATTTGATTTTTGTAAGTAATTTTCAGAAAAATGTCAATTGTATCTTCAATTTTGATCATTGACCTGAATGGTAAACCATTTTTGCTCATTTGATTATCCACATTTTTTGGTTTCTGAGTCGAAAATTGTTCCCTTAACTTTTCAGTTATATTATCAGGCCACTGACATCTTTAGGATATACTAATTCAGTATCACTGAATGCGTTTTTGTGAATTTTATGATCTTTTAAACCAGCATGGCCAAACTTTTTATGTGGGGATCCTTATTTTTAATCCAAATAAATTTGACCCTCTTTTAAGTGTAGAATAAACAAAAATTGAAAAGTGCAAAACAAAATAATATTAAAATAACACTGATCTTGTATAAATAAAATTTAAATAAATAAAAATTGTAGCCAATTTCCGCAATGTTTATTCATAAAATATGAAATATTTCGAACGATAAACGGCCTTGATCACTCATAACCAAAATTTAACTAGACTTTCGCGTTATCCTCTTCTTCCCTGATATTTTCTTTCACTGTAACTTATTTTATATTTATTATAAACACATAGTATTAAATGTAATTATTTTCTATATTATTTATTAATATTGGTTATTATAAGTGTGATTGATGTGCATGGGTATTATTACTAATGGTGTCCATTCTTGGTTTTATCGTTGAATTTGCTACTCTGATATAATTATTATCTTTTTATACTCAAATGGAGGAGCTTTCTTTACTCCACCCTATATGTAATTTGTGTGTGAATTTACTGCGCCACATTTTTTTTAATATAACTTACACCAAATAGCAGGAACATAGTATTATTTACTAAAAAAAATTAATAAATAATATTTCATGTCATTATCTATGAACTTCCCAATAAAATAATATAAGAAATTAAATTTTTAATTATCCAAAAACAATTTTTTATTTTTTATTTTAATTACGATCATTGGGAACCCCCCAAACAAAATCGTGACCCCAATTTGTCCACCATTATTCTAAACGATAAAGAGGCTCTTCGTCATGATTGTTTGAACCTGTGTCTGTTTGTGAGGCCAAGGGGAAATCCATTTTTGATTGCGTAAGTCTCTGTAATTTCATAATCTTCTTCAATAAAAAATGGCGATGTTATACCTAGTGGCTGGATGGTGCTCCTGCCTCTAAAATTATCAACGACTAATACGTTTAAATTTGTAGATAATGGCGAGTTACAACTTTGTCACGCATTCGTATTAGCCGTAACACTAACTACATTTTGGTCAACATGTCTACGACTTACAAATGTATCAAGCGAGTTTTTGTTTGCTTAAATCATTTATCGCATGCTTTAGCTTCTTTCGTTTTGCGGCTCCAGAATTGTATTTACGTTTTATTGCGGTAGATTTAAACTGAGATTTTAATCAATACTTATTATTGTATAATTTTTAATAATATTGATTATATTTATATTATACTAGTAAGTAAACTGCAGCAAGCATCCATCGTCTGTGTTGCTGCTAGTTACTAACAATTTGGATGATTTTTGTACAAAATAGAATATTATTAGTCCAATTAAGCAATAAATTCCAATAATTAACGCTAAAGTGAATGCTAAACTGTCAAATTATAAAATATGTTATAATTAAAATAAATCATAGAATTCAAAATTTACTTATTTTTTTATAATTTCAACAAATTATTTAGTTCAATACCGGGCCCTTTAAAATTTTGGGCTCTAGACAAGATACCATGATCGTCGCCAATTGCCAAAATCAGCCAGTCTTCCTTAATCCATCGCTCGACCTCATTCTCGTATTACTATCATATTTCTTGTTTCACTGCGTATTTTGCTACATGGTTTTACATTAGGGCAAGTTTGTCTCTCCACTTTCAGGACACAACCCATTTTATCATCATATTTTATTTTCACTTGATTTAGTTTCACAATTTGCACTGACGAAACATCATATCCACATAATTGCACTCCTTCTTTACTGATCCAAATGCCCCAAAGAAGTTCGATTGCGTCAAGTCTCAAAACAATTTCGACCCTTGCTGTAACATTTTTCATTATCAATAATAATGTCATAAATGTCATAATGTCGAAAACATAGTCCGAATCGAACACTTTATAAACATTAATAATACTCTATAGTGTTGGGCCAGAACGTAAACGGCCTTGGAAAATGTTTAAATGGATCAGAAACACACACGCAAAAATAACACGCAATTTAAATAAACCCACTGAAACATCAAGTAAACCCGATAAAATCTGAGAAAATAAAAGAATTAAATATAAAATAATAAACATAAAAATAAATTAAAATATTAACAAAATGCACCAAGATTCGCACGATACCTATACAAATATAACAAGAAAACACAACAAATTCGACGAAATTGAAAAAATCAATTAAAGTTCATTAAAGTGAAATTTAAATCGAAAAATTGAATTAGTAATAATTCAATAAAAATTTTAAATAAAAAATTATAAAAATAAATCGAAAAATAATAAAAATAAATAATAGAATTTGCTAGAAAACAACAAGGTCGAATTTTGTTTTACTGCATCAAATTTCACACGTCACACAAATAGGTATATATACTGATCCATTTTCACATTTAACTTAACCATTTTTGAAAATTAACCATTTTCTCAAACCAAGTTTGAACTTTAACCATTTTGAAAATTGTGAATTGTTTTAAATCTATTTGTAAACCATTTTTCAGACCAGTTTAGAACCATTTCGAGAATTTGTTTTATTATTCTAGGTGAGAAATATTTATGTTGGAGCCATCTTTCCACACCACGTTCATAGCATCTCTGTAGAGCTCTGCTTGACGGCGGTGTGGGGAGAGAGGCATTTATGTTTTCTATTATGACATTTTATGTTTTGTATGAAAATTTTGGAATGGTCATGAAGGGTAATTTATGTTATTTTGTCCTAATTAATAAATATTATTGAAATATTTAAATTATTCTACATATATCTAACTTATTTTATATGCTTTATAAATTTTAATGTCGAAATTTTTCCGGCCCACAGCCGACACATCACGCAAGATAGTAAAATCAACATAGTACAGAGGCATGTAAGTGCGTGGAAAATCGCCAATGATATGTACCCGTGAAGACTCAGCGTGCGCAACGCAGCGGTCGTAACGTCAATATTATCCCTATAGCTGAAGCGAGAAATAAGGAAGAAGTCTCTGGCTGCTTCCTCGTTTCTCAATTCTGTAAAATCGACCTAAAATTATGTTACATACGGCTTAAAATTATCACACCGAGTAGTCCAGTGGGCACTCAATAAATATAATATGAACACAATATGCGTCTAAGGCCTATTAAAGGGAAAGGATACTTGGGTTAAATTAACTGAAATCGTTGTTATAATTATTTGGTTAACATTTTGAAAATAGATAAAAATTTATAGGGAATCATTGAATTCGATTAAATCGAAATTATTAAAAATAACCATTAATTGTAAAAGTAAAGTGTTTTATTTGGATTAACATTTTGAAATAAATAAAATTTATTGGGAATCATTGAATTCGATTAAATTGAAATTATTAAAAAATAACCATTAATTGTAAAAGTAAAGTGTTTTATTTGGATTAACATTTTGAAATAAATAAAATTCATTGGGAATCATCGAATTCGATTAAATTGAAATTATTGTTAAAAACTAAAGCAACCATTGATTGTAGAAGTAAAGTGTTTTATGGCTAAAAATCTAAGTAAATGTTGGGTAAAGATAATTTAAACGCTCGTAAATTATTGATTAGGGTATTAGCAAATAATTCCATCAGTTAGATTATTATAATTCATTTCAATAAAAGCAATCTGCCTCGGAGTAAGAACGAGTAATGTATTGATCTAAACAAAAGCAACCCCGATAAAAATGAAAGCAACTAAGAATCGAATTCATTGATTTCAAATAAAGAAACGTATCAACTAAAGGTAAAACGATTTTTTCGAATAACAGTATGAAATCCCTTAATTAAATTGCTGATTAAAGACCCAAATTTTCATTGATTAAAGCAAAGGAAAAGTATTAAAACAAAGTAATCACTTAGTTAAATGTTGAAAACTATTGATAAAAATAAAATAATCTGTTGATTAATAATCCAAAACTTCATCGATTAAATAAAAGGAGAAACGTTGGGAAGTAAAACTTTATTATAACGAAATCGTTAGTTAATTGCTAAAAATTATTCATTGATAAAAGGAAAAATTACGAATTAAAAATAAAGCACTCATTTGGTTAAATGTCGAAAACGATCGATAATAATAAAATAATTCGTTGATTAATAGTACAGACTCATTGCGTAATAAACGGAGCTTTTCCTTTGATTTAATTAGATGGATTAAAATATATAGATTCCTCACTTAAAAACTTAGCAATTCAGAATAAAATGGGGTATAAAATATTATTCACTGACCAAGATAAAATAAAGTCGGATTAACATAAAGAAATCGTGATTAAAAGAACCAAAATGAATGAATCAACAAATGAATACCAATCCGTTATTGAATAAAATTGACAAACACCCAAGTTAACACTATGATAAAAAGGCAGGGGTAAAATCGAAACTGATCCGAATTAGAAACGCGAACCGATTAATTTCAACTTGATGATAGTCATTCAGTTTAGAAAGATTTTCTCGATATCTGACGAATATCCTGACGCCAAACGAATAACTATAAAGTTAATAAATACACCAACAAAATCACGAGAAATTGACTTACGACGCGCGTAAAATCCGATATAGTCCAACTTAGACGAATAAACACATCAAATGATGAATATCAAAGTGATGCTTGATAAGGAGTCCCATCATTAGAAAGTCTACGCGCACAACACAACCGAAAATTGCACTAAGTCGATAACAGAAGTAGCCGATCGATACCTAAATTAACTTGAGAGAATCAACCGGAAACCGGAAACCTACCTTGAATGAATTTAACATCCGCTCGATCGAAGGGATTGACGTTTCCGCCAACCTCGCCCTGACAGGATGTGTGACTAAATTGAATATCGTCAAATTAAGTACAACCGGTAAACTTTAACTCGGTTTCGAATAAACATTAGTATCATGGAATAGCAGATTTTAGAATTAGTGTAATCAACATCGATGTTATGTATTAGTAAATTGTAACTTCATGTTAATTAATATGACGTTTATATATTTAATAAATTTCAGAATTAATCTCAACCAGCCGTAGGTAGTTGGTAAACCTTAAATCAACCTCAATATCTGATACCATAGCGGATCCTTTGAGTTTTGAAACTGATTTCTAACAGATAGTAGCACTAAATACTTAGTAAATTTTAAATGAATCTTAATTAGTGGTACTTCCATCCACTTAACAAGCATTAATGCCTGATAGATGGTGGATTTTCGGCTCACCCATCTGCCCAACACTAAAATATTATCTAACATGTTCTAATTATTACCATCATTAACAAGAGTTATGAGGAGTTAGCCAACAGAATACATCACACCAGGAACGCACAGATAAATAACCCTAGTCGTTTCGAGTTGTAATACTAATCAAGCTAGTAGAGTTTAATCGGTCTAAGAGCGATAATATAATCAACGTTTAGTCTAGCAGTATTATAAGCAGACGATTTAATCGAATTTGATAACGATAACAGTTTAGATATGCCTATCGACCAAATTACCATGCAAGTAGTTGAGGAACCACACCCAGGAGAGGTACCAACAGTTGCCGCGACTACCGAACAACTTCCACCCCGGTGGCCACACCCGACTATTTGGCGATTGTTGGGTCTCGAATCCGATCCTTGTGGACTCGCCGGACAACAGTACCCGGCCGAAGAAATATATGATCACGCCAGAAATCTCCTCACCTTCTGGGAACAAGTACAAGAGCAAGTGGACCTCAATGTGGTCAAAGCCCGGATGTACCTCACGAACGTGGAGGAGGACATCCGCGTCGGACTCATCGCGGAGGCATACCCACCTCACCCAGTCCGCGATACCCGGCGGCCCTATACAGTGGCGGCTCTGAAGAGGAGTTTGGAGAGAGAATCCCTGAAGAAGAACTATAGTAATGACGAAGTGTTGTAGAAATTGATTTAAATATTAAGTGTTATTGTGTTTTTTTCTTATTCGTTATTATATCTCATAGATAAACCAGCTTCATACAATTTGTTTAATTAAGTAATAAGACTTTGATTTAATGAAGACCATAAAGAATTTAACTGCTCTCCTGTTATAGTGATGTCGTCCCTACAACTTCTACGAGCGGAACTGGAACGAGCAAGACAATCGAACGCAGAGTTACTCGCCCAAATCCTTCAATTAACTCGAGAGGCTCAACAGTTAAAAGCAACCTGGGTTGATCCAGCAAAGGTGAGAGCTGTATACCATCGACTCACAGCGGCTCAGAAAGGCTGGGAGGAAGAGCGGCAGCTCAATCAGAGTCTGCGCACTCAAATTCGGGGACTCGAAGTCGCCCTAGCAGTATGCCGGAGGGTGAAGCGGTCACTTATCCGCTCATCTTCGCCCCAACCCAAATGCCACGGACAACCACTAAGCCCACAGAACAACTCATCAATAATCGTCGACCGGGACGTAAGGAACGTGCCCGACGTCGAGCAACGCAGCTGCAAAACGCCAAACAGTAAATATTCCACATGTGATTGATTCAAATAGAGTAGTTTTAGTCTTAGTTGAGTCGTTTCTTTGGAATTGCATGTCAGTATTGTCACAAGTAACCTTATTAAGTCTCAGTTTTCTACAGTCAATTAAGAACGAATCCTGTATAGTATGAGGGACAGAGCTAAGCGAGCACAGGTCTTCTATCGACAGCTCGTGAACCCGAGGATTGTCCGAGCAACTACAGTACTAGCACATGGTACTCAATTTTTGCGGGCAATCCACCACTTGAACACATTACCAACGTTGCCTAGCAACGGGTGCCAAGTGGCGATCAGTATCATTTTGTATGGCGTTACGAGGGCAACCACCGATTAGTTCAAACAAACAATGAAACCCTGTAACCCACCATACAAATTTGGGGGCTCAGCCGGGATTGAAGCTTTGTTTTTGCGAAAAACCAAAGGAAATATAGACATATGTTTAAGGTTTAAATTGAAAATGTCGGGACGACATTTTGTCGAACCGCGGAGAGATGTAATAACAATGAAACAAAAGCCCAGAGAACGATAAATGGAAAACGAACAACCTTACTACAAGATAAGAGGAAATGTCAAGGAAATAAACGACTAGCCCACCAAGTACAAATTTGGGGGCTCAGCCGGGATTGAAGCTGTGTTATTTGGAAAGACCAAAACCATCAAGTTAAGAAACAACAGAGAATTCTGTCAGTACACCCTTAGCCGGGATTGAATGATCTTCTTGTACAAAACCCAAGCAAACAAACTGATATGAAATTATGTTAAAGTTATATAGATATCAACGTCAAAGCATTCAACATCCATCAATACTTGACGACACAACACCCTTGTAAGAGACCAACGACACTCACAAGACACATAAGCAAACAACACATAATTAAAAGGGCAAAATGCGGGATAAAATGAAATGGGGTAAGTAAGGGAATAACGATAAACTACGGGGAAAGCAATAGAATCAAGTAGAGAAGTCAACGATAATAGAATAAATTACAACGAGTAGTGATTAAAATAGTAGTTGATAAAATGAAGCAAAATATATTAAAAGACTAAAAATTGAATGAAGTTAGTTAATTAGTATTTAAATAAATTTAAAAGGGTAATTAAAAGAGATTTAATAATTTTAGATGGAACCAATAAAAATTATAGAAAAACTAAAGGGTATCCTAAACATCGAGAACGATAACCTAGAGGAACTAATCAACAAACAAAAATTAATTAAACGAGCTAAAGAGGATATATCAACGATTTCAAACCTGTACTCCGATGAACATTGCATATTAATAAAATTGATCGATATTGATGAAGATGTAACAACCGAAAGAATATATGAAATCCTATCTATGAGATTAGAGATAACCAAATTTGGGAAAAGCTGGTACAAGTTAATGGAAAAAGTCAAGAATATTGAAGACGAGATTGCAACAACAATGAAGGAGCAGACTAAGGCTTATGTGGAGTGTTATGCGTGCAAAACAGAGGAAGCACGAGTAATGGTGATACCTTGCGGACACCTGAGTTATTGTCATGGATGCGCACAAGAGTCGCACTGTATGTTATGCCAGCGAAAGATAAAGGAAAGGCTAACGGTTTACTTTCCATGAATTGTTATGATGAAATGAAATAAATGTGTATTATGCATTACTTGAATTATTATTAGACGATAAGACGAATATAAAAGAAATATGCAATGTTTGTAAATAATAAAACCACCCGACAACGATAAATAAAGGTAATAGACCAAATACATGAAAGCCGAATTAGGGAAATAATTAAAACACATGCACAGAGACACAAAACATTGGACGGAAAAATTTCGACAACCGAGTTTTCCTAGTGTATAATTCTTTTTGTTTTATTGATATTATATTTATTGATATTATATTGAGATAGGACGAGGAAAAATGGTTAAACTTGAGCTATCTAATGATAGTACGCTCACCCAAAGGAAACCCTGATCAACCCTACTGAGAAAGGAACTGGTAGGCCAAGTCGCGTATGTCAGCAAGTAACCGGCGAGAGATTGATCACCTCTTTTGGGGAGCTTGTTGATGCGATTACCACAAATTTTGAAGGGGGGAGTGAAGAGATAGACCGAGAGGTGAGAGAAAGAGTGTACACGGAACAGAATTAATAGTTTAGAGTAAAGGTACCTAGAGATGACTTCTTTTTTCCCTAGCTGGTGGTGAGGCACCAGAGGACAGCTACGGACTGTCGTGCTCAGGTTGTTATCAGCCAAGGGACTGATGACGCTGGGCCGTTCGATACAAAAACCCGGATCACACACCGAGTATCGGACGATTCTTTTTTTCGCTGGGAGGCACTCGATACAACAACCCGGATCCCACACCGAGTATCGGGGCCAAACGGTAGGTGAGATGTGAACTAACCGGTAAATGGTTCATACTCAAAATGTCCTACTAAAGCCAGATGAGAGCGGCCGAATTGAGCCGAGAAATCTGATGGATGGAGCGGGCAGAGATTTGATAGTTTATTTCCCGCTCCCACTTTTGAGCACTTCCTTTTCTTTTCACTATTCGGGAAATCAAGTAAACCACTTTTGGAACTTGATTGAACGTCTAGGCATTTCCATACTTTTATATTCTTCGAGTACACAACCCGGATCCCACACCGAGTACCGAGGAATGTTTTTTATTGCCCAGCGAGGAGTTTGGTACAATAACCCGGATCCCACACGAGTACCAAATATCCGAATGGCGGTGAGTAAAGCGTAACCGGAAGAATGCGCGGCCAAAAGACGCCATGGCTTGAGAGTCAGTGTGAGGCCTCAAACATACCCAAAAGTCACTGTTGAGCTCAAGTCCGATATAAGAGATAATATGAAATAGAGGGCCGGATGATTATAATCAGATACTTGAGGCAATAGAGGGCCGGATGATTATGATCAGATACTTGAGGCAATAGAGGGCCGGATGATTATGATCAGATACTTGAGGCAATAGAGGGCCGGATGATTATGATCAGATACTTGAGGCAATAGAGGGCCGGATGATTATGATCAGATACTTGAGGCAATAGAAGGCCGGATGATCATGATCAGATACTTGAGGCAATCCAGATAAGATATGATATGAGTAAAGATGAAATATGATTATGAATAGATATTAAGGTCACAGATGACCAGTAAAAGAGTTGAAGCCGAAGGCCAAAGAGCCAACGGAAATTATAGAGGGCATAGAGCGCCAGCGATTGAGGATTAAGTAAATGAATTTTTGGGGGACATAGGAAAAACAATTAATGGAATGAATGAAAGTATGAGTATGATGATTATTGATATTAGGATATAGATAATTGATACGACTATATAGATAACTGATAAGACTATATAGATAATTGATACGAGATTAATAGATAATTATTACTAGGTATAGATAATTAAAAATGGACTTAAAATGAGGGGGGTGAGTCAGATAAAGAAGACCACCACGATAAATGCGAACAGGGGATGATAACATATATAGTATGGTAAACGGAGGAGAAATTAGTATAGAGTATAGAATATTGGAGTGTTATTTATTTTTAGGAATCGATAGTCAAATAAAGCAATCCAAGTCAAGTGCAAAGCAAAGCAAAAGAGAAAATATTTCAGAGCAAACGACAAAGCAAAGTGATAACAAAGGAATAAACGAGCAGAAAAGATTTTGAATAGTTACAAACAGATAAGCAACCAGAAGTTTCAAAGCAACCAAAGCAAGAGAAGAGAAACCAGTCAAGCAGCCGAATAACCGTAAACATTGATAGCATCAGCAATCGCACGAGAAGCAAAAGCCAAGAGAATAGAGAAAAAAGTTTATTAAAAGCGGAAGAAAAGAGAAAAGTTCGCAACGGTAGAAGTGCCAAAACCGGAGTATCAATTACAGCAGCGACAGGAACCGGCACAGATAGTGGATTAACCGACGTCGAATTCAACAGTAGCGAAGAAAACGAAATAAACGATATAGAAAACCGGTTGCCAATAATAGAAGCAGAGAACGAGGAAGAGAGAGTGAAAAACTCAAACATTAACTCAAACATGGCAAATTCCACAAATTCCAACATGACTTCAATTCCGGATGCAAATACAATGTTGAATAACAATAATGTGATGATAGGAGAATTCAGAGAAAAGTTTAGAGGAGAACCGTTTGACGGCAGCCTCAACAAATTGGATACATTCATAAAGGAATTTGAAGTGTATAAAAATATCTGTCACTGGACAGATCAAAAAGTGAAAGAGCGACTACCCTTGTACCTGAAAGGGAGCGCACAAGATGTATTTGTAGAAGAAGCGAGAGATGTAACAAAATTGACAACATGGACAGAAATTAAAGAGTTCTTAATAAAGATATTCGGAATAGAGAAAAAGGGAAATAGGAAGATATTGGACTTCCTACATCGAAAACAAAGACGAGATGAATCAAATGCAGTGTACGCATGCGAATTAAAGAAATTGTGTAAAGAAGCCTTCGGAGAAGTAGATTTGCCCGAAGATAAAATGGTAGACGTCTTCATAAGAGGAATCAAGAGGGAAGACATACGAGCCAACCTCGGATGCTTGGCACCAGAAACATTAGATAAAGCAGTAGCAATCGCAAACAGATGTGAAGCCCATCTAGGACTGGGATATCAAGTGGCAGTCTTGGCCACAGAACCAACAACATCAACAGTCAATGCTAACAATCAAAACAACAATACCAATCCAGCTATGAATCAATTCATTCCAAGAGCACAGCAGATGTTCAAGCCACCAACAACGAGAAACCCGGAGGATAGAGGTAATAACCAAGTAAGTTATAATAATAATTTCAGGAACAATCCAAACACAAATGAAAAATGCTCCATATGTCAAAAAATAGGACATCGGTCAGAGAATTGTTTCCGAAATTACACTTGTCAAAAATGTGGTAGACGAGGGCATACTGAGAAAATATGTAGACAACCTAATAACAAAGCATGTTACAATTGTGGACAACAAGGACACTTCGCAAGGCAATGTAACATAAAAAGAGAACCAAACCAATCAAGATTAAACAACTCTATGGGAAATCCACAAATTAACGTGATGCAAGAGATAGACATGCTACGAGAAACACTACAACGAATGCCCATGGAATTAAAAGAGATGATGCAACAGATGCCCACTAATATACAACAACAACGAATCAACGTAATGAGAAGCAATGAGGAGATTCAAGAGCTGCGAACTAGAGAATATCAAGAGCAACAACAAGCTGAATGGCAAAGACTACAAACAGAAGAGGCTCAGGAAATCCAGCAAAGATGGGAGAATCGAAAACAAACCCCGAAGAGAATTAATATGATGAGAATGGAAATTCCAGATGAAACTCACACTGCGGAGCAGTGTGTTGAGAACGAAGGGGGAAGGAAACATGATAACTGATAACGAGAAAACAGTTGAATTAAATACGATGGAGAAAATAGAGGCCATCAAAGAATTTACAGAGGAGGAAAAACAAAGACGTCGACAGTTAAAAGAAACAATAATGGAGAAACCGAATGAACCAGAAACCCAAGAGATTAAACGAGCAGAAATGATGATAACGGAGGAACAAAACAAGGAAACACAAAGGAAAAATCAAACCCGACCGACCCTGCTACAAAAAATAATGATATTAATCACGTCCATCAAGTTAACGGAAGCTGAGGAAAACATCACAAAAGAAATAAAATCGTTCAGAATACGAACAATAAATGAGAAAGGAATCTCAAGTAAAGGAATATGCTTACAACTGACGATGAATACAAGCATAAGTTGTCAATTTGATTCCATAGGAAAACCAGGAAAGATAGAAATACGATCCGAAAACTCATCATCATGCCAAACCACCAAAGATGTATGTAGAGATGCTACAGAAGATAGAAACGTAAAAAAATCCAAGTAAAGCCAGGAATAGGCAAATTACGAATAATAAACAAAGGAATAGAAACCATTGAACAAGTATGTATACAAAACAAAATTATCGACTGTTGGAAAATGAATATGAAAGCAGGAAAGAAATGCGAATGGGATAGCCTAGAAGGCAATGCAGAATATATAATATGTGCCAACAATGATATAATAATAACCTGCACATTAGCCAAAACCCTGGGAGAAAAATTCACAACACCAAAAGAAGAGCCATACAAACGTCGAGTACGAGAAAATAAAGAAATAATAATAAAAGTAGAATCAAACCCCAAGAGTGGAGAAGAGATAATAGTCGAAAATATGGGTAAAGAACCCATTACAAAAGTTTGTATATTCGAAACTAAAAAGAACGGAACGATGAATGAAAGAATCAAATGTCAGTCGAATGAGGATATCAAAAACCAAAAATACCGCATCCCAACTAAAAGAAAACGTGGAAAGTATATAGTACACGTTCAGAAAGGAAGAGATGATTACTGGAAATCAATAACAAGAAAAATACTAGAATCAATCACGACAAAACGTCCGGAAAAAGAAACAAAAGAGGAACAGTATCAACGCCAGATCAGAGAAAGTAAAGCAGTAATAATATACATAGAGTCAAATGCAGCAAATGAAGAAGAAATAGTAATTGAGAACACAGGTGAAAAACCTATCACAAAAATCTGCGTATACGAACCTAAAAGAAACGAACCAGTAAACAAAAGAATCCAATGTGAAACAAGCAAAAGTATAAAGAATCAAAAGTATCGAATCCCAACAAAAAGAAAACTGGGAAAATATGTAATAAACATCCAAAAGGGAACTCATGAACATTGGAGAACGATAACAAGGAACCATCCAAGTCAAATGCAACAGATCAATCAACTGAGAGAAAACCAAGAAACGAAACCTGGAAAAAAGGAATGATCATGGACGACAGCCACCTTTCAATTCACGAAGCATTACAACTCCAGAAAGCACTTAAAAATGTACAACCAAAAGAAGGAATAATGGAGACAACCAATGCAAGGGAAAGCACAACTATGCAGCCTAATGAAAAGAACTATATGATTAAAATGATTTGGATAACAACAGCAGTAATAAGCAGTGTAGTAATGCTAATAATAATCCAACTGGTGAGAACTACCAAATGCAAAAAGAAGCCAGCGAAGAAAAGATTATGGCCAGCAGTGGAAAAATTCAACTACGATATCGAATTAGGACAATGATGCAGAAAAAACCGAGGAATATGAAATCATAGGAAATTCTAGCACAAGCGGACTCTGGTTAAAAGAACCGCCCATTATCGAAGCACAACAATGGTCCAATGAATCTGACGTATACCAGATAATGAATGAGAAATATGGGGACATACGGACATTACGTATAGAGTCCCCGGAGACGATGGTGTAAAACGGGAAAGAGACGTTGTATATAGTGTAAAATATTATGTAATATATTAGTAGTAATATGTATATCTATATGTAAATATCGTACAAAATGCGTTAGAGACAATACGCAAACAGAGAGAATGCCGATGAATTAATGATGTGTTATAATCAACAGATGAATCCGAATAATGCAAATCAACAAAATCAAGTGAGAATACCACCGTTCACAGAAGCAATACAACAACCGGCAGCTGCCAATGCACCTATAGAGATCGTAGAATTAAATCAAGGAATATA
Source organism: Schmidtea mediterranea (assembly GCA_022537955.1). NCBI lineage: Eukaryota > Metazoa > Platyhelminthes > Tricladida > Dugesiidae > Schmidtea > Schmidtea mediterranea. The sequence goes on along the minus strand of CM039681.1, from coordinate 81,979,772 downwards.
CCAAGATCAAGGAATCGAGGCAACGTGGAGACGACAATGTGAATTAATGACACTAATAACGAACGATGCGCAAACTCAGTGGACAAATACTCATCTAGTATTAACGGAAAGTGTGAACAGAGGCCTACAACAAGCCATAAGACTGGAAGAGCAACAGAGAACAATATTACAATTACAGAGAATAAATGAGCAATTAGCAGATCAAGTTAGATGGCAAGCTGACGAAATTAGAAGACTACGTAGTAATCAACAGCACGTAGATCCAGCAAGTTGGGTGGAATGGATAGCATCGATGCCAGAATTCACCCCAGAACCGGATTCAACAGTAGAGTAAAAATAAAACGTACCGTGTAAATATGTAAAAATAAAACGATAGAAGTAAAGCAACGTCAAGTAATTGAAAATTTTTGTAGATATGCAGACAATTATCGAGAGAATAAGAGGAAGCGAGAATCCATCCGAAGATACGAGACGAATAATGAAAGAAAAAATTAGAGTGGTGAACGATATCAAAGAAAGATTAAAGTGTTGTAAATGTAAAGAATTACTGATTGGAGCAAGACAGACGAAATGCGGATGCAGAATATGTACAGATTGTACGATAGAAGTGATAGAAACAAAAACAATAAAATGCCCTGGATGCGACGAAATATTGGAAAGAGAGGAAGATCCCACAACAATGGATAAAGCCACCAACAAGGAGATCAACAACCTATTAATTCAATGCCAAGTAAAAGAATGTGAATGGAAAGGACTTATGAAGGAAGCGGAAAGTCACGCAAATGAATGCGAATATAACGAGATATTATGCGAAAAATGTCAAACCATCACAACAAAAAAGACGATAAAAGACCATCACAAAGTATGCATCAAGAGAGAAGAGAAATGCGAATTCTGTGGAGTCATTGACGAATGGATAAAAATAGAAATGGAACACCGGAATCCAAAAGAGGAACAAATATGTGATCTATATGAAGGGATATGCGTAAACAACTGTGACAAAAAAGACAAAGTCAAATTAAAGGAACATTGGAACGAATGTAGCGGCAAACCAGTCAAATGCCCGTTAGAATTATTCAATTGTCGAGCACAACTACCAATTATGGAGATGCGAAAGCATATGATAGAAAATAGTATCGAACACACCGAAATCATAATGAAGACGATAGGAATGCTGGCATGGGAAGTAAAAAGCCTACGAACAGAAAATGATGCACAAAAAGCAATAATAAGAGAAATATTAGAATCCAGAAAGAATTTCGAGAGAAGCCAAGGAGACACACTCAAGAAAATGGCCGAAATGGAAAAGAAAATGCAACAGATGACCAACAGCATAAAGGAACTAGAAACCAACAGTTCTATAGCCAGAAAACATCTTACAGCACCATTTATATGGAAAATAACCAAATTCGCAGAAAAGCTCCAGAGAGCAAAAGACGGAACACAAAGAATTCTAGATAGTCCACCAATATACAGTTGGGAAAACGGATATAAATTAGGTATTAGACTGTATCCAAATGGGGATGGGGAATGCAACAGGCACCCATATCAGTGTCTTCATCAGAGTAGGAAGAGGAGATTATGATGAATTATTAACATGGCCTTTTAAACAAAACATGATATTAACGATGAAAGGACAAGAGGATTATCGCAATCCAATCAGAACCGGAAATGAACCACAGATGGGAAGACCAACAACCGACTGGAATACAGCAATAGGTACACCACGTTTTTATCCACAACAACGATTGAGAGGAGAAGGATTCTTGCGAGAAGATAATCTGTATATAAAGTTAGAAGTGGAGAAGCCTGACAAGACGTTGTAAAAAGAAAAAGAAAGTGTAAATAAATGTAAATAAAATAATAAAAACCAAATAAAAATCAAAAAATTACAAATAACCAGAAAAAATCAGAAAAATAAAAATTCAAAAATAATGACGATATTTAGATGGCAAGCGGAATCAACGAAGAGATAACAATACAGATGAGAGAAGGACCAGATTCGATATGGACGAGACTATGGAAAAAACCGGAGGAGGAAGAGAAAGTTAATACACTAGCAGCATCAATTATATACTATAAAGACTACGACGGAACAAGACGGCCAACGCAAATCATAAAAGCGATATACTCACAAAGGAGAGTGAGAGACGAGGAACTGAGAAAAGAGGAACAGAGATATCTAACGTTTAAAGATAATAAAGTGTTTACCGACCGGCAAAGCAAAGAAATGGCTGCAGAAGGATTCTATTTTACGGGAACGCCCGAACTACCAGACGAGGTAACATGCATTTATTGTAAAGGAAAACTCGCAAAATGGGAAAAAGGGGAGACAGCAAAACGAGAACACTTGAGGAAATTTTCAACCTGTCCATTTAGAATTAATATTGACGTCAGAAACCAAGCAATGAACAGATCAGAAGGACTCCGAAAATCAGAATTAGACCAAGATGAAAAGGGAGGCGAGAAAAAGATAACGATAATAAAGAGTTTCGAAGACCCAGCAGAGCTAATATGGGAAAAAGAGTCTATAAATAGAACATTCGAAGAGAGAATCAAAACCTTCAAAGGAAATCCAAGAGCAGCAGAATTTGCGAGTCAAGGGTATTGTCAAACAGCAAGAGGAATAATGTGCGAAGGATGCAAAAATCAACAGCCAATGCCAGATCAGAATGTCAAAAAGCTAAAGCATAAAGGAAAGTGTATGTATAAGCAAGAAAAAGAGTCAAAGAATATCGAAATAATAATTACGAATCAGCAAATAGAAGACATCTTAGATCGACCAAAAACGAGAACCATAATGCTATTATCAGGAGTAGATACTCAAAAGATGAGGAAAATAATCAAAGAAAGGTTAGCTAATAATTTAGAATGGTACGACTCGACACAAGCAATAATTCGAGCAATCAAGCGATATCAAGAGAAACCGAAGGAAAATCGTGACAAATCAATAATAAAAGAAGCTATTTTGGAGCAGTATCAATGTGTGACATGTTGGCAGAAACATGTCGAAATAATTTATATTCCTTGTGGACATATGGTCACATGTGAAGCATGCGGGATAAAAGTCAATATATGTCCAGTATGTAGAAAGCCGATCAACGGGCGGATCAAAGGATTCCGTTTCGCTGATCAGTAATTAAAAATGAAAGCAATATGTAAAAAGTGTAAATAAAGATAAACGTAAAAACCCAAAAAAAATTAAAAACTCAAAAAGCACAAAAATACGAGATGATGTAAATTATGATAAAATTTTGAGATGATTGAAAAGAGAAAATAATCGATTATTAATATTTAGAAACAATTATGAATCCGAACGAGAAGCAATTGATAAAAGAGGTTGTGATAAAAGAGGCGGAAGAGTCAAAACCAGCAATCAAGGATCAATCAGAGTCAATAAAAGTAACAAGTGAGGAAGTAGAATTATGGAGACAAAGAACGTTACAATTAAAAGAAATGCTACTAATCGTAGAAGAGGAATTAGTGCAAGAGACTCAAAAAACGAAAATGATGAAAGAAAAGTGGGAAAAACAACTAGAACAAAAAGTAACCTACCCAGAAGGAAAAGAGAAAACGTACCAAGAGAGAGAAGAGGAAATGATGAAGGAATTTATGCAGAACCAAACCAGAATCAAAAATCAACGGAAAGAGATACAAACCCTAGAGCAAGAGAAGCAGGACCAACAAAGTGAAATAGAAAGATTGCGGGAAGTGATAAAAGATAAAGAAGCAGAAATACGAGAAGAAGGAGAGGAGACGATAAAGATTATACAGCAAATGCAGGAGGAAATTGGGCAAATTAGCACCCAATACCGAATAGAGAAGACAAAGAGAACCCATATGGAACAAGCCAAAGAATGGGCAAAAAGACAAGCGCGATATTGGAAAATCAAATGGACAGAAGACAGAGAACACTCAAGAAGCAATTGGGAATCGCGGATCAGACATTATATTCAGCAAATAGCCGAAGAAGAAGATAGAACAAGAGCTTATAAAGCTAAATGGGAGAACGCAAAGATCGAAATCAATAAACTACGAAATCAAGGGCCAAAACCATCAAAGAAAATTAGGGAGCCCAGAGACGATAGACAAGAAAGAATGCTAACTCAGATAACTGATCAGGCAAGAAAATGGCGAATAGAATGTAGAATACTCGAAGACGCCAACGCCAAACAATTCAATCATATAGTGAAATTGGAGCAGGAAGTCGAATATAAACAGACCAGAATAAAAGAGATGCAGATCGAGCAGGACGAAGCTCACCGACAAAGACGGATACAACGAATAAAAACGGAAAAGAAAGAAAGTTGGATTAAATTAGAAGCAGGAAAATGGAAGGACCAGTACCAGGAAGCCAAAAAAGAGATAAGACGATTACCCAAGAAATTGCTGAATACCGAGGATTGGGAGCTATGGGAGCAGATTGAAGAGCAGAAACATACACTCGACGATTACAGTAACCAAATACAAACGTTAGAATTCAACGAACGAATTAGAAAGAATACAATAGACAGGCTCAGAAAAACCGAAAAGGCCCACAGAAGATGGATTGATCAATTAAATCAGAAGATACTGGAAACCTTGAACGAACAAACGGATGAAAGACGACAAATCCAACAACTAAACGAAAGAATAACAGAACTCCAGCAGGAGGTGAACGGACACCGAGGAGTTGCAGTATTCAAAGAGATCCAGTTGAGACATCAACTCGAAGTCAACGAGCAGTTGAAAGAACAAGTTGAAGCAGAGATAAAAGCAATAAAGCAAGGATATGAGGAAAATGAACAGAATCTGAGAAAAGAAATTGAAAAGTTAAAAGCGTTAGAAAACACGCATCGGTTGGAAACGCAAGTGGAAGAATTAACCGAAAATGCGGAATATCTTGCCTATCTCTTAGACGAAGAGATACAAATATCAAACGCTTTACGTGAAGAAGTAAATATGTTACAAAACCGACCACCAATCCTGCTTATGCCATTATATCCAACTGAAGTTGTAAATCAAGTACCCGCCGAACCCGATGAAGGATTCGGGGAAACGGACGAAGCGGCAATATAAACCTAAAGAGGGAAAATTGTAAAGTGTAAAAAGATAATAAAAATAATAAAAATGACAAAAACAAAAAATTGTAATCGATGTATATTTAGTATGAATTCAAATGAAGTAGAAATCCGAATGAATCTAGAAGACGGAGAATACCTACCAAGCCCAATTCAATTAGTAGAACCAATCGAGCAAGACCCACTGAGATATTACAGTAAAAGATGGAGAGCCGAAAGAAAAGAATGGCAAGAGTTAGTGGAGGAACAAGATTCAGAAAGCGCCCGGATAAATCAACAACTAATGCAATCTAAACAACTAGTCAATATGATAAAACGAAAACTAACCTCCAGCATGGGAGAGAACAGAAATCAAAAGAGAGAAAATGAACGATTGAGGCGAGAATTAGCCGAAATAAAGACTCGTGTAATCCTGGAAGATTATTGGAAAACTGAAGCAGAACGAATGAGAAACAGCAGAAAAAGCGAACAGAGATATGTAATACAACTAGAAGACAGTTGTAAAGAAGCCAGAGAGATAAAAGAAAGTCAGCAACAAATTCAGGACGAAATTAAAACATTAACAGAACAGCTCCAGGAAGCGAGACGAAAGCTGGAAAAGCAAACAGCTAAACGAATAAATTATAAACGTCAACTTAAAAGAAAGCAAGCGAAAGAAAGAAATCTCCAAATGAAAATCTATAACCAACAAAGAGTAATCAAAGAAAACAAAGAACGACTAAAAGAACTCCCAAAAATAACCGAGCGATTAATAAAAGCCCAAATCCTAATAATGAGATTTTCAGAAAACAAAACTAAAGAGGAGTGCGAGAAACACTCAACCCCAGAAAAAGAGAAAGAATAAAAAGGGCTAAAACTCCACTGTAAATAAACGAAATAACCTTGTAAATAAATATAAAATTAATTACGTATAAAAATAGAAAGTATGAACCCAAACCTGTGGATAATAATGATGATAATAATGAGAAAATGCAATACTGAGAACCCGTTAGAAAAATGCGAGAAATCCCAACCTTTCAGAAGAGAGGACAGCACCTGTGCCGATTTCAAAGAAATTTGTAGTAACCCCAATAATGAGGAATGTCAGCAGATAAACCTCCAATGTATGCAATGCCCCACAAAAGAAAACAAGGACGAACTAAAACAGAATATCGAGAAAACCCAAATAATGGTACAAACCCTACTGAAAAATAATGAAGAGATAGCCAATATAAAAATGAGAACCGAGAGATAAAGAAAACCCTAGAAATCCTCATCAGACAAATTCAAAGAAAAGCCAAAGCAAATCCCAATAATAAACCAATTCAGGAAATCCAAAAAATCGTTTTATCAATCGAAAAGCAACAAGGAAAACAAATCAAACAGAAAAACGAACCCTATACAACAACAAGTCTATCAATCGAACTTATACTACCGATTAGTATAACCTCTAACATGATACTCCTAATATGCTGTCTCATCCTCGGCCTAACAAAAAACAAGCAAAGGCAAAATACCCCAATTCAGAAACTCAGAAGAATGTTCAACCCAATCCAAAATACCAATCAAGTTAGCAAAACTTCAAGACTCTCGCAGATTTCCATCAATCACCCTTCAAGATCAACCCAGCTCGAAAGCGAAACCCAAGCCGTCAGCGATTCATTCGAAGCTAAATATAACTGATTTACATTGATTGATTAATTCAGACTGATCTATAGTGATTCGAACTGATAAAACTTGCATTGATATAAAAACCGAACTATCCAATTTTGATTATGTATTGTAGCCGGACCTTAAGTCCATCTTTGCCTTGATGATTTAACCTTACCGTAGAAACTTTTTATGAATGTGGATGTTAAAAATGTATGTATCATTTTGAAATCAATTGAAATTGCGGGTCGCAATTTTACGGACCCCCGAGCGTTTTATGTTGGGCCAGAACGTAAACGGCCTTGGAAAATGTTTAAATGGATCAGAAACACACACGCAAAAATAACACGCAATTTAAATAAACCCACTGAAACATCAAGTAAACCCGATAAAATCTGAGAAAATAAAAGAATTAAATATAAAATAATAAACATAAAAATAAATTAAAATATTAACAAAATGCACCAAGATTCGCACGATACCTATACAAATATAACAAGAAAACACAACAAATTCGACGAAATTGAAAAAATCAATTAAAGTTCATTAAAGTGAAATTTAAATCGAAAAATTGAATTAGTAATAATTCAATAAAAATTTTAAATAAAAAATTATAAAAATAAATCGAAAAATAATAAAAATAAATAATAGAATTTGCTAGAAAACAACAAGGTCGAATTTTGTTTTACTGCATCAAATTTCACACGTCACACAAATAGGTATATATACTGATCCATTTTCACATTTAACTTAACCATTTTTGAAAATTAACCATTTTCTCAAACCAAGTTTGAACTTTAACCATTTTGAAAATTGTGAATTGTTTTAAATCTATTTGTAAACCATTTTTCAGACCAGTTTAGAACCATTTCGAGAATTTGTTTTATTATTCTAGGTGAGAAATATTTATGTTGGAGCCATCTTTCCACACCACGTTCATAGCATCTCTGTAGAGCTCTGCTTGACGGCGGTGTGGGGAGAGAGGCATTTATGTTTTCTATTATGACATTTTATGTTTTGTATGAAAATTTTGGAATGGTCATGAAGGGTAATTTATGTTATTTTGTCCTAATTAATAAATATTATTGAAATATTTAAATTATTCTACATATATCTAACTTATTTTATATGCTTTATAAATTTTAATGTCGAAATTTTTCCGGCCCACAGCCGACACATCACGCAAGATAGTAAAATCAACATAGTACAGAGGCATGTAAGTGCGTGGAAAATCGCCAATGATATGTACCCGTGAAGACTCAGCGTGCGCAACGCAGCGGTCGTAACGTCAATATTATCCCTATAGCTGAAGCGAGAAATAAGGAAGAAGTCTCTGGCTGCTTCCTCGTTTCTCAATTCTGTAAAATCGACCTAAAATTATGTTACATACGGCTTAAAATTATCACACCGAGTAGTCCAGTGGGCACTCAATAAATATAATATGAACACAATATGCGTCTAAGGCCTATTAAAGGGAAAGGATACTTGGGTTAAATTAACTGAAATCGTTGTTATAATTATTTGGTTAACATTTTGAAAATAGATAAAAATTTATAGGGAATCATTGAATTCGATTAAATCGAAATTATTAAAAATAACCATTAATTGTAAAAGTAAAGTGTTTTATTTGGATTAACATTTTGAAATAAATAAAATTTATTGGGAATCATTGAATTCGATTAAATTGAAATTATTAAAAATAACCATTAATTGTAAAAGTAAAGTGTTTTATTTGGATTAACATTTTGAAATAAATAAAATTCATTGGGAATCATCGAATTCGATTAAATTGAAATTATTGTTAAAACTAAAGCAACCATTGATTGTAGAAGTAAAGTGTTTTATGGCTAAAAATCTAAGTAAATGTTGGGTAAAGATAATTTAAACGCTCGTAAATTATTGATTAGGGTATTAGCAAATAATTCCATCAGTTAGATTATTATAATTCATTTCAATAAAAGCAATCTGCCTCGGAGTAAGAACGAGTAATGTATTGATCTAAACAAAAGCAACCCCGATAAAAATGAAAGCAACTAAGAATCGAATTCATTGATTTCAAATAAAGAAACGTATCAACTAAAGGTAAAACGATTTTTTCGAATAACAGTATGAAATCCCTTAATTAAATTGCTGATTAAAGACCCAAATTTTCATTGATTAAAGCAAAGGAAAAGTATTAAAACAAAGTAATCACTTAGTTAAATGTTGAAAACTATTGATAAAAATAAAATAATCTGTTGATTAATAATCCAAAACTTCATCGATTAAATAAAAGGAGAAACGTTGGGAAGTAAAACTTTATTATAACGAAATCGTTAGTTAATTGCTAAAAATTATTCATTGATAAAAGGAAAAATTACGAATTAAAAATAAAGCACTCATTTGGTTAAATGTCGAAAACGATCGATAATAATAAAATAATTCGTTGATTAATAGTACAGACTCATTGCGTAATAAACGGAGCTTTTCCTTTGATTTAATTAGATGGATTAAAATATATAGATTCCTCACTTAAAAACTTAGCAATTCAGAATAAAATGGGGTATAAAATATTATTCACTGACCAAGATAAAATAAAGTCGGATTAACATAAAGAACTCGTGATTAAAAGAACCAAAATGAATGAATCAACAAATGAATACCAATCCGTTATTGAATAAAATTGACAAACACCCAAGTTAACACTATGATAAAAAGGCAGGGTAAAATCGAAACTGATCCGAATTAGAAACGCGAACCGATTAATTTCAACTTGATGATAGTCATTCAGTTTAGAAAGATTTTCTCGATATCTGACGAATATCCTGACGCCAAACGAATAACTATAAAGTTAATAAATACACCAACAAAATCACGAGAAATTGACTTACGACGCGCGTAAAATCCGATATAGTCCAACTTAGACGAATAAACACATCAAATGATGAATATCAAAGTGATGCTTGATAAGGAGTCCCATCATTAGAAAGTCTACGCGCACAACACAACCGAAAATTGCACTAAGTCGATAACAGAAGTAGCCGATCGATACCTAAATTAACTTGAGAGAATCAACCGGAAACCGGAAACCTACCTTGAATGAATTTAACATCCGCTCGATCGAAGGGATTGACGTTTCCGCCAACCTCGCCCTGACAGGATGTGTGACTAAATTGAATATCGTCAAATTAAGTACAACCGGTAAACTTTAACTCGGTTTCGAATAAACATTAGTATCATGGAATAGCAGATTTTAGAATTAGTGTAATCAACATCGATGTTATGTATTAGTAAATTGTAACTTCATGTTAATTAATATGACGTTTATATATTTAATAAATTTCAGAATTAATCTCAACCAGCCGTAGGTAGTTGGTAAACCTTAAATCAACCTCAATATCTGATACCATAGCGGATCCTTTGAGTTTTGAAACTGATTTCTAACAGATAGTAGCACTAAATACTTAGTAAATTTTAAATGAATCTTAATTAGTGGTACTTCCATCCACTTAACAAGCATTAATGCCTGATAGATGGTGGATTTTCGGCTCACCCATCTGCCCAACACTAAAATATTATCTAACATGTTCTAATTATTACCATCATTAACAAGAGTTATGAGGAGTTAGCCAACAGAATACATCACACCAGGAACGCACAGATAAATAACCCTAGTCGTTTCGAGTTGTAATACTAATCAAGCTAGTAGAGTTTAATCGGTCTAAGAGCGATAATATAATCAACGTTTAGTCTAGCAGTATTATAAGCAGACGATTTAATCGAATTTGATAACGATAACAGTTTAGATATGCCTATCGACCAAATTACCATGCAAGTAGTTGAGGAACCACACCCAGGAGAGGTACCAACAGTTGCCGCGACTACCGAACAACTTCCACCCCGGTGGCCACACCCGACTATTTGGCGATTGTTGGGTCTCGAATCCGATCCTTGTGGACTCGCCGGACAACAGTACCCGGCCGAAGAAATATATGATCACGCCAGAAATCTCCTCACCTTCTGGGAACAAGTACAAGAGCAAGTGGACCTCAATGTGGTCAAAGCCCGGATGTACCTCACGAACGTGGAGGAGGACATCCGCGTCGGACTCATCGCGGAGGCATACCCACCTCACCCAGTCCGCGATACCCGGCGGCCCTATACAGTGGCGGCTCTGAAGAGGAGTTTGGAGAGAGAATCCCCTGAAGAAGAACTATAGTAATGACGAAGTGTTGTAGAAATTGATTTAAATATTAAGTGTTATTGTGTTTTTTTCTTATTCGTTATTATATCTCATAGATAAACCAGCTTCATACAATTTGTTTAATTAAGTAATAAGACTTTGATTTAATGAAGACCATAAAGAATTTAACTGCTCTCCTGTTATAGTGATGTCGTCCCTACAACTTCTACGAGCGGAACTGGAACGAGCAAGACAATCGAACGCAGAGTTACTCGCCCAAATCCTTCAATTAACTCGAGAGGCTCAACAGTTAAAAGCAACCTGGGTTGATCCAGCAAAGGTGAGAGCTGTATACCATCGACTCACAGCGGCTCAGAAAGGCTGGGAGGAAGAGCGGCAGCTCAATCAGAGTCTGCGCACTCAAATTCGGGGACTCGAAGTCGCCCTAGCAGTATGCCGGGAGGGTGAAGCGGTCACTTATCCGCTCATCTTCGCCCCAACCCAAATGCCACGGACAACCACTAAGCCCACAGAACAACTCATCAATAATCGTCGACCGGGACGTAAGGAACGTGCCCGACGTCGAGCAACGCAGCTGCAAAACGCCAAACAGTAAATATTCCACATGTGATTGATTCAAATAGAGTAGTTTTAGTCTTAGTTGAGTCGTTTCTTTGGAATTGCATGTCAGTATTGTCACAAGTAACCTTATTAAGTCTCAGTTTTCTACAGTCAATTAAGAACGAATCCTGTATAGTATGAGGGACAGAGCTAAGCGAGCACAGGTCTTCTATCGACAGCTCGTGAACCCGAGGATTGTCCGAGCAACTACAGTACTAGCACATGGTACTCAATTTTTGCGGGCAATCCACCACTTGAACACATTACCAACGTTGCCTAGCAACGGGTGCCAAGTGGCGATCAGTATCATTTTGTATGGCGTTACGAGGGCAACCACCGATTAGTTCAAACAAACAATGAAACCCTGTAACCCACCAATAGTCATCACGATAATAATATTTTAGTAATAATAATATTAATAATAACATAAATAATAATAATATTTATAATATTTATAATAAAATAATTAATATGAAATTAATGATATTACTAATGTTCATAATAATAATAATAGTAATAATAATCATGATATCAGAAGCATACTAAAGGTAATTTATCTACTATCCTCATTATTGATACTATATAGTTTATAACTATACCCATGTGGTACTAATAATATTGATAATAATAATAATAATAATAATAATAATAATAATGATAATAATGATAATAATAATAATAATAATAATAATAATAATAATAATAATAATAATAATAATAATAATAATAAAATAATAATAATAATAATAATAATATAATAATAATAATAATAATAATAATAATAATATTAATAATTGTTTGGTAGCATTAATAATAATAGTAGATGGATTCAAAATAATAACTAAAATAATAAAACTACGAAACTTTCAACTTTAATAATGATAAAATTAATAACAACAACATTATCATAAAATAATAATATTAACAATAATAATAACTAACAAAAATAATGAAATTAATAATGAAATCTTTAGTAATAATAATAAATTTAAAAACATAATAGGCACGTCAACAGTTGTTTTATGGGTTATGGGGTCATGGATATGATTTTATAAACTGAACGAAAATTCGAAGTCTGAGTAATGAGGTAACGTACAATCCTTTGGAGTGATATTCAGAATCGATTTTAGCTTCCATATTAAATACGACGATGATGTCACAAAGAAAATCTGATCTGTGGCCGATTGAACTTTCTAGTGTGGTTGGTCTCGCATTATAGTGTATGTGAGTTTTACAATACTTTTTATAGCGGAATAAAATTTGTTAATTACCAAAAAAAAATCTTTCTAATTCTTCTAGATGTTAGTCTATATGTTTTTCGTTTATTGTATTACGAAACTTTATATTTGACCTTTCCCAGTACCTCAACATTACTCTTTCGAGGGTCGGGCGATAGGATTTAGGAAGAGGAGAATACTGGACGGGCCTGGTTAATACCGGCACCGCGGCTTCCCCACTTACGACCGGTTCGATCCGGGGTATCGAAAATAAAACAATTCAATGTACTTCCTTGCGTGCATGTAAGTCTATAGTATGTGATCATACAGCTACGCAATTAGTGATTTTAAATTTAAGACCTCATAATTGAGGTTAGGTGACAAATAGATCAATTGATTATGATGGTTAAAAATATAGAAAACATATTTTCAAATAAGTTTTATTCCCAATCATAACAATAATAAAAAAATATATAATTCATACATGAATTGTCAATAAAATTAATGTAAAATAAATAAGGGCTCACTTCAGAGTACAAGAGATAATAATTGTTGATAATAATAAAATGCATTGAATTTTGCTCAGCCAGCATCGCCTTTTATATCGTGATTGTTTGTGTGTGCGCTTTGATGCAGTAAAACAAGGAATTTCTCGAATATTCCAAAATTAGAAAAATTTTTATTCTTTTTGATTTAAATTTAAATTTTTACATTTTTATATCTCAAAATTTTTATTAAATTTTTTTTAATTTTATTTTTCTTTAAATTTCCATTTTTGACTAATTTTAAATTTTCTGCTCAAAACCACACAGGCGTTATCGTGCTGGCTAAAAAAAAATAAAAGAAAAGGGGTTTTATCAGTTTTTGCCCAACATATATCAACTTGCACAAGGGAAAAATATTAGAACACAAAATTATTCCTAAACTTAAAATCTCTAGAAAAAGTTCCCAAAAACAAAAATATCCCAAAATTTAATTTTCTTAAAACATTGTCTATACTACCAAGTCATTCTTGTGTGATGTATATATAATTAATTGATTTTGCTATGCTATATTGATGTTTATATTAATTTAATGTATTCTGAAATCACATTTATCTTGAATAAAATTTTACATTTAAAAATAAATACAATGAGGACAAACAAATACTATTGTTAATAATAAATATTTTATTATTATTTTATTTTAATTTTATGTCTAATATTTTGTGCCTATTTTGCATTGTTACATAATAATGTCGAACCCTGAGAATTATACGCAACAGTTTTAAAGGCACTTTCAGCGCAACATATTACGTTGCGGTAATTAAGATATTTATAAAATAATGTTTGCTCATAATAAATCTTTATCGTTGCTTTATTAGAAATTATCTCACAAGCTATTGCGGCAAAGATGTTGCTTCAAAAATTTAAAAAGGCCTATGATGGAATAGGTGAATTTTTGTCCTGGCTAAAGAAATTCAAGAATAAGTCCAAAAAAAGAAGATATTTCACTCGTTCCACTGTTGCTGTTAGAGGGGCCAGCGTCTTTGGTCTACGATCATCTGGTGGAAAAGGATAAGCGATGTTACAATACAATCGAAATGGCGCTGTTGAACTCCTATGACAAATTTCGAGCTCGGTCATGGAATGAGGAGCCGGTAGACGTTTTTTTCTCTGATCTAAAGCAGTTTGGTACACTGGCCAGAATTAAAAAGATAATTTGCTCAAGAGGGTATTTGTTACAGTTTGCCATTGTTAGTAGCTCAACCAATTAGATGCTCGGCAAAGATGTATGAGATGAGCCTTGTATAAATAGCTCGTTATCAGAGCTGATTGAGTCGACTGGACTGGTTGCTATAAAAGATATCGACTAGCAATACTAGAATGGAAAGAAGACTCTACTACGGTTGTAGTAGAGCCGGACACTACAGAAACAAGTACCTTTAGCAAGAATGTTGGACGTGAGGGAACAAAGGGCACTCGTTCAGACAATCCCCAAAAAGATCACAAGGAAATTTTAGGAGGAAAATTGTAGCGCCATCAGTTTTTCAATGATGTCAAGAATGGTGCAAGTAATAGTCAAGCTCAAGGTGAACGGAAAGTGGTGCGTTGCATTGGTCGACTTTGGGTGCTCCCAAAAAATAACGTCCAGCAAGCTTTGGAGAGGTAGAGTCGAAACCTTGACCGCCATATCGGTGGATGGTCGTAGAATGCCTTTAGAAGGAGAAAGCCAATGCAGAATAGCTCTGCGGGAATCAAGTGTTATATAAATTGTTTGATAATGAAAAATGTTACAGCAAGGGTCGAAATTGTTTTGAGACTTGACGCAATCGAACTTCTTTGGGGCATTTGGATCAGTAAAGAAGGAGTGCAATTATGTGGATATGATGTTTCGTCAGTGCAAATTGTGAAACTAAATCAAGTGAAAATAAAATATGATGATAAAATGGGTTGTGTCCTGAAAGTGGAGAGACAAACTTGCCCTAATGTAAAACCATGTAGCAAAATACGCAGTGAAACAAGAAATATGATAGTAATACGAGAATGAGGTCGAGCGATGGATTAAGGAAGACTGGCTGATTTTGGCAATTGGCGACGATCATGGTATCTTGTCTAGAGCCAAAAATTTTAAAGGGCCCGGTATTGAACTAAATAATTTGTTGAAATTATAAAAAAATAAGTAAATTTTGAATTCTATGATTTATTTTAATTATAACATATTTTATAATTTGACAGTTTAGCATTCACTTTAGCGTTAATTATTGGAATTTATTGCTTAATTGGACTAATAATATTCTATTTTGTACAAAAATCATCCAAATTGTTAGTAACTAGCAGCAACACAGACGATGGATGCTTGCTGCAGTTTACTTACTAGTATAATATAAATATAATCAATATTATTAAAAATTATACAATAATAAGTATTGATTAAAATCTCAGTTTAAATCTACCGCAATAAAACGTAAATACAATTCTGGAGCCGCAAAACGAAAGAAGCTAAAGCATGCGATAAATGATTTAAGCAAACAAAAACTCGCTTGATACATTTGTAAGTCGTAGACATGTTGACCAAAATGTAGTTAGTGTTACGGCTAATACGAATGCGTGACAAAGTTGTAACTCGCCATTATCTACAAATTTAAACGTATTAGTCGTTGATAATTTTAGAGGCAGGAGCACCATCCAGCCACTAGGTATAACATCGCCATTTTTTATTGAAGAAGATTATGAAATTACAGAGACTTACGCAATCAAAAATGGATTTCCCCTTGGCCTCACAAACAGACACAGGTTCAAACAATCATGACGAAGAGCCTCTTTATCGTTTAGAATAATGGTGGACAAATTGGGGTCACGATTTTGTTTGGGGGGTTCCCAATGATCGTAATTAAAATAAAAAATAAAAAATTGTTTTTGGATAATTAAAAATTTAATTTCTTATATTATTTTATTGGGAAGTTCATAGATAATGACATGAAATATTATTTATTAATTTTTTTTAGTAAATAATACTATGTTCCTGCTATTTGGTGAAAGTTGTGGTGAAAAATGTGGCGCAGTAATTTCACACACAAATTACATATGGGGTGGAGTAAAGAAAGCTCCTCCATTTGAGTATAAAAAGATAATAATTATATCAGAGTAGCAAATTCAACGATAAAACCAAGAATGGACACCATTAGTAATAATACTGGTGGGTTACTGGGTTCTTTCCATTTTGTTTAAACCATGTTGCCCGGCAACGCCATACAAATATTACTTCGACTACCACTTGGCACCCGTTGCTAGGCAACGTTGGAAATGTGTTCGAGTGGGTGGATTGTCCGCAAAAAGTGAGCATCATTACTAATACTGTAATTGCTCGGACAACCCTCGGGTTCAACGAGCTGTCGTTAGAAGACCTATGCTCGCTTTATTCTGTCCCTTGTGTGGAAGTTCAAAATCCCTGTTGACCAGTAGGAGGGGAACACTATTTCGACGACACAGTCAGAGTATTCACGATTTTCTGGCGATCATTCCACTTACAATCATATCGGGAACCTGCTATTTTAGATTTAATCACAACTACGATTTCTATTTGTTAACAAGAAAATAAAAAAACATTTTAATAATTAATATGTCAGGTCAGTCATTTAAATCGCTTTGTTCAGTAGCCGTGCGGCTCTGCGGCAGGCACGTTCTTTGCGTCCCGGTCGGTGACTGCTGGATGGGACGGTTGGAGAATTTTTGGCCGGTGTGGAATTGTGGATCTGATTCTGGTAGGGTAACTGGGATGGGGCGAAGATATGCGGGTAAGATACCGCTTGCCCCTACCGGCTTGCAGCCAGGGCAACTTCTAGCCCTCGGATTTGTGTCCGGAGACTCTGGTGCAACTGACGCTCTTCTGCCCAGCCCCTTTGAGTAGCTGTTAGGCGTTGGTAGATGGACTTTAGTCTGGATGGGTCCACCCAGGTAGATTTTACTTGCTGCACCTCCTTGGTGAGTTGGATGATTTGTCCGTAGAGCGATTGGTTGTTCTGCTGGGCTCGGGATAGTTCCTGTTGCAATAATTGAGTAGGTTCCATGGCTAATACAAATAAAGTTAAGTATGGTGATTCATGATAAGGGTGCGAACGCGCCATATTAGCGTTACTTCAAACAAAATTCGTATTATAATGACAAAAATTTTTATCAGGTAGAAAACGACTAACGACAATTTACAAATTTTTATCCTAAATATTGTTAAACGAATAACACAAATTCACAATTTACCAATTTAATTCTTAATTATTTATAAACAAATAGTAAAATGAAATCAAATCGTCACAAATCAAGAAAAATAGATCTTCTTTAGGGGAATCGGCTTGCCACCCACTCTTCGGGTATGTAGCCTGAGATCGCCATTGTTGGCCTTTTAGTGTTGCGGGTCCGGGCTGCAGTGTTTAGTGGAACCTGGTCCGGAAAGATTTGGTGGGGGTGCCAGTAGGAGTCGGCGATCCGACCCGCCAGCAAATCTTCTTCTACGTTCGCCAGATGCTGGCGAGCTGGGGTCACCTGCGAATTCATGTCGCGTTGTTGTGACACCAGGTTCTCCAATTGCTGCCGGGCCTGCTGATAAATCTCTTCTGACGGGCTCCATTGGGTGGACATCCCTATCCCCAGATTATCCCGGTCGAGGAATTTCGAAGGAGGGAAATCGGGACATCTTTCTTGCCGGTATTGGGCCCAAGTCCATCTCCAGCGATCTGCGAGAGAAATTGTAGAGTTGATAGCTAAAAGTAAATATCATCAACGGGGGTATCCGCCTATGAGAACACCTTTATAAATCGTCATGTTTATTACTCCGTTGCTGTACTCTGGTGTCAAATATTGGTTCGCAAATTATTACTTCCAACAAAAATTTCATTACACTATGGTATTTGCTAAATCGTCTTTTACTGTCATCCGTATACGTACCAAATTATGATGTATCGAATGGGAACCTCAAATTTAAGCGTAAGTTCATTCACGAGTTTTCCGAGGATCGTTGGTCAAAAAATTCCTATCTCCTTCTCCGTCTTTACGGCCATCATCTCAAAAACTGGGGATACTATGAAGATCGAATAGGTTCGAACTTTAGGTTGGACGTGGGGTCGGTAGTTCCCATCTTTCTACTCTGCTAACGACTCGAAAATTTTTGTTTGCGACTAAGGGGACATCGTTCGTGGTTTCGGCGAGTTACTTAATTACGTGAAATAAGTCACTTATTATACCTTATAAAATCTTTTAACGGTATTAATATTATACGTTATAGATAAAATCATTCAATGATACATCATAATTAAAACCGTTTAATAATATTAATATTATACATTATAAGTAAAATCCTTCAATGATATCGATAATACACATTACAATTAAAACCATTTAATGATATTAATATTATACATTATAAATAAAATCATTTAACAATATTAAGATAAGAAAATAAATGACATTAATGAATAAAATTCGAAATGAATTACCAGTAGTTGCAGGGGTCAATTCCCCTGACCCTTCTCCTCCCGAGGACATTCCCGATTTCGTCGTTACCTCGTCCGAATTTAGCGAAAATTCCATTATCATAAACTTTCCAATAAGAACAATCGATTTATCTCAGAGAATTCTCAGAATACTGGAAATGTTTAGATTAGTAATTGTCAATCGATTGTCGCGTTATAATTGTTTATATTATTGGCACTTTTCATAAGTGGTGGGTATATCCTGCCGGAAATGTCGGAATCAGTAAATACGATTATTATGGAATTAAATGGTCAATGATCGACTATTCAAAATTTGGTAACTATTGATTTTCGGCGATTATCGATAATTCGAAATTTTTTCACGTTTACATGATTGGGTAAGTTCTTGTTCTATCTATCAATTTTCTCAACGTTAATAGCTCTTTTCAGACGATGTTGTGTATCTCCGTTTGGCCTGCCGAGAGTGGATTTTAGAAACAATTCGCATTTATGTCATTCAGGTCAATGGAAATTATTTTACCTAGTTGTATCAGTGCTACATATTCGGTAAATGGTTAGTACTTTAATTAATTTATTTTCGCACAATTTTGTTGCAGTTATAGGAGTTCGGGAGTTCATCTCACGCGAATTTTGGAATGATTATTCTGATACGTTTAATGGAATAAATTTTTGTTTTATTGCTTTTCTCGACTTAACTAAACCCAATGATGTTCATTTTATTTCTACAAATATGTTTAATCAAATTACACTATCCTACGACATTATTCCGAAAAAAATGCGTTTACTCGTCATACTAGGGAATGTACTTTGACTTGGGGCTAGGCTATTGTACTGAAATTATTGGGTGAGTTGGGTACAATTATTATAATTAGGTATTAATCGGTTTATCAACGATTATTTAATTAATTTGTAATTTCCCCTTTTAAGTTCATACTTGATTTAATGTTTTACGTTACTAGGGGTTTGAAACTATTCATTTAATACTGATTATAAATCTACAAATTTAGGGTTCAATCGAATTTATCAATTTATTCCATCTCAGATTAACAATTTTAATTTATCAACGATTTCATATTAACTTATTATCAACGATTTTATTTTATTTCATAACAACGATTTCGTATTAATCTATTCCCCGTGCCATTTCCCTTTAATAAGCCTTAGGTGCATATTGTGTTTATATTATATTTAATGAGTGCCCACTGGACTACTCGATGTGATGATTTTGAGCCTTGTGTAGAATAATTTAGGTCGAATTTACAGAAATGAGAAACGAGGAAGCAGCTAAAAGACTTCTTCCTTATTTCTCCTTTCTCCTATACGGAATAATATTGACGTTCCAACCCCTGCGTTCCGCACGCTGGGTCTTCACGGGCACAGATCATTGGCGATATTCCACGCGCTTACACGAGTCTGCGTTGTATATTGATTTTACTAACTTGCGATGTGTGTTGGATGTGGGCCGGAAAAATTTCGACAAATAGGTTAATTAATTTTATAAAAAACGAATTTTTAATATTATTAATATTTATTAATATAAAGCAAAATACAAAGTTACCATAACTATCCATTCCAATAAAATTTTCATAAAAATACATCTCCCCCCGCCGACATCCAAGCAGAGCTCTACCGAGGTTGCAAGGATGTGACGTGGAGAGAGAGTTCCAAATAAACTATCTCTCACCTAAAAGTTCGAATAGATAAAAGTTCAAAATGGTTTCAAAAATGATTCTAAAACAGTCAAAATTCTGTTAAAATTTTTGGTTTTAATAAACGGTTAATTTTATGTGAAAATGTATCAGTATTTATACCTATTTTCTGTCCCTAACCTCGATTGTTAATTTTGATGTAGTAAAACAAAATTCGACCTTGTTATTTTCTAGTGTATTCTAATCTTTATTTTTATTATTTTTTAATTTATTTTAATAATGTTTTTATTTAGAATTTTTATTGAATTATTTCTAATTCAAATTCTTTGATTTAAATTTCATTTTCATGAACTTTTATTAATTTATCAAATTTCGGTCGAATTTGTTGGGTTTTCATGTTATGTTTGTGTATGTATCGTGCGGATCTTGTTGCGTTTTGTTATTATTATAATTTATTTTTATGTTTATTTTATATTTAATTCTCTTTTTCTCATATTTGGTAGGGTTTAATTGCTGTTTATAGGTTTATTTTAAATTTGCGTGTTATGTTTGCATGTGTGTTACCGATCCATTTAAACATTTTCCAAGGCCGTATGTGTTATGGCCCAACAATACCCATGCACATCAATCACACTAATAATAACCAATATTAATAAATAATATAGAAAATAATTACATTTAATACTATGTGTTTATAATAAATATAAAATAAGTTACAGTGAAAGAAAATATCAGGGAAGAAGAGGATAACGCGAAAGTCTAGTTAAATTTTGGTTATGAGTGATCAAGGCCGTTTATCGTTCGAAATATTTCATATTTTATGAATAAACATTGCGGAAATTGGCTACAATTTTTATTTATTTAAATTTTATTTATACAAGATCAGTGTTATTTTAATATTATTTTGTTTTGCACTTTTCAATTTTTGTTTATTCTACACTTAAAAGAGGGTCAAATTTATTTGGATTAAAAATAAGGATCCCCACATAAAAAGTTTGGCCATGCTGGTTTAAAAGATCATAAAATTCACAAAAACGCATTCAGTGATACTGAATTAGTATATCCTAAAGATGTCAGTGGCCTGATAATATAACTGAAAAGTTAAGGGAACAATTTTCGACTCAGAAACCAAAAAATGTGGATAATCAAATGAGCAAAAATGGTTTACCATTCAGGTCAATGATCAAAATTGAAGATACAATTGACATTTTTCTGAAAATTACTTACAAAAATCAAATGGAAGTAGAAAGAAACTTGAATGGTTAATTTATTGCTACATTTGTATGTTGTTTTCTAAAAAGATAACACAACTAATGAATGTTTATTTCAATTCAAAATAATTCAAAAGACCATTGGTGTTCAATGATAATGAATTCAAAACGCTTGATACAAAAATGGCGCATTGATACAAAAATTATAAAACCACTTAAAAAACAACAGCAATATTGGAAGGCAGTTCTAAAATCAGGAGCTGCGACCGTGAAAAAGCTTCCTGCTTAAACGACTGGCATTAAGATTTCTTAGTGAACCATATCAAGAATTTCATGAATTGTTGACAAGACTCTGTAAGCTACTTATTCAGTACAGTTTGCAATGAATTTATTACATAATGGGGGACAATTTAATAATTCAACTTATTAAACCAGTAAACGTGGTCATGTATTCGCATTGATTGTTGGTTCAACACCCGATGGAAGTCGTATTATAAGGTTACTTTTGCCCTTTGGTATGTTCTATTGGGCGGACACGTAAAAAAAAATTTTTTTTCTTTCATTGTTATCCAAGTTCATGATGCTGAATTTATATTCCAAGTCATCATTGATACTCCTAGGCGATGGGGCATGAATATTACAAAATGCAGTGGTCAAAACTACGACAACTTAACCAATATATTAGACCCATGCACTGGATTTCAAGTTCACATTCAAGCTAAAAGCCCGATTGCAGAATACATTCGGCGTTCTAACCACTCACTCACGTCTACTGAGTGAGCTAGTTAGTGAATGTTAATGAATATTCTGGATACAATATTAGTGAATTCATAATTTAATTACATAACCGGTGACTCACCAAAATAGTGAAACAATTTTACCAATTTTTCTATTGTACAAAACTCAACCTTTTACACTCTAAATATGAAAATCAAATAGCAATCAATCCAGAACAATGTTTATAATTCACTTGACAACACTAAACACTCACAGTCCAATTTTGGCTAGCTTCAAAGGTACATCCTTCAAATCATGTTGAATGGATTCAAACTTCAGTTTTCTGATTGATTTATATATCCTTGTCTTCAGTGAACGCATGGTTGCTGCTTCTCATAATCTCGATACACCTCTGCTTTCAGTGAAGCCATACATTTTCAAGCGGCCTCAGGGAAATTTGTAGGGTTGGACAGGTTTGTTAAGAACGGGACATTTTTGGCTTGAAGCAACTCTGTAGTACCCTTTGCGAAATGAGCACTTTCCCCATCGGGACAAAAGATAAACTCGTCATCCTTGTGAAATTTCTTGATGAACGGCAATAGTTGAGCCTTAATACAATATTTTCTCTAAATCTCAGCGTTCATGGGACCCTCAGATGGCATGAAGTCTCTGAGGAAACGTCTTTCGACAATCATATTTGACCTACACAGGTGCTGTAGAGTATTCCAACGTGTAGAACCTATAATGAAAAGGCAGGCAATTATCTTTCATTGAGAAATAAGGTTCATCGTCCACGATAAGAATATTATTCCTCAAATTGACTAGGAGGTTTTTAAAGTGCTCTTCAACTTGTTCCAATTGTTCAGGTGTGTAGAGAGGTACTTTCGTTTGAGCTCGACATGTTGCTCCCATACACTTGAGTGGTCTGCTGATTGTTGATTTGCTTACTTTGAATATGGATGGTAGCCTGCGTGAAGAGACACCAACTCGGTTGACGGCATGGGGTTTAAGTACTTGAGTTGATTGCCATTCATGATTTTGGTGGCTCCTCCACTGAACATTAGAATTGTAATCCAAACTGATACGTTATACTGTGGCAATTATTCATTGCATTGTAGTGCTGGACTGTGTACCGTTTTCTATGATACACATAAATCTCAAAAAAAGTCGAAATCACTCTTTTTCATGCTTTTTCATTGAGAGACTCCATCTATAATGAAAATAAGAAATAAGAATCACTTTAACTGCTGTCAATGTACCATTGGAGACTATAAATAGATTTTGACATCAAAAACCCCAAAACAGCTTTTATTCATCCTGCAACCAGCAAATCAAATTTGTCTCCATTTTGGTGAGCCACCCGTTATTGCTAACATTTACGGTAAAAACCTTTTTCGGTTTCAAAAATCTTCTGCTTCTTCTTCTAAAATATTAAAATTTATTATATTTAAGCATTGTTGGTGCAACCAGTCATCAATTAACTAAAAGTAGATTATTTTTAGAAAGGTGTATGGTGGCTTTAAGGCTGATGTTATTTAAAACTTGGTCATATACAACATTTCGGGTTTCCCAGTTTTTATCGACGACAATATGTAATTTTGTTGGGTCATTTGCTCTTGACATACCAATATATAATTGTCCACTTGAGAAACATTCATCCGTCAACTCTTAACCAATAACCTCAAGAGATTGCCCTTGGGAATTATTAATAGTCATCGTGAGTGCAAGCCGAATAGGAAATTGTAAACGTTGAAATGAAAACGAAAAATTTGTAGGAATAAAAGGGATTCTTGGTATAAAAACATGCTTGGCTTCATAATGTCCGTTTAAAATTGTTCCTTCAATGACATAACTATTTAGAGCTTTGACTGTAAATATTGATTCATTTCATAATTTTGGCTGCTCTAAATTTCTCGACAACATGACGGGAAGTTCGAATTTTAAAACCAATTTGTGTGGTGGAAATCCACTTAGATTTAAGGTATTCAAAAATACTGAAATATAATTTTTGCTTCGTCTTCATTCACAAATTTATTTATTGATAAAAATGTCCGAGAATGGTTTGGTAACACTTAATCCAAAGACATTTAATCCAGCAACAGATAATCATAGTGACACTTAATCCCTCCCGCGATGAAGAAAGAAATAAGAAAAAATAGCACAAATGTAATTAACGCAATTTAATAAAAGTCTGCAAATCCAATGAATTTCCAAATTCGTACGCTTCCTATGTTTGACGAATTCTTATTACTTGTGTTAAAAAGGATTGCTTGCCTTTAGAAGTTGTACCAAAAGTGATCTTGTCAACCATAGGCTAAGTTTTTTGTAGACTACTGTTACTATCAACAATATTAATATTGTTATTAAATTAATATTATTAATATTCAATATGAGTTAGCCAAAAAACTATTTGGCTTATATAGTGGGAGTTATTGGGGTTTTCTTAATTTCAGTCAATCCGGTCTGTCCTAGTTCTCTAAAGATCAAAACTATTCATGCGATCAAACTATAAGCTTATTATTTACTTAAGCGGAATTAAGTGTCCGTACACCCCGAGAAAAGTTTGAGTTTTCCACTTTCAATTGTTTCACGCTGGCCGTTTTCAATTTGAATATCAAGATTCATACCTTCTGGTTATCGTTCATGCCGCTTCGTTACTCGATATGTAGCGGCATGCTTGGCACTCAGTGATTTCATCAATTTCGCTATTTCTCGATAATTTAGCAGCCAATACTTATCGGGTCGAATCATCAATCGCTAATCATAATACGGCATAGCTAATACCATTTTATTCACCTTATTTGACTTCTCTGGCTGTAATTGATTAATATTGAAAGAGTATCTGTTTTATATATTAGATTATTTATACTTATTTGTCGATATTAAATATGAGATAAATAAACTATTGATAAATATTTAAATATATTTAAATTATATAATGTGCAAACAAGCATATTTAGAGTTTTATATATTAGATATTATAAACATATCGCATTACAATTATTTAAATAACCGAGTTGCTTTTCATGTTTTTTTCATTAAATCAAATCAACTCACATTCCTTAAAAATAGTTTATATAAACAATTATATTTATTAAAAGAATAATAATTTTTGTACTTAACTTATCACTAAAAAAATGGTTTCAAGCTCCAATTTTTGTTTTAAGAAACTTTTTCGCATATGCTAAAGCTACACAACACCAGACTCTTCTCGGTGTACATATTCAAAAGGTCCAAAAAACGGTTTGCGCCTAGGGCCTTATTAAGTGACTATAGAAAAAGGCAGGTCAAATCATCAAACGGGTTTAAATATATTTAATCTCTATTAACATAAATATTATTAAAAAATCAACTAAATTACAAGAGACTTAATGAATAATAAGTAAATAATAATTCAAAGTAATAAAAAATGTTTTTTCATATTTGTAATAAATTTTCTCGGGAGGGGGGGCAGTATTATGTACATACCTCATCCGTCATGAAGGAAACTTGATTTTGCTATGATAATTTCACATTTATATATTCTATTTTGTTCGAATATCTAAATTTCATGCCAAAATGAAAGTTTTATGTACTATAATAAGCTACATTCGACAGTTGTAAGATGCCTGTCAATTTCATTTGTCACGCGTAATAAGCACCTTTGACCTAAAGGTATTCTATTTAAATGATGAAACGCATCAACATTTATGTCTACTAGAATGTCGAATTTTATAACAATTGTAACTATAATATATACAATAATCTGTGCTACTCATTCAGATCCCATGACAGTTCACAGGTATGTCCATGAGAAAACAAATGAGTTGTTTTATGCCATTTCAAATAACAAAACGACTCAGATTCTATTGGAAATGTCTACCGGAGAATTAAAATGTTTCAAAACCGACAAGGGCTTGATTCGTCATATTAAGGAAAAGGCGATTTATTCGCTCAGTTCATTGGAAAAAAGGTGATTGAAATAATTTTAGTATTTTCAATGTTATTCTTAATGCTGAACATTTAGCTGTATAATTTTCGCTAAAAAAACTTTTAATTTGTAATTTCCATGCTTGAATTTTTGTATCGGATAATGTTTCCCAATTTTGTTTTATTGACTTCCGTTGTGTTTTATTTTCAAAATGTAGGTCATGCAATTATTATTAACTATAGGCGATATAAGCGTCTGTCATGAATGGAATTTTTTAGACGAACCAAATCCCTAGCAAAATAACCATACAAAAAAGTAAAATTTTTAAAAACTAATTAGCTACGTATATATAAGGCTTAAATAATAAAATTCTAATTTCTATTATCCATATTTTATTTTATTTATATTTTATTTACAATATTTTCATTTATGCATTTAAAAGTATTTAACAAAAATATAATTAATTATAATAATTTATTATCAATTTTATATTATTTTGGATTATACAAAAACTAAAATGAACAAATTTTTTTATGTAAAACTAAATACTAGACAAAAACTAGACTGTATATGCGGAATATTTCTGCCTTGCCTATAGCGCAAAACTGTCTAACGCCGGTATTGCATATTGCTTATGGAAAATATTGTTTTAAAACCAAAAACTGAAAAGAAACATTCGAAACGAATATTTGAAAGCTCCTTAACTGATGTTGGACACGAGGCTTTGTGTAAGTTTTATGACACCATATCACACGTTCGATAATCTTTTATGCTTGAGACAAACCGATTTCTACTTTATAGATTCATTTTGGTATTTTTCATTATCTATGATATAGTTTACTATTTTAGTGAAATGATTAGAAAAAAAATAACTAAAAAAACTAAAATGATTATACAGAGCTTACAAAAAACTCAAATTAGATTGATATCGGAATAAGTGTTAAAATAAAAAAACATTTATTAAAAATTTCATTTATCTTCGTTTACTTTTTGATTAAAGACCAATGTTTTATTTGATTTTGTAAAGATTTGAATATGCCATATCGAAATATGACTTGGATACCTCTAAAAACTAAAGATTACTGGATTTATATTTTTAAATTTGTTTAGTTAATAAATAAAATAATTTATCTTTAATGTTCAACTATAAATCGATGTTTTCTGTTCAACATAAATTTTCGGCATTGCATTTTTAGAATAACATTTTAAGAGGTATCCGTTATATTTGAAGCTTTTATATCCAACTTGTAATTATAATATAATTCGATTAAAATTATTTTTAAATACTTTCTTAGTCACTTTAAAATTTATTTCATCTTTTACAAATACTTTATTCAATTCGATGCATTTCTTAAAATTATAATTCAAAATTTCTTTAATTTAAAATTTAAATTAAAGAAATTTTGAATTATTCAAATTTTAAATGAAAAGTAACAATCAAAAAAAATTTAAAGATATGTGATTCAAAATATAATCTCAAGAAATATTTAATTTCATTTTTGAAATCAACAAAAAAGATTATTTTCGTACCAGTGAATAAATTTAAAATTAAATTTTATAAACTCAAGCAAACAAAAGTCGGTCAAATGCGAAATTTGAATTAATTTAAGCAATACATTTTGAAATTTGAATAATCTAACAAAAACTCAAAGTATATAAATAAGTATTATGGCTTGACATAATTCGAAATGAAATCAATAAAAGAAACAATAAAACTAGTAAAATCAATGAAAAATAAAACGAAACAAAACATAATAGAATTGTAAAATTAATGAAACTTTTAGTTTAGCTAGAATATGTTAAATAACATACATATAATATCATAATTTTTAATAAAATATTCAGATTTTAAAATTTTTTAAATAAAAACTCAAGAATAAAATTTTAGGTTCAGTACATATTGTAATGGTTTTTTGCACATAAACTGTGCTCAGCCAGTCTTAGACTCTCAGTTTTCATGTTCGTATTGTTGAAGAATAAAATCTTATGGTAATTTTAATATATTTTTGCTCAAAACAGAAAGCCACCCAAATTAAATCGAATTTGAAAATCAGTTCAAAGTTTGTTTTATAATTTCAAAGTTCGGAAAAATTATTTTTACTCTTACAAAATCTAAAGTCTAGGTCAATCCAAACAAAGTTCATCAATATTACAAAATAATGTCAAAGATTGAAAATTTATACATTGGATATGATAAACAAGCTCAGGTTTTGTCGTATTTGGAAAACTCACAAGATTTGGAAACGTAACTCCATAAATTGTATGACAACTGCACCACCATTGTGTTGGAAAAGAGGGGGGAGCTAAAAAGATGAAAAAAAAATTATAAAAATTTACATTAGGAAATAAATAGAATAGTAAAGTACATTTTTAACATTTATCAAATTGATATAAAGTTAAATATATGTTTTGCCTTCAATTAAGCATATAAAAAAATTACCTTAATCCTTTCGTCATGTGGCTAGACGTCCTTGCACTGCTCGCTATAAATATATTTAATTTTATATATTCCTAATAAAGACGAAAAGCTTAGCGTGTTCCTAGCAGTAGAAAAGAAATCATCTACTTTTTTTAACACTTTATTAAAACTATATTATAACTTACATGACTGTAAAATTTGATATACTTCACAAACTTAAATAAAACATTTTTTATTATCCTAATAACTTTTCCTTTACACTATAATAAATTCACTACACATAATTATTACGAAATCTTGTTTTAAACTGGTGCTTGCAACGAAATGTTAAATTAATCATTATCTGCCAATGTTTAATATCTTACTTATTATTTGTCAGTATTATGATAAGAAAATGTCACTTTACAATTTTATTATCTTAAAATGCAATTTTAAGCTTTAAGCGTTTTTGTTTATTTAGAAAATTTCTCGTAGAAAACAAAGCAATAATTAGTAAATGTACAATTAACTCAACTTTTAAAAGAACAAAAAGAAGCATCCTACAAAGAATTTTCCCGGGAACAAAATGGTGTGGTCCAGGTCAGTCATTTTATTTGTGTTTAAAAATAGATTGAAAAAATTAATAAAGTCTAGTATATACTTTACATAATACTGTATATAATAAGTCCTTCCGAAATTCAAGATAAAATAATAATTTTAAAAATGAGCATAAAGAAACGAAAAGAAACTTGCAAAAGATTAGTGCCTGCGGTTGTGGGAAAATTAGTTTTTTTGTCAGAATATGTGAGTTGCGTAAATTTTGACAATTTTCAGGTTTCTGTGCTATTGTTTCACAGTTTTTTCATTAAACCCAATTAAATGAATTTTGGGAATTTCTCTAATTGATTTTACTTGATTGGGTTTTAAATGTTTTTTTCATCCTTTTAAAATTACAGTGTAAAGCAAACTTTACTTCATCAAGATATTATAAAATAAACTAAAATAAAAATAAAGGAAAATTAAAAAAAAATTAAAATAGAAAAATTATTTAGCGATGGAGGTGATGGTAAAGAATGCGATAACCGGAACACAAATATGAAAAGAGCATAATAATACAAATTCACAGAAAATCAATAAATATTAATTATTCGAATTTCAATATGGCCACGAATCGAATTTGGAAAATGTACAGAAGATTGGGAAGACCATAAATTTATGTAAAACATAAACTGTGAATTAAATAATTAATTAGAAAATAAAAAATAAGATTATCGAGAGCAATTATCATTATATTATGATAAAGTTGGATAGCAATTAAAAAAAGCTTTTTTTCAAGATGGTCGCCGAGGGATTTGTGAGAAGATTGTCAAGGTAAAGATTGTTGGAGATTGTTTCAGCACAATTTCATATAAATTAAAGGCAAAATCACAAATTTCAATTGTTGCAATTGTCGATTAAATATAAAGGAAGATTTAATATTTGAAGGAATATCAACCGGAAGTGAATCTTTATTAAAGGATTTTCGAAAAAATGTCGCAGATATGTGATAGATGTTATTTGTCACACTGTGAAATAGCCTGACACTCGATCTGTAAGAAGCTGATTTATGTTAGGAGTTCTGTTATTTATTGTTTAAAAACTCAGAGTCAGAATTTACCAGATTAATTTAAACAACATAACTAATTTAAGAGATTATTATTTATTGTTAGGGTAAAGTTGGAAAGGGATTTTTACTCGTAATTAATTATATCATGGTTAATATTTATTTATTTTAAAGGAAATATTGCTCAAAATGAAAATGATTATGGGGAAGAAATAGAAGCGGATAAATGCTGTCAGGTCCATGACAGATGCCCAAATTCTATTCGATCAGGTGATACAAAATGGAACTTCAAAAATAAACTTTCCTACACCCTTATGGAGTGTGGTTGCGATGATGAGTAAAACAAATCTTTTTGTAGTTTAAACTTATCAGTGAAACTTAGATTCTACCTTTGTCTGAAGGAGGCAAATACTGAAGCATCTGACAAAATTGGGAAACTATTTTTTAACTTCGTTCGCATGGAATGCTTTCAAACCGAAGTAATTAACACTTGCTTATCTTGGTATATTCCTGGTGTTTGGTGCCGGAGAAAAGGTCGTCGTTTAGGCGTCAAATTATATCATGCAAATCCTTGGAATTGAATTGAGAAAATATGAGAAAACAGAAAA
Organism: Schmidtea mediterranea; assembly: GCA_022537955.1. Lineage (NCBI taxonomy): Eukaryota > Metazoa > Platyhelminthes > Tricladida > Dugesiidae > Schmidtea > Schmidtea mediterranea. Next base: position 81,949,022 of record CM039681.1, on the reverse strand, counting down.
CAGAAAACTCATTTTTAACTGCCATCAGATTTCATTTGTATATATTTTGCACGTCTAATAAATATTTTCGTCTTGCTCAGTTTAAAAGTTATTTTAAATGTATTGTAAAAAATTATTTACCAGTTTTCTTATATTAAGTGAACTTCAGAATAATTTCAAATTTTTTTTATGCAACGGGGTTTAGGCGGTAAAACGTTGGTAAGGTTTAAAATCCTATTTATTCTTTCAGTCTGGGTGTTCCAAAATTTGTTGGCAAGCTATAAAGGTTAGGGCCATTAAAATAAAAATAACATTTAACGTTGTCAAAATGGGACAAGCTACATTGAAATTATCTGGGTTAAACAAATAAGAAACCCTATATATTAACCCATAAAATAAAAATTAAGGCAATAGAGGATAAAGTAAAATTAACGGATTTAATATTACCAAGTCTATCGAGCGATGACCAAATACTTGTGTTTTAAAAAACGCTGATTATTTTTTCGTGCTTTCAAGGGTCACATGTAGCTCCCTAAGTGGGGTCATACAGCACCTGCACATAATAGCATAAATTAAGCTTAGTTTATCAGTGTAGTCAACTGCCAACACATTATACAACATTGTGACACATTGTGAATGCACGAACACCACAATTAATCATCGGTATTATGACCAAATTAATCAATGTTTTTCTCAGTAAAAATAAATATTTACAGAGGCCTCTAATTAATTGAGTTGCAGTCGCACACCACAATCATCAGCTTGCAGATAAATATTTAAATAAAAAGATAAAACGGACCCACCTTATCCAATTATATTAAAAATACTAAATAATTGTCACTTTTTGGCATCATTCAATCTTCTCTGCATGTATTTGTTGCATTTGAAATTCAAACTATATTTTTCAATTAAATAAATTAATAAATTTGCGAAAAATTATTATTTTAAATAATTCTTATTAATTTTTATTAAAATTAAACAGTAAGCTTCAATTTATCCTTATTATTATTTTTATTATTTAGATAATTCAATCAAAAATCACTAAGTGGGTAGATGCGAAGGATGGGGTGAATTCAATTATTGAAATTGCTTCCAAAGCTAAAAGGTTCGATGAAAATATAGTGAATTTGAAAAACTTGTTAAAACTCGTGACTGGAATACCTGTCATATATGTTTGTAATAAGATTTATTTCCACCTCCCACCAGAATTGCTGGACAATGTCAAAAATTCAGTTTTTTGTGTGATTGTAAATTAGGACTGGGCATCATCGTTTCTGACCTATATTGTAATTTGTTAATATTCAAATGGTTCTTACAACATGTTGTTCTGCATTTACCCGATTCGAGATATATTATTGGATATTTTCTGCTTTTGATGACAATTTGTTTGGGCTTCAAAGTTGGGAACAACATTTTTGATACATAGAAATTTCCCCAATAATTTATATTTGGTAGCATTATTAAATGATCAATGAATATTCTTTTGCATCATTTCTTATTTCCATTATTAAGTTTTAAAAGTATAGTTTTTGTTTACATTATGTATTGTATAACTATACATTTTACTTTTCTTTGTAATTCATACAAATTTATACATTTTCAAAATAGAAATTTTAAAGGATTAATTAAAGTATTATATCCGACATTTCGGAAAATAGAGAGTTATTTAAAAGAAGCGTTGAAAGAAGTGAAGCGCTGAAAGTCTGAATGTCCTAATTTGTTTATGCTAATCAGTGGTTTCTTACTATCATTTTAAATTTAATCTATGCTCCTACTCTGACTTTATAGTATAAATTATAAAATATAAATAAAATCAGATATTTAGAAGTCTAAAATATAAAAGTTAGCTACAAAAATGCAGTGACTGAGGAGCAACTCTATTAATTTAATTGTTTGGGTCGCCACAACTTGGTAAATGTTATCAGAGGTCACAGCACCAGAAAGGTTGGGAACCGCTGCTTTACTTTGTATTGCATGATGTGTTTTCGTGGATTTTAAATCAACTTCGCGCTTCTGCAAATATAAACAAATCAAATTATATTAGAAAAAGAAATCAGATTTTAGTTATCCTAGAAAATCATGAGATCTTTAGCAAACTAATTCCAATTTTGTGAATTGTATAGTTTTATCCCTAATTGGCGCTGATATTTCCGACACCAGATTCCAATTACATACCAAGAAACACAAGTTTTTATCACTTCTCTCTGGAAACATTTCACCTGAAGGACATTGAAAAATAGATTTCCGACTTTGTCGGAAACTCGATTGTCGACTTCTTTTAAGCAAAGATAAAATCTAGATAATCGAAATATGAATTATAGGATCCGAAACAATGATAGGTACTCATCATCACATCCGCATGACATCAAAGTATGGGAGAATTTGTTTTTAAAAGTCCATTTAATTTCTCCAGCTCCAATGAACATTTTGCATTTATCATGTTCGTGGCAACATTTGTCGGTCTCAATTTCTTCCCCAAAATCCGATTCGTTTTCAGCAATGTTTCCTTAAATTAAATTACGTAATTTTTTTATTCAAATTTGTGACAATTATTACCTGGACCACACCATTTTGTTCCAGGATATATCTTTTGAAGAATGCTTCTCTTTTTTCTCTTTGAAGTCTCGTAAATTGTGTCTGTTTGTTTTAATTTTCTAATTGGTATATAGATGATGGTTAATGGATAGTCTCACAAATTAGATAAATATGAAAAAGATATTTTAGAAAAACGATAACAAATCTCATTTGCAGAAATTCCTCTATTTTGTGCAGGGACCAGGGAAACTTGAGGCATTGAATCATACCTTTTGCCCTTTTGCGATAAAAACTCTGGCATCAATATTAGAATTTTGCAAAAAAAATTCTAGAACAAAGCAAACTCATAAAGCATGTAGTTTTCAAAAAAGCATATCTACTAATATTAACGTACCATCAACCAGGGGACATGAAAAGGGAAATTTAACTACTGATTTATCTTATTCGTTTAATAGGCTGACAAATGTTGCATGAGAATATTATGTATTTATTTATTCATTCTAGATAAAGTCCAAGCTTTAAATCGGATGATGTCTACGGTCAAAGTTTCGCCATGAAAGTTATATGGATTCCATTTTAGACATTACACGTGTTATTTTTATTTTATATAACTTTTCTATACCATACCAAATAACGGATCTTCTGTTCGACTTTTTTAAAATTAAGATTTAATGTTTCTGGTCATTTTATTGTAAACAATGTGCTGAAAATGATAAAGAAATCGGTTGATAAATATCTGGCTCGCGGTGTTTTTTAATGAAATTATAACTCAAAGATTCACTCAAAACTGAAATGAACTGAAAATGATTTTGAACAGCTTTAATAAAAAATCAATAAGTTTATACAAATCTCCTTGAAATCTTCTTAATACATCTTTTGACTTAACTTTGTTTTTATTTTGTCCACAATAGGAGATTAATATTTAATTTCTAAAGTTACGAAAACATTATTATTTATTTTTCAGCTCACCAAGGTTTTTTTGACGAAAAAACGGCCTCATTAGTTGAATTTTGAAGGGTTCATAAAATTGTAGATGAAAAATGACTTGAATATTATTAACGGACAATATTAAGGACAATATTAAAAACCCTGAAAAATGTATCAAATTCTTTGATTTACTCAATTTTGGATTTGAAACCTTTGGCGGCTATATTTTACTGCTGAGCTCCATAATGCGTATTTTTACTCTCTTGAGAAAAAGAAGTTTTTGTTCCATAAGTTAAATCTTTAAATTTATGAAAGTTGTATTTTAATTGAATGGTTTACCTCAATAAAGGCGCTAACAAAACGGCGTGGTAAAACACTGCGCTGATTAAAACGGCGCTCATTCATAAAAAGAAATTTTGCCAGCTTCTATATATATATATTTGGTAATCATTATCTCTGAAAACGCGCTTACAAAACATTTTTTATCCGCACATTTTTTACTCGGTCCTTAAATGAAACGTATTTAAAATAGAAAAGATTAATACAATTTTTTTGTACATACTTTTTCCATTCAAATTTTCAATAAGAGATACATAAAAATACATAAATGATACCTTTCTGTAATTGTATTGAGCTTTTGACCTGGGTTTAACCACAATTTTTTCAATAAAAGATTTCCTGTCTCATCGTTTGTAATAAAAATCCTCTCTGGTTTAGATATATTTTTAGATATGCCATCCAATTCTCTGGGGTATTCAATGGATTTGGTTAGACAAATAATTGTACAGAATACGGTTAAGGAATGATAAAGCTTCATTATTGGTATTGGCAAGCGTCGCGATCGCATTTTAGAATATTTTGATTGAAAGTTAATGGATTACACGGCGAAATAATGACGTGTCATAAGTCTATTGTCATTTTCATGCTTATTAAAATGACAAATAATAAACACAAAACTGTATGTGACTTTGTAAAATAAATAAAATCGTATATGTCATCCACCTAAATAAATGTGAATTATAATTATGAGTCAAATATCACCTCGAGTTTAATATTTGTAATTTTTAAGAGTTTTATCAAAATTTCTTTGATTTTTTACACACTTTTACATTTTTTATAACACTTTTTTATCAAATCTGCAAAATTGAATGACTAGTACAAACATTATTCATACTGGCAGCTTTTAATACATGTCAAACAAAACCCGATGGCTTAGAGTTTTCAATTTTGATCTTCTAACTCAACTTTGTGTCTTATATAAACATATAAGACAAAATACTGGTTCGAAGATTTATTGAATGTCAAAAATTATATATACACAAATGAATATTTGCTTTCACCAAATTAATAAATTGATTTTATAGAGTTTTAATATTTTGTATCCTTTGGTATCCTTAGCTAGCCTATATAATTTGTAAGTTCTAGATTTTTCTTTCAAAAGTTAGTTAAAAACTTGAAGCTCTTCTTAGATTCAAATTTTAAAAGGTGATTTGACTTAAAATTCCAACAGTATTTATAATTTTTTACGGTCGTTTTCAAGGTTAGAAGTTCATTATCCTTGTCAATTTTATTTTTATTAATAATTTCCTAAATATGTTTGTTTTGATTTTAGTCTATATTTGGATATTGGGGTGGTTTGTATTATTATTATTCTATCATTATTTTATTATTATTATTATTATTGTCACTTTTACATTATCATTATTATTATGATTGTGTTTTCTATTATTTTTCTACTATTATTTTTACCATTTGTTTTTCACACCTTCAGGTGTTTTTTTATTTTTGTTTTTTAAGCTTTTGCACCTGCATGTGTCTTTATTTCAGAATTTACTGCTGGGATTTAATTTTGATTTATTAACAAAGGAAAAAAAATACTAAAACCCTTAAAACTAGAATTGAAAATTTATCACCAATTGTATTTTTTAATTTAATTTATTTTATAATTTTAACATTGACTTTTAAATTTGTATCTTATTTATTTCATTTTATCAAAAATTATCGCTTTAAGAATTTTTTATGATAAATTTTGATTATTTTATTTTTTATCATATTTTAATGCTTTTAATAATATATTTATTTTATTTTTTATATTTTACTGGGCACTGATTGGTAACAAGAAATTTTATAATGGCCTAAGGGTTTCCTAATTCTCATCCAGCGCCTGCATAAGAGTTTAACCGCTAGCCAACCGTCGAAAACGACGTTAGTACTGTGTGCTAGTGGGTGAATATTAGCAAATGGTGAACCTCTTTTCAAAGACTGCTAATGCCATAATATTCGGTTGGGTTAATGAGCTGTAGTAGAAGACTTCGTACTCTTGGTTTATCGGTCCCCGCTCTCAATTATCTAATTGATTTAATTTTTCTAACAATAGAACAAAAACCAAACAAAATTAACATTGTTATTGATTATTAAACGCAAAAATAAAACAAATATCACGATTTAGTTTAATGTAGAGTCAGCGGTACTTAATTCCCATTGAATTTGAGTATGTGCCCAACCATGCGGGCAGCTTTAACTTTATTTTACCGCTCGTGTTCCTTTTTGCCGACCCTGTTTCTCTGTTTGTTTCTTTTCGGCTTTTCTTCCGGCGGGCTTGAGGTTTCTGGTGTGGTAATCTTCACCCCGATATCTTTTCCCATCATATTTTGTATGATGATTGCTTCCTGCTCGGTGGACATCTGACTGTCACACCGTAAGAGTCCAGCTTGGATTTCGTCTTTCAACTTCAGTTCCGCAATCGCGCTATCCTGTACTCGAATTCTTTGTTCCGCTTGCTTCAAAGCTTCTTCTTTTTGAGCCAGTTTTAACTGCGAGTTATCTATTTTGGCCCTCAACTTAATGATCTGCACCAAGCTTGGTTTTACCAGCCTCTCCTAAGAGTAGGAAGAATCCTTATGGATAAACTTCCACCCTAACGGTTTCAGTTATTTTTTAAGTTCTACTCAGAGATTTTGATTGCTGTGTTCACCTAGGGGATCAACAGTGGACATCACAACGTTCCGTGTTAATCGGACAGCACTTCCATCAATCTCGCCTCTGGTACGTGCGAGTTTAGAGCCTTTTTGAGCATCATTATGCGATGCTTCACTGGCATAACTGAGATAGGTTATGTCAACTAGACTGTGTAGTATCGGCTAGTTACTACATCTTTGTCTATCTAAGTATTATATCAAAAACATTTACATGTATTAAGTCTACTCGTATGTATGGACCCTCTTTAGACATGATGCTGTCGGGAGTCTATGTATTAATAAGCATCAAATGCCATTAATAACATTTGGATCCATCGTGGCGAATATACTGGTTAAAACGTAGGGCACACAGACAGCACTAATAAAACTAATATCAACAGTCTATAATAGTGATAATATAATAATTTGATTTAATAATATTAAAATAATCATAAGATAGTAATAAAATAATAATAATAATGAAATCGTAATAAAATAGTACTATAATAGTAATAAAATAGTAATATAAAATAATATAATATAATATAATATAATATAATATAATATAATATAATATAATATAATATAATATAATATAATATAATATAATATAATATAATATAATATAATATAATATAATATAATATAATATAATATAATATAATATAATATAATATAATAGTAATATAATAATAGTAATATAATAGTGATATAATTGTAATATAATAATATAATAATAATATAATAATAGTATAATAATAGTATAATAGTAGTATAATAGTAGTATAATAGTAGTATAATAGTAGTATAATAGTAATATAATAGTAGTATAGTAGTAGCCCCGGCCCAGGGAGTGGAGCATTCCACCAGCAAATATGTGCTAATAAGCAGCTCGTGCCACACTATTGTGTTTGCTTAGGTCTATTTGTTATGTGGTCAATGTAGATTGAGTAACTTGAGGTGACTGCGGTTGTAGTGCATAATTTTGCTAATTTCTTTGTTCTATTTGGCTTAAACCTATTTGATTAAGTGGCTTATCATTTCCCTTATCCCATGAACCAAGATTTCCAACCACCAAGGCAGACAATGTAGTTTTGCAAGCGTTGGTTTTGCAAATTTCAATTGCAAGCTCGCGGTATTTCTTGTAGTTGTCGTCCCTTGCCGCTTTGAAACTCTCCTCGTGGTCATAAGGTACTTTGATGTCTAGGATATGTAATTTGTTGTTACGTTTAGACTTAATGATAAGGTCGGGTCGGAGTTGGATAGCAATTCCATGTGGTGTGCGTTCAACATCAACACAGAAGCCTTTTGAAATGAGATAATCACTTGTGGTTTTCAACACGCTGTTGTGTTTGTTGTGTCTTGCATTTTGTGTCTGGGTACAATGATTGAATATGTGTGCTTGTGTGTTGAGTTCTTTTAAACATAGTCGGCACATTATGTTCATTTTGTTTTTGTTTCTGTTTGTGCTGAAATTAAGGCTTATGATATTGTTACGGGGTTTCACAAGAAAGAAGTATTGGTTGTCAGTAAGGGCTCTATGTTTTATAAGGAAAGCAGATTGTCTATTACTGCCAATAGTTTTGGAGATGTGTCCTTGGCAAGTCATGGTGTACCATTAGTCAGCGTACCATTCACTAGTTAGGTCGTGGAATTAAGAGGAGGATTCTTTTAAGTTATCAGATGTGTTGGTGTCAGTGTAGTTTTTTTCTTTGATTTTGAGCAAAAATTTGTCATTGTCAAGAATAAGTTTGGCAAGAATTCCAAATCTTTCATTAAATCTGTTTGCGGAAGAACGGAATTTGGTGAAGATTGTCTTGAGGCCTCCTTTGTCACCTTTTATCTTTAAGTGTAGCTATTTTAGACCATCATCGGTGGTGATTTTTTAGTAGGGGAATCGCATCTTTGTATGTTCAATCAATTCTGCAATGATGAAGTAGCGCATTTTCGTGACTTTGGAGTTAAGGAGTTTTATTAGATGTGTGACGCTCTGTATGATATATTCGTCAATGCTGGGCGTAATACCGAGACCTCCAAGTTTGGAGTGGGCATAAAGAAAGTTATTGTTTATGTTTTGGTGGATGTCTCCCAACATGATTTTAATTAATCGTTTTATTTTCTGGTCAACTCCTGGTTGTTTTTAACGATTTTGTACAATTCTGTTACGATTGTTGTCTAGGATCATATGGTTAATGTTACAGTTTCTAAAAGGAAAGATCAACCTAGAGTGTATGAAAGTTTTGTATGCTTGTAATTTTTGAGCTGGGTGTAAGTCAGAGGACATTATTTTTGTTGTGTCATGAAGGCAGCATTTAGTATAGCGTCAATGTCATGTTTGCCTTTTTGGCCGAAGTCGACGCCAAGATATTTATATGAGTGGTTTTCATCGATAATGGGGATTTGTTAGTCATAGAGTGTAATTGGTATGTCGGTGTGGTTAATTGGAAATATCCACATTTGCTGGGTCGAAATTTAAGGGTTGCAAAAATTGTATATATGGTTATGTCATTTATCATTTTTCTTATTTTATCTCTAGTCAGATATAAGGACAAGGTCATCAGCATAGGCCATAATGCTAATGTTGTGATTATGAATGGTCAGAGGGTAGTCATTGAGGATATTTTGTAAGATAAAGTTAATTGTAAGACTGAAGAGTGTCACGGACATTGGACAACCCTGTTTTATTCCATTATTGACCTTAATCAGCTTAGTGTGTTTACCTTCACATTTGTAAGTTGTGTAACAGTCATTGTACATATTTTTAATTAGATTTATTGTTTTGTTTTTCAGTTTCAATCTCGACAAGGTATGCCAAATCATGTCATGGGGGACGCTTCCAAAGGCATCAGCTAAATCTAACCATACAATTTTAATGTCCTTCCCATTCCTAACAGCCCATTCCTTTGCCAGACTGATAACTGTGTTGTGTTCTGCGTCTCCATCAGGGATGCCAACCGCCTTCTGGTTACTGCACAGCAGCTTTCTTTTCTCTTTCCAGGACAAGAGCCTGTTGTTTATGATGGTAGCAAAAAAGCAATAAGCTGTGTCTAGTATGGCAAGTGGCCTCCATGAGGATGCTTCATGCGATGAATGCTCTTTGCCTGGTTTTATGATTAATTTTGTTTTAAAGCTTTTCCATTTATTTAGGCTTTTGCTTGTGCGAAGGATACTATTAAAAAGTGCAGTGAGGAATTAAAATTCTGGGTCAAGTCTGTGCCAGTCAGCGAAGGTGATTTTGTCACTACCGGGTGCAGAGTAAGTGTCAAGAGAGCTATAAGCAGCGATAAGATTTTCGGATGTCATGGGTGCATCAGATAGGAATTCAGGGTCGGGGATGTTAGTATCATGATGAATGATTGTGTTGATATGCTTGATTGACGATTCAAAGTAGGTTATAAGGTTGTCATCAGTCGGTGATGTTGATATGTTAGTAATTGGGTAAAGTATTTTATCAATAGAAGCCTTAGCCTTACGATCAAAACTCTGCCATAGCTCGAAAATCAGTCGCTTGTGATCTTTTCGAATGAGGAAATTTGGAACCACGTGCAAGGGCTTGTGTTTCTGTGTGCAGGTGGCTTCATGAATCCTGCACATTTCGGTGAGTCCGATGTCAGGTTCAATAAGATTTGTGTTTATTTGTAAGATTAAGTCTTTTATGAATATTTTATATTTATTTAAGTCATTAAGATCTTTTCTATTGTTAATTATTTTTATTATTAATTGGTCAAGTTGGTCTCTCAGCTCAGGTAGTATTGGTAGTGTAATGGGTGAGTTTATGGCAGGGCATCTGGCGAAGTGACATATATATATAAGCCAGATTGTTTAATCAATTCGCATTTGAGATATGAGATTTCATTTAGGGTAAATGTATTTTCTATGATTATATTTTGGAGGTGGGTTAAGGTTTTGAGTATGGAGGTAGCAAATGTCTTTTGTTTAAGTAAGCTGTTTTCATAGGTAGGATCAATAATTTTGGCATATTTTTGAGTTTTATTTATATAGAAGAGTGCCCAGTGATTTTTATCGAGATAGAAAGGCCAAATTATGTCATTCCAGGTAGAGTAAAGGTGAAAGGGGAAGGCAGCAAAAAAGGTAGTGTAATTCCGGTTGGTATGCGCGTGCCGATAAAACTGTCAATAAAGATAATTGTGGATGTTGTGGCATAAGTCAGCATAAAGACAGAGATTTGATGCTGAGATAGTCAATGCGACCCAATGTCAGAAGTGGTCACAGGAATATGTGTTGGAGGTTCGTTCTCTATAATAGTCACTGTAGAGGTTTGTGAATGTGTGTTGTGATGAACTAAAATATCAGAAAGATCAGTGGTTATGCCACATTATTTGTGTCATTGAAGGTTTTTTTTAATGTTTTGCTATAATGTGTTTATGGATATCAGAGATGGGTGTATAGACTGTTAGGTGAGTATCGCATGGACCTTTTTTGCAATGTATGTGCAGACAAAAGTTCCTTCATGGTTTAGTGTAAGAGTCAAGATGCGTTTTTTGTCTTTGTACTCTTCTCTAGTGCCGCGGATTGGTTTTTCGGGGTGTTTTTTGTTGAGATGTGCTTTTATTTGAGTGAGTGCGATGACAAAGGGTTTTAATTTGTTTCTCTCATATAACAGACAAATGAAGGTGTCATTTTTCCTTATTGTTTTTTTGTGCTCAAGGGACCAATCTTGCCATGTTTGCATTATGGCACTGTGCATTTGACATAGGCCTCAGTGCCAAGACGAAAAATGGGGGATGATGTTCTGAGACTGATTGGTGATCTCTCAATTATAGTTTCGTTTGATAAGATAATGTTATTTATTGGATTAGTTGGTGTTTTGATGAGTGATGTTTTTGTGGTTGGTGCTAGGGCCTGTGAAGTCATGGCATTATTGGGGTTCGCAACAACATAGACGATTGTGACTTCAATGGCATGGATTAGATTGAAGTGATCACGGAGGTCATGTGGGTTGTAAGTTTTTTGGGTGAGGTCTAGTGACTCTGAGTGTAAATATTGTTTGGGATTAGAAAGTGTGTGAGAAGAGTGTTATCGAAGATGTGTTGGATTTGTCAAGGTCAACATCATTTGTGATTAATACAGTGTCATTGAGAGGGGATGGAACTTCTACCTCAGTGGTATAACTATTGCTATTTGTTTCAGAAGTTTCATTTAAGAGGTCATGGTCCAGGATAGCCTTAACCGGCTTACTAAAGCTTCGGCCCTTTGATTTTGTGTTATTGCTTCCTGGTGGTATTTAGCCACATCTTTGCGAAATCTTTCTGCTATTTGATTATTTTGTTACACTAGAATAAATTAGTGAATAGTTAAAACATATATTTATTAATACTTTAAAATCATTTAAAATCAAAAATCCAAAAAAAAATCAATAAAACTCTATATATTTTAATTCTATTTCCGATATTGACCTAAATAATCCATTCGTTTGGTTGCCACCTATTTCCTTAGCAACATATTATAGGAAATGAAATTTTCTATAGTAAAAGGTAAGTTGTATGTATTTTAGCTTCTTTTCTAATATTTCTATATTTTTAGAACTTTCCGATGAAGCGTCACGGAGAAAATAGAACTTTTTCCCTTCTAATGGATGTTCACATCTCTTGAAGCCCTGAACGGTCTTCCGTTTGGGTTTCATTGATTTTTGGAACATATGCTCTATCTTGGAATTATTTTCAATCGAATTTGGTAACATTATTTTATTTTCAAATACAATGAAAAATTTTCTGGTATTTACTTTACTTTAATTTTTAATAATTTATGTCATCTTGAAATAAATAAACTTAGCTATGGATTTTTCGTTATTTTATTTTGAAATAAATAAAACTTAATTGTGGATTTTGTCAGTGTAATTTATTTTTGTAATTTTTATTTTATAGTTAGGTTAAATAACGATTAGGGTCAAAGTTGATTTTAGAACTATTGATAATTTTTGACAAAAACATAGTAATAATTGCATGAATAATAAAAGTAAAATCAATATTAATAAAAGTAGTACAATAGTATTGATAATAATAATGCTGGGCCAGAACACAAACGGCCTAGAGAATCGTTTAAATGAATCGGTGATACACACGCAAATACAACAAGCAGATTTAAAATCAGACCCATAAAACACCAACTAACCATGCTAAAATATGAGAAAGAAAACAATTAAATGTAAAATCAAGAAACACAAAAATAAATTAAAAGAATAACAAAGTGCAACAAGATTCGCACGAAATGAACATAAAAATAACATGAGAACACGAAAATTTGACCGAAATTTGACAATTTACTAATAAATGGAAAATCCATAAAAATGGAACAAAAATTAAATAATTTGAATTGGAAACAATTCAATTTAAAAGTTAAAAAGAAAATTGTCAAATTAAATTATAAAAATAATAAAATTAAGAATAGAATATACTAGAAAATCACAAGGTCAAATTTTGTTTTACTAAATCAAATTTAACACGCAAGGTTAGGGTCGTACAATAGGTAAATATACCGATTCATTTTCACATAATTTTAACCATTTTTTTCAAAACTCGAAACTACTGAACCAGTCTTAACCAGTTTAAAAATCTGTTTTACTCTGTATAACCAGTTTAAAAATTCGAATCAATTTTCGCCAGTGAGAAACCAAACTATCGATGTGAGTTGAGGAATGCTCGAAAGCTTTCTCCACGTCACGGCCTTGTAACCTCTTAAGAGCTCTGCTTGAGCGTTGGCGTGGGGAAAGCCTTGATATGATTTGATGATGAAATGTGCTATGCTAATTACGACTAATTTCGGCAATAAATATTATGAAATAAAAGCAACGGATTTTTCATCGAAATTTTTCCGGCCCACAGCCACTCACGCACCGCAAAAAAATAAAATCAACATACAACTCAGGCTGTGTAGGTGCAGTTTATCTGCCAATAGCCTGTGCCCGTGAAGGTATAGGCGTGAATAACGCAGGGCCTAAACATCAATAAAATCCGTTATAGGGGAAATTGGGAGGAGGGGAAGCAGTCTTTTGACTGCTCCTCCACCACTCATTTTTCCATAATTTCGACCAAAAAAATCATCAAACACAACGGCTAAAAATCATAAACATTGAGTAGCTTGGTGAGCACTCTTAAAATCATAATGTTAACATAACTATCCTAAGGTCAACTCAGAGGGAAGGAAGTGGGGAACGAATTCGGAAATAATTGTTATGTCGGGAATACTCTAACTCAATCTCAAACAAAATTAACTACGTAAAATTTACTAATTAGCCTAACTAAAAGTTTTAGATGAGGACGGTGACAGAGAACCAACGATACAAACATCGATGTCCCAGTATAGAATAATGTAATCGCAAAATAATAATATCGCAAAAATGTAACGAGGAAAATTAATAGGAGTAAATAGCTTATCCCATGAACCTTTTAATAAGAAATTGCGTTATCAGTTACTTGAGGTTATTTTTCGCTATAGCTATTTCACGATGTGATTAAATTAATAAGTTTGTAACTTGTAAAACTACCCAAAGACACAGATATATTATTATTCAAAATATTTTCCACTAGTGTGACCCAACCACCAGTCAGAATAACAAGGTATAATGAGATAGCCTTACCCGCATAATCAGCGACAGACAAATTAAATAAAAATGTTGTTAATAATTTCTAACATTTCATTTGGACATATCACGAGACCATGAATCTGAACATAACATACATAACTTTCACCCATCAGTAAAAGATCGAATTAATTCAGAGGTAGACAAATGAGGGCATAGAATGTAATTACGACTAGTTGAAAGGCATACTATCAACTGTGTAGACGATTGCCAATTGGGAATTCTCATTAATTAATCATAATAATAATCAAAGAGAACAACATCAAGAGACTTCAATATGATTAAATTACAACCGGCCAAATACCAAATAATGCCATGTCTGTGTAATGTGTTGAATGCCAGATATGATTATCCAATTAAGGACAAGTCATTTCGATTTCCTGTCAACTTCACAATACACAGAGTGCCACTGAGGTGTACTGAGGTGTACATCGCGGCTGGTATGATTCCGAGTTCGGATGGGTATGTCCCTTCCTATGGAATCTCATTCCAACTCAATGACCCCAGAGTAAATCAGCCAACACAGGCCATGACCGTGTCGATGACGAAGAAAATCCCCCCAGAGGAATGACAACAATGCCAAGAATTATTAAAATAAAAATGCACCACAACGATGAAGAAACCAACCAAGAAAGAGAAAAATGTAGCAAAGACCAGAAAAGTGACGAAGGAAACCTAAAAGACAATGAAACGAGGAAAACAACTACAAGAACACCAAAAAAATCAGCAAAATCAACGCAATCTAATACAAAACTAAGAAAAACCATAACGAAAAACAAACCACAAAGAATTGATGATGTCAGAAACGAAGTGTCAATCAGTGTAGTGACCGACGCATGGAAATACGAAACGATACGGAAACTACAGGGAAAGCTAATCACAAAAATATGCAGGATAGACAAAATTCAAGAATAAAAGTTAACGGCAGAGAAATAAGGGAAGACAAGAACACGACACCACGCTTGCTAACAAGAAATAATACAGAATCAATGTATCAGATATGGCAAGGATTATCTCGAAACTCCTCCCAAAGGAAAGTGAGAAACAACAAAGGTGAAACTACGAAAGAAAGCGCAACAAGAAACCAAACCGATAGTAGAAAAGTAATAAGCAAAGACGATCGTTACTTAGCAGAAAGTAAAACAAATCATTTATTAGCAGTATTTAAGAGAGTCCAAAACCACGAAAACTCAAGAATGAAGACAACGAAATTAGAAAACGCAACTTCAAACACAGTTAAATTTGTAGCAATATCAGAAATTGTCACAAACGTGATAGTTATGTGGATAATAATTCAGGAAGTAAAAGCAACTGAAAAGTACAAACAAAAAAGTATGGGAAAACGAATTTGGCCGAAACCAGAGAACCCAGAATACGATAGTACAACGAAACTGAACAAGTACCTTGTACCAAGAGAGAACGAAGCAAGCCAAGATATGAACCAATACCCAAGTATGATATGGACGCAACAACCACTGTCACTAATGGCACCACTCAAGTGGTCAAGCGAAATCGACATATATCAAGTAACTGAAGAGAGATGCGGAGGGATACGCACCTTGTGCGTAGACCGTTTGGAGATAAAGTAATAAATAGTTAGAAATGTGCATATAATGTATATAATAGATATGTTTATATAGTAATGTATAAAAGTAGTGTATAAATATTATGTGGAATGAGTATAATTATTGACCTCGATCAGTTCGGCATCCTTCTTTCGAAAAGATATTACATACTTGATTGTAGCTCGTGTAGTTAATCCTGAAATAATTATTACAATTTAAAAATTTACCTCTACTGTCTTGAATCCTTTTAACTGGCATCTCGCAAATTCGTGATGGTTTTTCAATATATTAATTTGTTTGCGGGTAAGTATCTTTCGTTTGTCTCCTTGTTTCCATCGCTACTTTTATTGGTTCTGATACTTGATCTTTTAACTCGGTTTGATCATTTTCTCTTTCAACTCTTCCTTCAATTGTGATTAATATTTTCTCTTCCCGTATGATTTCCATTTTCCATGTTTCAGCAATTCTTTTTCAACTGTTTTCGTTTCCTAATTTTCAGTTTCCTTTTCGCCATTTAAATCTTCTTCGTTGCATTTTCTTTCTGAATGCATCTCCTGTACATTCCTCTTTAAACTCGAATATATTGGTTCTCGGCTCCTCATTTCTGGCTCATCGCGTGTGATTTCGTACATTGTTTATTCTCTCGAATATATTTCTGTTTCATCCGTGTTTTTACTTGGCAACTCTTGGTTAATTTCCTCTCGGAGTTTTTTCATCTCTTTACTCGTACTTGTTTTCAACTGAATTGAAATTTCTGGTTTGTGTGATTTCACATTGTTTCCTTTGTCGGTTAACTTTTCATTTAATTTATCATATTCTTCGGCTTCTGTTTCCAAACTTTCTAATCTTGTTGTAATCATTGGTTCTGCTGTCGCTACTGTATTAAGTTTTCTATCCGTTGCTGCTTTTCACTTTCTCTGACTTCCAATAAAATGGTTTATTTTCTTTATCCTTGTTCTCCGTTCGTTTTGGTATATTCTCAGTTTCTTTACTCGATATTTTCCTTGATTCTGGTTTCTCGTAACTCAGTGTCTTGCTTCTATCTTGGCTCTATTATTTGTCGTTTACTTGATCTCTTTATTCCTTTGGTTTACTTGATCTCTTTATTCCTTGTCAATTATCTAAAAATAAATAACACTAGTACATATTATTCTACATAAATTTCCGCATTAATTTTATCGTAGTATTCTCATTGCTTCTCCTTATTTTAATTCTATTTGCTGCGTCAACTTCTTTAACTTTTTAATGTTTGTCTTTTCATTTTAAGTTTATTTTAAATTATCTATAACTCGTATCAAGTATCTATTTGCATCGTATAAATTATCTTTATAGTCGTATCAGTTATCTATATGGTCATATCAATTAGCTATTTTCATCAATTAAATCAACACAATCGTATCAACAATCGTCTCGTTTATTATTTTTTTATCTCTTCATAATTAGTCCAAAAAGGTTTCCTAATCTCTATGCGCTGGTGCTCTATGGGTCTTTCATTTAAATCCTCTTGTTTTTTTCCTTAAACTTTATCCACTGTGCTCATTTTCCTTTTGATTCACTCCCCTTTATTTTAAATCCATTTCAAATTATCTATTTCTCGTATAAATTATCTATCATCGTCGTATTAATCTCGTATCGATTATCTATCATCCTCGTATTAATCTCGTATCAATTGTCTATCATCCTCGTATTACTTATCGATATAGTCTTATCAGTTATCTACATAGTCGTATCAATTATCTATATTTTTATCAAATAAAATCACTATAATCATACCGTCATTCAATACATTAATTATCTTTCCTATGTTTCCCTGATTTACTAAAAATCGTTTACTTAATCCTCAATCGCTGGCGTTCTATGGGCCTTATCATTCCGTTGGCTCTCTGGGGCCTTCGGCATCTTATTTCATCTGGCACTCTATGGCCTTTAATATTTAATCGGAGTTGAGTTTTCGTCAGTGATCTGTTGGGTGACTGGTTTGGTGGAAAAGTTTGAGGCCTCACACTGACGCTCAATCCATGGTAGTCTGTTGGCGGCGCATTTATCCGGTTACGCTTACCTCACCGCCATTAGGATATTCGATACTCGGTGTGGGATCCGAGTTATTGTACCGAACTCTTCGCAAGGATAATTAAAAAACATTCCCTCAGTACTCGGTGTAAGATCCGGGTTGTGTACCTCAGAGAATATAAAAGAATGGAAAAGCTAGACGTTCGACCAAGTTCCAAAAGCGGTTTACTTGATTTCTCGACTAGTGAAAGAAAAAGAAGGCATCTATGGGGCTGGAATTCTTAATATATCTGTCAACTGCTCATCCGCTCCCGTCAGATTCCAGCTCTACTTGGCTGCGTAAATTCTGACCTTAGTAGTTCTCTTCGAGTATGAACCATTTACCGGTTGGATCACATCTCACCTACCGCTTGGTGTCCTTGATACTCGGTGTGGGATCCGGGTTATTGTATCAAGCCCCTGCCCAGCAAAAAAAAATTTCGATCGATACTCGGTATGGTATCCGGGTTGTGTATCAACCGGTTCAGCGCTACCAGTCCCTTGACTGATAACATCCTGAACTCGACAGTCCGCCGCTGTCCTCTGGTGCCTCACTACCAGCTAAGGAAAAAAATGTTTCTAGGTACCTTTACTATACTTTTCAGTTCTCTCACTTTTGGTATCTAAATCATGCGCATTTTTTCAATTTTTATTTTTATTTTCGGTTTCCCCCCTCATTTTCCCAATTCAAAATTGTAGTAATCGCGTTGGTTTGTTCCCCAGAGAAGTGATCAATCTCTCGCCACAAACTCCCCAACATTTGCGACGGTACCTACTACCTTCCTCTCCTCGGGTTGATCAGGGTTCCCCATCGGAATAAGCGTACTATCATTATGATAGCTAGGTTTTAAATCTTATTTTCCAGTATTATTTCCATATAATATAACATAAATAATATTACAAAATATACAAAAGAAAATGAGATGCATCGAAACTTTTACCGTACATTATGTGTGATTTTTCAGCTTCCGCTGTTTAAGTTGTGTTTTACTTGTCCACTCAGAATTTATTTAACGGCTTTCATGAAGTGTTCGGCTTTTTCCGTATGTTTTACACCTTTTGGTTGCTATTGTTGTCTCATTCATTATTATTATCAATCTCAACTCATCGTACTCGTTTTCAATCATCGTTTTCCTCTGGTTGCTGGCTATCATTTTCGTAATTCATTATTATTTTCAATACTTTATTTTCATTTATAACACGCATCATCATTATATTCCTCTACGCTCATTGCTACCTATTCATTTCATTTACAACAGAACATTATCCACGCCTAAGTTTCTCCATCATCGTGCTTATCTTTTCATTAATTTCTCCAACTTGATCGTTTATCTCTTTCACATTTAATATCTAATTTGTCTTTGCTTAGCCTCATGTCTTTTTAAAATTCGCACAATCGATCGTTCGTTACAATTTCTTATTTCATAAGGGTAGGGGTTTGAAATCGTTGCAACCTTTTTTATGAGCTTCCGTTAATAATTTTGATCTTTAACTTAATTACTTTTAATTAATCGTTTATTACGTTTAAAATTATTTTAACTGACTTGGTTATTCCCGTCTTATTTCGAAACAATATTACACCGGCAATTTATATTTTTCCAATTTTTTACGAACTCTTACCGCTGTTCCTATCCATTTACATGGTTCTGAAATTTATTTATACAATATTTACACGACCCGCATTTTTGTGGTTTCCCATTTTCTAATCGCTTTAATCCTCGTGATTTCCACCATTTCTATATTTTTATTACTTTTATTTTATTTACTTATTTATTTTTTATATTTTGGTTCTTACTTCTACGGTTTTTGGATGATATTTACACGATGATTTCTATTTATACAACTTACCCATAATTTTATTTATGGTTTCTAGTTCCTTGATTCCTATTTTACAAATATTGATAATTTTTGTCCCCCCTTTCTTGTTGAATCGTTTCACTTTTGAAATTTTTATGTATCTAATATTTTAGTTTATTTACATATATTGATATTTTCCTCTCCTATTACAATACTCGTCATTCATGGGGTTTCTAAACTGGTGTTTTTGTTCCTTCGTATTTTCATCATATTTTGCATTCTCTATTTTTCCTCATCCCGCCATTTTTGATCAACTATGCTCATGTATTTGCTGAGGCTATCCGTTATTGTTTTATCTGTTATGATTGTGTTATTCCCTTTTGCAAGTTTATTTCATATTATTAGAACCTCTAAGATACCTTATATCCTTCTTAGTTTATTTATAACGATACTATCTAATTTTCGTGGATCTCCAGTAACTATTGTTTATTTCGTGAAATTTTCTACTTTTCTCCTATTGCTTTTTCTCCATATTTACCAGCAATCTTGACGGTGTTCCTGTCCTTAATATCACTCACATTCTGGTTGCTCTTAAGTGAATTTATGTTCTACTGTTTCTAAGAATTCATACTCTATGTTTCTATTTTTCATGTAGACAAACCGGTCATTTTTCAAAGTTTCTGTCAATATCTTCCAGTTGTTATCTGTCTACGTTTCGGTGAAATTCCATCCCAAAATTTACTGTTTTTGATCGTTATTTGTTTTCCATCTAGAATCGTCATTCATGCTAAGTTGAGTGTGCCCTTGAGAATATGTGTAGTTTCTTAATTTTCTTTGACATTTGTTTTCCGTTGTAAAATAATCATTAGATCTCAGCTTTGAATGATCAAACAAAGTTTTTCGGTTCTTATTTCGTACTGATCTTTTCTTTCTGTAATTCTTTCGTTCGTTAGTTTGTTTTCCATGTAGATAGGTTGGTCGTTTTTCATAGTTTATGTTTTATTTCCTTCTATTTATTTCTTCGTCTCGGCGTTACTTTCAAATGTCTTGATTCTCCGTTTGCTAGCCGCTAACTTTAAAATTTTTTTGTTGATGTTTTTACGAATTATTGGTTATCCAATATCGTCCTGACGTTTTCTTGCTTGCTATTGTTTCTAACAGAAATACTGTATATTGTTCACTTTGTTCATTGCTGAGTCCCTAAATTTGTAATTGTCGAGTCATTTGTTTCATTTCGTTTTGTAGACAAATCCATCGTTTTCCATAGTTTTCCGCTAATCTCTCTTTTCTTATTGCCCCCAGATTTGTATGTGGTGTCTAGTCATTTACTTCATTACACTGTTCTTCTTATTTTGTTGCCAATTTGATCGTTTTCAATCGTTTGCTATTAAGCTCTATTCTTTGGTAAAATGTTATCCCGACGTTTTCTGTCTTTTGCATCTTGTATCTTCTGGTCACTTTCTGTTGTTTCTTAACTTTATTGTTTTGATTCTTCTCAATAACGAAGCTGAGCCCCAAATTTATATTTGGTGGGCGAGCCATTTGTTTCATCACCATATTCTCTCGCTTTGTAGAGATATCCATCGTTTTTTACAATATTTTCCCTTTTCTCATGGTTGTCTCTCTGGAGTTCAGTAAAAGGTTTTCCCGACATTTTCTTTGTTTAATTATTAGATTCTTATTTCAGTTTTCTTTGTTTGTTTTGCCAACAAAATCATTTTATCTCGGCTGAGGGTGTACTGACAAACTCGCTGTTATTTCTAAACTGGATGATTCTGATCTTTCCAAATAACTAAGCTTTATGCTGAGCTCCAAATTTGTGCTTAGTAGGCTAGTCATTTGTTTCATTAATATATTTTCTCTATTTATAGTCGTCTTAATCGTTTTTTATCGTTATTTATTAAGTTCTATTCTTGTTCGACATTTTCTGCTTGATAATAGATTTTTATTTCGGTCTATTTTGGTTGTTTTGCTAAACAAATCATTTCATTCCGGGCTGAGGGTGCACTGACAAACTCTCTGTTATTTCTTAACTTGGCTGTGTTGATTTTTCCAAATACCGAAACTTTCATCCCGGCTGAGCCCCAAAATTTGTATGGTAGGTTTCTGGGTGTTGATATTTTGAAACTATATGGTTGTTACCCAGACAACCCCATACAAAGATTCTTTCGCTTACCACTCGGCACCCGTTGCTAAGCAACGTTGGAACTGTGTTCGAGTGGGTAGATCATCCGCAAACAGTGAGCGCTATTGATAATGCTATAATTGACCGAACGATCCATGGGTCCAACGAGCTGCTGATAGAAGGCCTGTGCTCGATTTCGATTTTTTAGGTCCCCTTGTTCTCCTTTCTTCTTCAAATGTTAATCCATACTGTTGTATCATTTATCATTACGTCTATTCCGAAAGTCCTTCTTATCGTTGTTCGTGTTGATGATTTTTCTATGGCCTGTAAACCCTTTGTGATGTTAAATATCCTCGAAGTATCTCTCTTACCCTTATCCCTATTATAACTAATATGTTCCCTATTATTGATACTAGCATTATCATTGTTACTATTATATGCATTACCTTTATTAATTGTTACTACTATTACATTTATTATTATTCTTATTACTATAATTGACCTTATATTTATCATTATTACTATTATTATTATTACTATTATTATTTTTATTATAATTACTATTATAATTATAGTATTAATACTATTATCATTATAATAGTAATACTATTATCATTATTATTATCAAGTTTTTAGTAGGGATCCTTCCTTATTCCTCAGCTTTATAAGATAGTTTTCTTATTTAAAAATTTAGCCGTAATCCATCCTTATTTTACAGTTTTCGGCAAGATATTTTTGTTAGTTCAAAATATTTTAGCAGCGTTCCACCCTTATTTTTCGATTTTATCGGATAATCATACCAACAATTGAGCCGCTCTCCAATTTTTCCTTACAATATTCGCTGAAGTATGTTAATTAATTTGGAAAATTTGAGCATCGATCCGCCCTGATTTTTTGTTTTCAAGAGAACATTATACTAACAATCGAACAACATTTCACTTATACTTTTCTAATTTCGATAAGTATTTTAATTGATTCGGAAAATTTGAGCCGCGATCCGCCCTTATTTTATAGTTTCATGATAAGTATTTTAATTATTTCCGAAAATTTGTGCAGCGTTCTGCCCATATTTTCCATTTCAATTCGACATAATTTATTTAATTCTTATATATTATATAAAACATTATTTTCCATGATTTTAGTCGTTTGGATTAATCTTTTTCCGATGGCTATTCATTTTAACTGTTGCAACGATTTCGCAAATTTCCCCGCTACCCTTTCCCTTTCTTTGTCCTTATGATCTATTTTATTTATTTATTTCTTTATATTTATTTATTTCTCTCAAATTTTAGAGTGTTTAGTTGATGTTGTATCTTGTATTTTAAGTTATCTTGGTGCTGGGTTTTTGTGCTGTATTACTGATACATTTAAACTATTTTCAAGGCCGTATGTGTTCTGGCCCAACATTTGCAACGATTTCGCTATTTTCCCCGCTACCCTTTCCCTCTCTTTGACCTTATTATCTATTTATGTTCATATTGTAGGGTTGGTGGTGTAAATGACCTTCACCCCATTACATACAAAATATTGCAACGCCCGCCAATGGTTGCCCGTTGCTAGGCAACGTTGGAACTGTAACCACTGGTCACAGGACCTCCTAAGATGAGTTCCGATATCAAAACTGCTAAGGTTTAGTCCTATGTCGGGTTCAGCGGACTGCCGTTAGAAGGCCTCTGTCCGTATTATCTTTCAGGTCCCTAAATTACTGCTTTACTATTTTACGAGAATTACAACAAGTGAAAGCCACTTGGGTTGAACCAGCAAAGATGAAAACGTTATATCAACGCCTTACTGCAGCACAACAAGGCTGGAAGGATGAAAGAGCATTAAATCAAGCGCAACGGACGCAAATCAAAGGATTGGAGGTCACCCTGTGGGGGTGCCAGGAGCGAAGTGCAGTGACTTACCCTCTGGTATTCGCTCCGGCACAATTGGCCTATCGCGACCAAGAAAAATCCCAATCGACCAACAAGAAACCTCGATCGCATGCTAGACCAGGTCGAACCGAGCGGTTGCGTCGACGCGCCCAAGGAGTGGCCAAATGAAATAACAACCCAATGCCTGTCGATAACTAATTTCATTTGATAATAAATAAAATCGTTTTAGTTTATTATGTTGTTATCTGTAAGAAAATATAGAGAAGAGATATATTAAAGAGAAAGTAATAAAGGGACCTGAAACAGAAGACGGACATAGGCCTTCTAACGCCCGTCCGCTGAACCCGACATAGGACTAACCCTTAGCAGTTCTAATATCGGAACTCACCTTTGGAGGTCCTGTGACCAGTAGTTACAATACCAACGTTGCCTAGCAACGGGTAATCATTGGCGCAAGCAAAACTATTTTGTATGTAATGGGGTGAAGGTCATCCGCACCACCAACCCCACACTTTTATGTTTTTGATTTTGTTGGGTTTCTGGGTGTTGATATTTTGAAACTATATGGTTGTTACCCAGACAACCCCATACAAAGATTCTTTCGCTTACCACTCGGCACCCGTTGCTAAGCAACGTTGGAACTGTGTTCGAGTGGGTGGATTGTCCGCAAAACGTGAGCGCTATTACTTATGCTGTAATTGCTCGGACAATCCCTGGGTTCAACGAGCTATCGTTAGAAGATCTGTGCTTGCTTTAATGTCGTTAGGTCCCTTTCTCTTGATTGAAGCAAATTGATAAACATATGAATTAACTAATTAATGATCAAACAACTACAAAGATTTAATACAGATGTACATCATTTTTATACAGGAGAAGATCGAGATTTAGTTTGTAGCCTGAGTTGTATTCCGCAATCGCGCGGCTCGTCTTTTGGCCCGCTCTTTGCGTCCTGGGCGATAGCTGTTTGTAATGGTTGTCGGGGTCGAAGGTATGATTGTAGTTGGGGTGGCCGTTGCCTCCCGGTAAGCCAGTTGGGCGGGGGCGAACACAAGAGGGTACGTTACCGCAGCTTCCTCTTGACAAGCAGATAAGGCCACTTCTAACCCCTTCACTTGGGTCTTTAGGCTTTGATTGAGTTGCCTTTCGCCTGCCCATCCTTTCTGAGCGGCAGTGAGTCGTTGGTAAAGTGCCTTGGCTTTTTGGGGCGCCATCCAGATGGCCTTTGTTTGTCGTATTTCTGCGGTCAGTTGCATAATCTGATCGTGCAGGTCCTTGTTAGCCTTCCGGGCGTGGGCGAGTTCGGTTTGCAGTATCCGCAGGGGTTCCATTCTCCAATATCCAACATACACATAAAATCTTTAGTAGACTCAATTTTCTCTACCTAAGTAGTTAATTTAAACATAGTTAAAAACAATTCAAGATGACGAAAATAAGTAAAAGAAAAAGAAAAACGAAATCTCGACAATTATTTGTATTACAGTAATGTTTATCAAAGTTTACAATCACTAGTTTGTATACTCATGGCTGCTCTAGAGATTTTCGCAACCATTCCTCCGCCGTGTGACCCGAGGTTACGAACACGGGTCGTCGTGTATTCTGCACTGGTCTGTGGTCGGGCAGTGGCACCTCGCGGTAAGTGTCCAAGATTCTCCCTGCGGCGACATCATCTTCCACGTTGGCCAGGTTTTGCCGGACCCGGGCCACGTGAAGATCCACCTGTTTCTGGTGCGCTTCCAGACGGTCGAGGAGTTCGCGGGCGTGTGCTAGGATCTCTCGAGCCGGATATTGTTCGTCATTCTACCCAGCGGCCACTGGCGATTGCTGGTTCATTCCTAGCATCTGGCCAATTGTTTGACTGGGTCCTCTTGGAGATGGCTTCTCGTGACCCTTTGCTCGCCGTAGTAGTCGTCAAGTCTGTCTCCATTCTTCTGCAATGCCAGCGGGAACCCACTTGAGAGCTTCTGATGTTTCTACAATTTGAATGAATTTAACGACGTTACTGATTTATATGAACAACTGGGTTAACAGTAAAAATGATACTTAACAAAAACAAAACTGGCACCAATATAATAAGGGGTAGTTTAGACCGTGAATGATATCAAAGAAAATTCTGGGAAATAACAATAATAATAATATTAAAGAGTTAAATCAAATAGGTTAATTTTCATGGTTAAGGATAATAATGACGATTGATAAAGTATTGGCATAAAGGTAGTGGAGTTGGGGATTTCAATAATTATCCATGAATAAATAAAAATGAAAATAATAATACGATAACCATAATAATATCAACTGGGTCAAACCAAATCGCTCGTTATCCAAATTACTAGTAGGAGGATACTAACATTGGTGGGGTCGAACCCGGAGATTTGCTGCGATCTAACTGGGTGAGGATTTCCTGGGATGTAGTTTTTCAAGACGTCAAGATCATACAACAACCGCCGCGAGTCAAATTAGCGTAAAAAGATGGTTGGGGATTTCGATACAGATTTAATTCAGCAATCAGCGTGAGATTGATGGAATAACGATATTATAAAACACCAAAGAAAAAGAACTTGCCAAATATTATCCATTTATTATTATCTATTATTTAATTTCTAATAATATTATACGAATTTCTTACTTTTAACCCGTAAATCGAGATCCATCGCTGTTCCTCTGTTACATAATTTAGCCAGGGTCTCTTCAGCATTCGAAATTGGTCGACAATTCATATTAAGATAAAATTCCAAAATTTTGGTTGTTCGGAGTCATAGACACGAATTTATTAAGTTGGCTATGTGGGGGTGTCTTGCACATGCTTATTGGCGTGACTAATGGTGCACTTTGCCTGATTGATTTATCTCCGATTAGTTAAATCGTTTGGTGAAGAAAATTTTGGATTATGGTTTATTAGTTGGAGATTCATCTGTTGCGTCGTGATTCGATATTAATCGTCGCTATTATTTATTTTCGGTGTCGCAGTAGTTTGGTCGGCTGATTCGAAAATCCGGTTTGTTTATTTTAACTAAAGTTTGTCTTATCGATTTTATTTAGAGATTCATTTCCGTTGATTTATTCGGTATTTGGAAAATGAACAGTTGGCGAGCGTGAATTCGATGGTGTAAAAAGATTTTTATGGGGAGATCTTACTGTATTCAGGGTTAATTCTAAATGAGTCGCCAGTTAATGGAATGAAAGGAATGTTGGTTCGAAACTCGATAAGTCGCTCTGGAAACTCGGCGTTTGATTGATAAACTTGCCCATATCCAGATTGGAGGGCTACTCAATTTAAGCCATTTGCTATTTCGAATGCTTTAACTTCCCATGGCTAGCCATTTTCTCCGTAGATTAATTCGGTTGCCCCAGAGGTTTGGAATGGAAAAAATTTCTTGATTACTATCGTGTAGATACGTTACAAAACCTTTCCTTGCTTGGGTTTCCAGAACGCACTTATCGAATTTCGATTGTCCTATAGTGTTATGGTTAATTGGAGTTGTCGCGTGATAAATTAGTGGCATTCTATCATTTAGTATTATTAACGTTAATTTATTTATAACAACGATTTCATTTGACTTTAATTACCCGTCACCTTCCCTTAATTGGCCTTAGGCGCATTATGTTCATATTACGATTAATGAGTGCCCACTGGGCTACTCGGTGTGGTGATTTTGAGCCGTGTGAAAAATAATTTATGTCGATTTTAAAGAAATCGAGAAACGAGGAAGTAACCAAAAGGCCACTTCCTTATTTCTCCTTTCTTCTATACGGTTTAATATTGACGTTCCAATCCCTGCGTTCCGCACGCCGGGTCTTCATGGGCACAGATCATCGGCAATATTCCACGCACTTACACGAATCTGAATAATGTGTATGATTTTACTGACTTGTGATGTGTTTTGGCTGTGGGCCGGAAAACTTTCTAGAAAAACGAATAATTAGTGAAAACAAAATGATTTTATGCTTTATAAATATTTTATTAATATTAAAACAATATAACAAATTACTTGCCATTGCTGGGCACTGATGGGTCCTTAAAATAGTTTTGAACTGCCTAAGGGTTATTATCCCCACCTAGCGCCTGCATAAGAATTTTAACCGCTATTCACCCGTCATAAATGACGTTGGTACTGTGAACAAGTGGATGGAAGGTTAGCAAAAGGTGAGCTCCTTCTCAAGAACTGCTAATGCCCTAACCCCCCCTCGGGTCCATGAGCTGTCATAGAAGACTTCATGCTCTTACTTAATCGGTCCTCCTTTCATCTATCTATCTAACTACTAATTTATCTAATCATTAGATCATTCTGTTTCCCCATATTCGACTACTTCAATCACAACCACACATCAATAACAAATTCAACATTAAGTTAACAAGTTATATTAAAATAAATAAACAATTAACATCCATAAATTACATGATTAATTAGTCATTCACATCTATTAATTAGTCAAGTTAAGTGTATGGTCACATAAATTAAAAACCCTTGGCATCTAAGATATGCCACAATAGGCGAGCGCGATTTAATCTGAACTGCCGCTCCCTCTCTCTTTTGTTTGGCCGGTTTTTCTTGCGATTCCTTTCCGTCAACTCTTCTGATGCATGTGAGGGGCCTGTTATTACGGGTCTTGCACCATCCTCTTTTCCGGTAATGTTTCTTAACACTATAGCTTCCTACTCTTCAGAGAATGAAACGCCACTACGTATAAGGCCTGTACGTATGTTATCCTTGAGTTTCCATTCGTTCACTTGCTTTTCAAGCTCCTTGGCCTTCTGTTCAGCCGACCGCAGGGCTTCATTCTTCTGCTCCAACTGTACCTTCAGGGAGTCTATTTCTGCCTTTGACCGGGTTGCTGCCTCGGGGCGTGTCCATGTCTGCTCCATGTAGCGGCACTTCCGCACCATGGCCTCTGCCCTCTGAGTTTGTACTATTGCGGTTTGATGGTAGCCGGCTATGTCTCTTCTGAATTGCTCTAGTGTTTTCCTATGTGGATCCACAAAACAAAATACATTTTTAACTTCGTTTTTATTATTCTCTATTTCATGCACAATAAGTATTAATGTAGTAATATATTGTAATCATTTTTAATACAACAAACAATTATGTCATCTGGATGGGGGAAGGATGGGTATGTCCTTTTCTACTTATATGTCTTAACGGCCTCTATCAGTTTCTTATGATCAATTAATTATAACAGGCATTAGCAACGATAACGTTGACAATACCTGTGATAACCAAGGGTGGGTACATAATTCATTATATTATCAACATTACAATAACATTACGAAATTTATTTTTCTATTTAAAAACTAATTTACAAAATTCAAAATTTATGAAATTCAAATGTAAAAATTTCTAATTTAAATTACCCTAAGATAATTTACAAAAATTCTACTGTAAAATGATAAATAGAAAATTGATGTTACCAATAAAATATTTTATTTTAATTTCCTTTTGTTTTCTCGTATTTAGGTATTTATCTTTAGCTTTTCGCTCGTTGTCATAGCAACGAGTCAAACAATTGTAAATTTCCAAG
Source organism: Schmidtea mediterranea (assembly GCA_022537955.1). Lineage (NCBI taxonomy): Eukaryota > Metazoa > Platyhelminthes > Tricladida > Dugesiidae > Schmidtea > Schmidtea mediterranea. The sequence goes on along the minus strand of CM039681.1, from coordinate 81,920,097 downwards.
GTCATATTTTGGTATTTCTTTTTAAAAATTAATTTTATGTATTTTAGGTACTTTAGGCTCTCCTGATCCGCCAGATCTCATCAAGAGGTATCCTCTAGGTTCGACGTCTACTATCAAGTATAATCTTTCATTTTTAAATCATTTTGTTCATTGTTAAGCCTCAGGACATCCAAAAACAATCTGCAAAGAAGATTCCGAAAATTGGAACTTTCTCAATAATAATTTTCATGTTTATGCAAGTGATGTAATTACCGGTATATTTTTATTGTAATAAAGTTGCGGTGTTGATTTATTTATTATTTTTTCTTTTCTACTGTTACAATAATTATCAATACGGATAATTTTGGTAATATTAATAACATTAATAATCATTAAATAATCTTAATAATAAATTTGGTAATAATAATAATCATTTATAATAATAATAACAACGATGATAATAATATTAATAATACTGCTAATAATAATAATAATCATCATAACAACTTAACAACACAGATAATATTAACAATGATGCTGTTAATACAATAATAATAATAATAATAATAATAATAATAATGATAATATTTTAGGGACAATGAGCGTAATGTTGGGCCAGAACGTAAACGGCCTTGAAAAATGTTTAAATGGATCAGAAACACACACGCAAAAATAACACGCAATTTAAATAAACCCACTGAAACATCAAGTAAACCATATAAAATCTGAGAAATAAAAGAATTAAATATAAAATAATAAACATAAAAATAAATTAAAATATTAACAAAATGCACCAAGATCCGCACGATACCTACACAAATACAACAAGAAAACACAACAAATTCGACGAAATTGGAAAAATCAATTAAAGTTCATTAAAGTGAAATTTAAATCGAAAAAATTGAATTAGCAATAATTCAATAAAAATTCTAAATAAAAAATTATAAAAATAAATCAAAAAATAATAAAAATAAATAATAGAATTTGCTAGAAAATAACAAGGTCGAATTTTGTTTTACTACATCAAATTTCACACACCAGAAAATTAGGTATATAAACTGATCCATTTTCACATTAAATTTAACCGTTTTTCGAAACAAAACTTAAAACCATTTTTCAAACTGATTAAAAACCATTTTTGAAAACCAGTTTAAAAACTATTGTGAAATTGTTCAATTCTATTTAGAAATATTACTTTCAGAACCTTTAGGTGAGGAACATTGATATTGGGACCCTCTTTCCACGCCCCGTTCTTTGCATCTCTATAGAGCTCTGCTGGGACGTCGGCGTGGGGAGAGAGGTATTTTGGTTTTATTGTATGATACATGAATTTATGATATTTTATGAATTGGAATGGTAACCTGTTATTTTTGTTTTATAATTAATAAATATTATTTACATAAATTATTTTATATGTTCATAAATTAAAATGTCGAAATTTTTCCGGCCCACAGCCGACACATCACGCAAGATAGTAAAATCTACATAGTACAGATGCATGTAAGTGCGTGGAAAACCGCCAATGATATGTACCCGTGAAGACTCAGCGTGCGCAACGCAGCGGTCGTAACGTCAATATTCATCCCTATAGTTGAATCGAGGAATAAGGAAGAAGTCTCTGGCTACTTCCTCGTTTCTCAGTTCTATAAAATCGACCTAAAATCATATTACATACGGCTTAAAATCACCACACCGAGTAGTCCAGTGGGCACTCAATAAATATAATATGAACATAAGATGCGCCTAAGGCCTATTAAAGGGAAAGGGTACGGGAATAAAATAAATTAAATCGTTGATATAACTAACTAAAATCGATAATGTGTAATAAGCGAATCATTAATATTATACTTGAAAATTTCATAGATAAATAACTCATCTACTCCGCTAAATTAGATTTTTAATTGTTGACTAAAGATACATAACTAGTTGATCAAACTGAATTTGTCTCATTTTCATTAAACTTAAGAAGTTTTACATAAAAATACCTACTTTATTTGTTAAATTCACTCAATTAAGACGACTAAATCTAACGTAATTTATGGATTAAAAATGAAGTTTTATTGAAATAATTTGTTGATTAGCCAATATAAAATTACTTGTTTAATAATAACTGAACTAAAGAACGATGTAGTTTAGACTGAGGTGTTCAGCGATTATAACTAAATAATTAGGACGAAGGTAAAATAGTTTCATTAGTAGAGATTAAATAAATCTTGAATAAGAATAAAGTAGAATTAAATTCACGGATTTAATAGCATGATGTTAATATTACAGTAGTTTGATAGAGTCAAAATAAAGGGTCGACTAAAGTAATTGAAGTGAACCTATGAGAAAACCGAGTAGTGTAAATTAACAACCAAAAATATTACCAAAACTGTCCTTAAATCCAAACTAGCAGAATTTATAGGTTTAAAACAAAGTCTTCTTAAAAAATGTAACAAATTCAGAGGCTGAATTAAAACGATCCTAGACGAAACAAATGAATGATAGTTTAAATCAAATTAATAAAACGTTTAGAATGAGGAAAAGTTTTATTTCAATATTACAAAATAGTTAACTCACGAGAAAATGTCGAATACATAAATTCCATAAAACGAAAACATTGCGACGGCATAAAAATTCCATCTACTTGAGAGCTTCAATCGAGATACCTAGTTTTTCCTTAAAGAATTGGTGATAAAATATGTTCATATCAATCTACCTAATAGCTTACCCAAAAAAGTTCAGACTAATCTGTAAATCGATAATCCTGAAAATGAAATGTTATAAATCAGCGGATGTCACTAAACAGTCTCACTTCCTGTCACCGTTTAAGCCACAAGATCCGCCGGAAGTTACGTGAAAACGCCAAACATACGTCGACGCTTCAGCGATTCGACATCCGCTCTCGCCTTCCAACGATCACCTAATTATAGCATTGTTAAATGAAATTAACGTCAATATTGGATTTAGAAAATTCATAAACCTGTATTAAGATATAGTGATAAGAGTTGTTCGGTCGAACGACAAAATTTATATTAGAAAGCCTGAAAAATGGAAAAATAAATAAACAAACAAAATAAGATATAATACAGGTACAAAGTCCTTAAAATCCCCACTTGCATTCGACGCTATCTCCATCAATATAGCCGCTACCCTTAAAATCAACTCGGCAAGTTCTTAACATCATCCTGCCTAATTAAATAAAACCAGTTGATCAATAGGCTTACCACCTGTGTAATTTTAATTTCACCAGCATAGGCCGCCCGTTTCGAAAGAAGTCCGACCAATTAGAAAGCCACTAGAACTCGATAAGATTAAATCAGATGACACACTCAACAGTGACATAGGCCCTATTCGTTTAACAATTTAACATGGTGAAATTAACGGAGATAATAATAAAGCGTTTTAGACATGTCACCCGAACGAAGCATCAGTCGAAGTGCAGGAAAACAGAGTCAGTCAATAGTTCGACCGACCACGAGGACATCCGATCCGATACATCAGCAATGGCCGTATCCGACTGCCTGGAAGATATTAGGCTTAGAGAAGGAGCCCTGCGGCCTCTCAGAACAGCAATACCCAGCGGCAGAGACCTATACAAACGCACAGAACCTCCTCACCCAATGGGAAAGGGTGCAGGAGCAAGTAGATTTGCAGGTGGTTAAGGCGAGGATGTACCTTGCAAACGTGGTGGAAGACATCCTCGCCGGGCGGATTGCCGTCGCCTATCCACCTCGCCCAGTCCGAGATACCCGAAGACCCTACACAGTGGAGGCTCTCAAACGAAGCCTGAAGCGATATTGTCCCGAAGAGTGACTTAATAATGATAGTTTTATGTAGTGGTTGATTCAAAATATTAGCAATTTGTGTGTTATTTTCTTCTTATAATTAGAGTTATGCATGATTTGGTTTAATGGGATGAGTGACTATTTAACTTAATCAAGGATAAAATAAAATAATCTGTTTAATTACAGCGATGTCGTCCTTACGAATCTTACAGAAGGAATTGGACCACGCGAGACAGGCAAACGCGGAATTACTCGCCCAGATTATCCAATTAACCCGCGAAATGCAACATATGAAAGCAACTTGGACGGATCCCGCAAAGACGAAAACGATCTACCACCGACTCACAGCGGCCCAGAAAGGCTGGGGAGAAGAGCGGCAGCTCAACCAGAGCCTGCGCACGCAGATTCGGGGACTTGAAGTCGCCCTAGCGGTATGCCGGGAAGGTGAAGCGGTAACTTACCCGCTCATCTTCGCCCCAACCCAAATGCCGCAGACAACCACCAAGCCAGCAGAACAACCCATCACTCCAACCAACAATCGCCGACCGGGACGTAAGGAACGTGCCCGACGTCGCGCAACACAACTCCAAAACGACAAGTAGTAAATGATATACATGTGTTTAGATGGAATAGAATAGTTTTAACCTTAGTTGAATTGTTATTTTAACATAATCGTATGCCAACATTGTCCTAAACATTTTCATTACCCGCCAATTCGTTCCACAGTCTAATAGAAAACCTAATCCTGAATAGTTACGAGGGACAGAACAAAGCGAGCATAGGTCTTCTATCGACAGCTCGTGAACCCGAGGGTTGTCCGAGCAACTATAGTACTAGCCAATGGTACTCAATTTTTGCGGGCAATCCACCACTTGAACACATTACCAACGTTGCTTAGCAACGGGTGCCAAGTGGCGATCAGCATCATTTTGTATGGCGTTACTAGGGTCACCGGGAGGATAAGCAAGATTTGAAACCCTGTAACCCACCAGTAATAATAATAATAAAAGAAAATTGTGTTAATGATGGTGTTGGTGGTGCCAATAAGAAAATGTTAACGATAAAAATGTTAACCTGTAGTGGGGGTATTAGTGGGGTACTAGGAATAATAGTACTATATAGTTGGTTATATTATTAGTAATGATATTTAATAATTACAATACTAATAAAAATAATAATATTAATAATAATAATATTTTAGTGATAATAATAATAATAATAGTAGTAGTATAGGTGATAATAACACTAACAATAATAGCAATAACAATAATACTTTAATAATAATGATACTTAACAATACTAGAAGCACACTGAGTAAGTTTTTGAATTTAATAATACTACATAGTTTTTAATAATATTAATAATAATAATAATAATAATTTAATAATAATAATAATATTTTGATAATAATAATAATAATATTAATAATAATAATAATATCAATCTGTATTTAATAATGATTTTAATAATAAAAATGGTAATGAAATAATAATACTAATAATATTATAATTAGTTGATAACTTTAATAATAAAATGGGTGGGTTTAAATATATAACCGAAATAATAAGATAATGTAACCGACAGTAATAACAATGATAAAATTTTATTAATAATAACAATAGGGTCATAAAATAATATTATTGACAGTGATAATAATTATTAAAAATAAATGAAATTAATAATAAAATTTTTAATAATAATAATAATAATAAATATGAGAGATACGTTAATAGTTGTTTTGCAGATTATGGGACGTGGATTCAATTTTTGAAATGAACGGCGTTCAATGTCTAGGTAACGAGTAACGTACAGTCCTTTGGGTAACATTCACAATCGATTTTAACACGTAAATTTGATACGAAAATCTGATCTGTGGCCGATTTAACTTCCTAATGTGATTAGTCGCGAATTTTAATGAGCTATATAATACTTTTATACTGGAATAAAATTTGTTGATCACACCAAAAAATTCTTTCTGATTCTTCTATATGCTAGTCTGTATGTTTTTCATTTGTTGTGTTACAAACTTTATATTTAACCTTTCCCAGGACCTCAACACTACTCTTTCGAGGGTCGGGCGATAGGATTTAGGAAGGGGAGAATACTGGGCAAGCCTGGTTACTACCGGCACCGCGGCTTCCCCCACTAACAACCGGTTCGATCCGGGGTATCGTAAAAACAATTTCATTTTATTATCTTGCTTGCATGTAAGTCTATCTGATAATTCAATAGCATAAAAATTAGTTTAAATAATTTAGAATTAATTCGTCATGATGGAGGTTAGGTGATAAATAGATTAATTGACTATGATGGGCAAACAAAAATATATAGAAAACATATTTTTCAAATAATTTTTATTCCCAATCATAACAATAAATAAATAGAAAAAATAAAAAAAAATATGATTCACACATAGCTTATCAATAACATATAAAATAAATAATGGCTCACTTCAGAGATAATAGTAATTTGTTTACAAAATAAAAATGCATTCATTAAATTTTGCTTAGCCAGCATCGCCTTTTATACCATGATTGTTTGTGTGTGTGTTTTGATGCAGTAAAACAAGGAATTTCTCGAATATTCCAAAATTAATAAAATTTTTATTCTTTTTGATTTAAATTTAAATTTTTACATTTTTATGACTCAAAATTTTTATTAAATTTTTATTTATTTTATTTTTCCTTAAATTTCCGTTTTTAAGTAATTTTAAATTTTCTGCTAAAAACCACACAGGCGTTATCGTGCTGGCTAAACAAAATTAAAAGCGTTTTTATCAGTTTTTGCCCAACACCATAATAGAAAACATACAAAAATACTACTCTCCCCATACCGACATCCAAGTAGAGCTCTACCGAGGTTGCGAGGATGTGACGTGGAGAGAGAGTTTCCAAATAAAACTCTCACTCACCTAAGAATAGATTTTTAAAAACTGTTAAATTCAAACGATGATGATGATTAAAATTGTGTAAAAATGAATCGGTATATATACCTATTTTTTGTCCTTAACCTTGCGTGTTCTTTTTGGTTTATTAAAACAAAATTCGACCTTGGTATTTTCTAGTGTATTCTAATCTTAATTTTTATTATTTTTTAATTTCATTTGATAATTTTTTATTTGAATTTTTTATTGAATTATTTCTAATTCAAATTCTTTGATTTTAATTTCATTTTCGTGAAATTTTCATTTTTTGTTAAATTATCAAATTTCGGTCGAATTTGTTGGATTTTCGTGTAATGTTTATATTTATATCATGCGGATCTTGTTGCTTTTTTTGTTATTATTTTAATTTATTTTTATGTTTATTATTTTATATGTAATTGCTTTTCTCTCATATTTTGCTAGGTTTAATTGATGTTTTCATAGGTTTGAATTCAAAGCTGCATGTTATATTTGCATGTGTGTTACCGATTCATTTAAACATTCACAAGGCCGTTTGTGTTATGACCCAACAGTATTTATACCTATAATTTGGCCTTAACCTTGCGTGTTAGTTTAAATGCGATTAAACAAAATTCGACCTTGAAATTATTTGTGTTATCTAAGTTAAATTTTTATTCATTTCTTAATTTAAATTGGTAATTTATTTTTAACATTTTTAATTAAATTTATTCAGCCAAAAATATTTTATTTTTATTCATTTAATTCATTAATTTTTACTTTTATATAAATGGTCATTTTACGGTCAAATTTTCTTGTTATGATGTTAATTTTTATGTAGATTTCGTGCAGTTCTTGATGCATTTTGTATTTATTTTTTTTACTTTTATGTTTTTGATTTTATATTTTATTTATATTCTCTAAGTTTTTAAAATGTTTAGTTGGTGTTGTATATTGTATTTTAAGTTATCTTGGTGCTGGGTTTTTGTGCTGTATTACTGATGCATTCAAACAATTCTCAAGGCTATTTGTGTTCTGGACCAACAATTTTATATTTATTTATATTCTCTCAGATTTTAAAATGTTTAGTTGGTGTTGTATGTTATATTTTAAGTTATCTTGGTGCTGGGTTTTTGTGCTGTATTATTGATGCATTTAAACAATTCTCAAGGCTATTTGTGTTCTGGCCCAACAAAGGCAAGTTGTATAACTTATATTAGTTTTGTATCTTGTTAACAAATATGATGATATTATTACACGTAGTTTAGATATATTGAATGATATTTTAGAATTGTCAAATTTTGAAAAATATGTTATCATTCCTTATCTACTTTTACCTTATGAGAGTATATTTGAATTATTTTTATGATAAATTCTAGAAAAATTATTCAATTAAATAAATAAACCGTTTGTTTAAATAATTTATCATTATAATTTGAAATCTTTTAAATATGATGTTTTGTATTTATGAGTTATTCTAGGTAATTTACTATAGAAATTTTACTTTTGATTACATTTTTATTGAAATGCATTTATTTCTGAGACATGTAAAAAATATTCATTCGGTATTATTTGATAAGTACTTATTATTAACTAATACATTTATTTGTGGATTTGGAGCTGGTGTTTCTGATATCACTGCACAAAAATTAGAAAATTTGATCATTGAAAGTAAATATTTGCAATTATTGGATTATTTAAATTTCTTAAAGAACAATTCGTTGGAATCAATTGGAATAGAACAATGAAATTTAGTGGCATAGCTCTAATTATGGGACCTACAGTACATTTTTGGTACAGATGGCTAGACAAAATTATTCCTGGAAATTCTCTAAAAATTGTTTGCACCAAGAGTTTAATTGATGGTTTCAGTTTCTCACCAGCTTATATATGTGCTTTTTATTTGATTGAAAAAAGTTTCAATAAAGCGGATAATAAGTCGGGTCTTTTAGGATTGAATATTAACGGATTTAAATATTGGGTTTTTGAGACAGCCCTCGCATCTCCCCTTCAGATTTTCAATTTCAGGTTTCAGATTTTCAATATTTTAAAATTTAATTTATGATTTATTAACAAACTATAAAGTATTATGAAAATTTTTAAATTGGTTTTTAATTAAATCATTAGAAAAATTAATAAAAATAATAACTAGAATTATAATAAATAAAATTTATTAAATTGGGTTTAGCAAACTACTGAATTAAAAATCCTTATTTAATTCGATATATAATTCTATAAATATTGAATTATTTTATTCATTTATTTTGTTTTCAAATTTAATTATTATTAAAACCTAACAATATTTACGTATGAGAAATGTTTCAGGTTTCTGCCATTGAAATATCGGGTCGTATTCGATAATTTTGTCAGTTACTGGTTTGATACCGTTTTTGCTTATTTTTTCAACAAAGAAGAATCCTGATGCGTGACCGATTTGAATTTTTTAATAAATTTTATTTTTTGGAATTTATGATGAATTAATTTCATGAATGATTTTGACTGTTGCAACTGCGTGGGCGGGTTTGGTACACCAAGCCCCGTTGAGATAAATTCCGCTATTTACTGGTTACACCTGATTCAGTTCATTAAAGTGTAACGGTGTAACCTTTATAGGCAGAATCCGAGCTTCAAAGTAACCACAACCAAAGACGATGATTTTGATGCCGCATTTTTTTTATTTGTAATTGATTTTTAATATTATTATTATTAACTATTATTATTATTATTATTATTATTATTATTATTATTATTATTAATAAATAATTAAATAAATTTGGCAACGATTTAATTAAAAGATTTAAAATAACAAATTTAAAAAAACAAAATTTTAAAAATTTGACATTATTATTATTATTATTATTATTATTATCATCATTATGATTATCATTATCATAATAGAAAATAATCCTAATAATAGTTCCCATCTGAGGTCTCTGTGATGATTTGCATACGATCGTCTCTCTAACTGCCTGCTTATCCACCTACATCTAACAAATATATATTCTGCTTGTTATGAAATTAATTACGATTTCTAACACTTGTACTTTATCTGAACTGAGTGAAAATATTGCCATTTTATAAAAATATTTTTATCGTCTTGTAGTAAACATTTATCACTTTTACTATGGCCTTTTTCTGCGAATGAATGAAGAAGTCAATTCACTGATTTTTAATTACATATAAATCATCCAGAGTATTATTTATTTATTATTTATTTATTTATTTATTTGTTTGTTTATATTTTGTCCATCTGCCGTCCGAAGGATGAGGAATAATATCATGAAATTTTAGATGTATTCTTGAATGTTTTAAATAAGTTTATTTATTCTTTTATAACATAATATTCAATTAGAAAAATGTTTTATTTAATTATAGATGTCAAGTTTCATAAATTGATTTAAAATGTGCGCTTTGATTAAGTTTTAAATTTTGAAGAATTTTTAAAATATTTTGTCAGCCAATTATTTGTATCATTATTCGATAAATTCTTTGATCAGTAACATCTTTTTTTTATTTTTTAATTATTAATCAATAATAAATATAATTTAACACGTATTAGTGGTTGTAGAATTTATTCATTTGAAAAATATCCTTGCAGAAAATTATTTTTAAAAATAAAACAATAGATTGATTGAATGTATAAAAAGTAATTTATTGTTTTATTTTTATTTAGAATTATTTCTTTAACCCTTTTAATACGGTTCTTATATTTTTTAGATTATTCTATTTCTTCAATCTACATTAAATTTATTTAAAATTTATGAAAATAATAATTTATTATCTTAATAATAACAAAAAAAACAGTGCTATAAATACTGTATAAGCATGTTGAATAAAATCAAATGTTTCAACAACTTGGAAGTAATTTAAATAATATTTTTTTCTGAAAAATAATACATATAACGTTAAGGAATTTATAATAACAGTGGGGAAATTTCATATTGTCGTCAAGAAATAATAGATTATTAACCTGTTGGGCCAGAACACAAACGGCCTTGTAAATGTTTAAATGAATCGGTAACACACATGCAAATATAACATGCAGCTTTAAATTCAAACCTATGAAGATGTTGGGGTATCACGAAAAAGCATAGTAAAATCGATAAAACACAAAAAATGATAAAAGTGCAATATTAATTAAAAAATTTATAAAAATTCGAAAGTAATATTGATCGGGGGAAATTGGTATGGTTGAACGCCAAATTGGGAGACGAGTCCAGAAATAATAATAAAAACTTAGTGAGGGGTCCCTAGAAAATAATATAATATAAAAAAGGAAATTAATTAAGCAAAATTAATTACTAATGGTGTTGGCGTACTGGGTAGAACTTTATTTTTTGTTTTAACCTACTCTCACTTATTTTTGTCTGTTCCCTTTGGTGGGTTACAGGGTTTCAACTCTTGCTTATTGTTCGGGTGACCCTAGTAACGCCATACAAAATGTTGCTGATCGCCACTTGGCACCCGTTGCTAGGCAACGTTGGTAATGTGTTCAAGTGGTGGAATGCCCGCAAAAATTGAGTACCATTGGCTAGTACTATAGTTGCTCGGACAATCCTCGGGTTCACGAGCTGTCGATAGAAGACCTATGCTCGCTTTACTTGGTCCCCTACGTGGAAATGCGAATTAAATTTAGACTGATTGGTGTAGGTGATTTCGAGTCTACCCCACTATGACTGAATACATGAGAGATGATTTATTTAATGAACAAAGGACATGCATAATAAGTTAAGTTGATCGACTTGACGCTTGTGCGGCTCGGCGTCGGGCCCGTTCCTTGCGTCCCGGCCGGCGAATGGTTGGTTGGATAGCTGTCGATTTTGAGCTTGGTGCGGCACCATCAGCGACACGTTGACTTGGCAGTTGGGAAGGGGCGAAGATGAGCGGATACGTTACCGCTTCCCCTTCCCGACAGGCTGCTAGGGCAACTTCTAAGCCCCTGATCTGTGTGCGCAGACTCCGATTGAGCTGGCGTTCTTCGCCCCAGCCTTTCTGAGCTGTGGTGAGTCGTTGATAGAGAATCTTCGTCCGTTTGGGGTCTAAACAGGTCGCCTTGACCTGTTGCACTTCGCGAGTTAACTGCAGTATCTGGCTGAGTAGCTCCGCGTTTGCCAGCCTAACGCGGGCTATCTCGTTCTGCATTAGTTTCAGGGCCGACATTTCTATAAAGAAAACATATCAATTTTGTCTAATAAGGGGAACTCTAATTATTTCAAACATGATTATAGCGGAAATCTCATTTAAAACAAAATTCTAAGAGGACAATTCATTATAATTTATCATTAATAACATCACTAAAGTAAAATGTCAGAATGATTATGCCTGGTGATTCAGGACTCTGCGAGGAACTTCCTGACACCTTCTTCCGGGGAGTAACCGGGAATAATGGGCACTGGTCGTCGGAGGTTGCGTGCCGGTCGAGCCGGGTACGTCTCCGCGATGCGTCCGACGAGGATGTCCTCTTCAACGTTGGCGAGGTACATCCTCGCCTTCACAACCTGTAGGTCGACCTCTTCTTGGATCTTCTCCCACTGAGCCAGCAAGCTTCGAGCATGGTCGACAATCTCCTCGGCAGGATACTGTTCCTCCTCTGGTCGGTATGGGTCATTTCCTCTGCCTAGTATTTGCCATAGAGACGGGCACGATCGTTTCGGGCGTGGCTCGTCGAGAGTCATCGATGGGCGCGCTCGTTTCCAGGCTCGGCGCCATTCATCGGCTTCTTGTTTCGAAATCGAATTTGGCAACATGAATTTTTCTGAAATAAGTAAACGTCATATATTCTCTTACTAATAAGGGCATTATATCAACAATCTCGAGTTCATGCAATCTTAAATCATCAGTTAATTCTAGGAGGTACATTGACTGGTTAAATTAGCTTTCAGTGAACTTGATAGCCGAGCTGGAATTGTAAGGATTATGGCGATGAAATGTATGGGTTTGTGTGCTGGTGATTTCTATAGTTCTTTTATGCTGAAGAAAGGTGATGGGGGCAGAATATGTAATGTATGTCTATAGATTGCAAATTGTCTGAGCTAGTTGGGTTGGGTTGGACCGGACCAGATTTATGTGTGGAAGAATGTCTGTCTATGTGACCTAGTTATTTGAGGATCAAATTCATTTAACATTACTGCTGTTGGGGGAACACATGTTCGCGTCGGTTATATGCGTTAACGTAATCATTAACAGTTATTGCAATTATTAATGCTTATCGAGTTACCAACAGTTATCGTAATTATTAATGCTTAACGTAATTACCAGCAGTTATCGTAAATATTATTGGTTATCCATCCGTATTTGTCTAATTATTACTCCAACGGAAATGATTGTTTATATATTTCATTCTTTCTCGCGAGGGTTAATTATCGGAACGGATGTGCCGAATCGGATGCGTTGGAAACTATTGATCCTTATCCGGTCACGATATCCGTTCGTGCTTCAATCATCGATAGTTCATCGTGATTCACATATTCAAATCTACTATTCGAAATTTACTTTGTCTGTTTCTCTAACAGTTGACGTTGGAATTATCGTGGATCTAGTTTTGTGCGCTCATTTCTGTTGGGTGGTACTTAAGTTGTCATGGTCGGTGCTGTCCTATCGGGGATTTGTGGTTAGGTAATCTATTTTATTCTCTTACTGATTAATTTATTGTCTATGGGCTTGAGGAACTACGCTGGGTGAAGAGTTGCTTGCGACAATTATTCGGATGGGGTCGATCGTTGATGGTTCTCGATGTTACTCATAAATCAGATCGTATTGTGAAAATTAACAGTTGGAATTCATATCGGTGGTTGGCTAGAATGAAATTAAGGAATTATAAAGCTATAATATTACATTAGTCGGTCGATTTAATGGTTGGAAAAAATTTCTTTAGTTCAATGCAATAAATGTTCTCCGTTTTGTTGTTGATTTTAAAAACGTTTCATTGTTATTGGATCATTTCGCGCTGAAATTCATCGATGTTTGGGTTTGGAGATATTTGTACCTTATTTATGGGGAGATTTAAAAGGTATTGTTATTATTTCAGTTAGAAGTATGAACAGATTGCATCGTTTTAATTCCTTTAACTTACACTACTAAACATTTGACTAATGAGCATTTCATTAATTCGGCTAACATCTTAGTTTAAAACGTGAATTCCTCTTACTTTCCCCTAACCTATTTTGATTTTTATTGGTGGATTACTTTACTATTCCGTGGAAATTAGTTTAATTTCCTCGAAATTTATTGGATCAAATTTTCCGATCGATCATCCTGAGTTTTCCTTACTAATTACCTTAGAGATTTTTTCTTATCGTTAACTTAGGTTAATCAATAGATAGGTTAATCAATTTTAATAAACTATTTCCAACGTTTGACTTAATAACTCTAAGATTTACTTTCCTTTTACACCAGGGTGGTGAGAGTTTTATCTAAGTTTATTTTATTACTACGCAAGCTGCTTTAATTTTTATCAAGGACTTGATCTAAGTTAAACCCGTGAGTCGCATAAATTCTTTAACCATCATTTTATCTAAATCCAATAAAAGTAAGGAAATATTTACTTTTAATGAAAACTTTTTAACTCGATAGATAAAATCAGTTTAAGGGACTCACTGAGTTGCTTACAATATTGCTATTTTTATTTTCAAGTGCAATTTAACGTACTACTAATTAAATTATTTTCCAATATTAGTTCAAATCACCGAATGATATATTTATAAGTAGTTTACCTTTACTCTATTATTTAATTTGATGAAAAAAATTATTTGTAACTAGTTTTATCCGTAATTTAATCTAATTTACTCTATGAGATAATTAATTTTATTTTTTTAAATCCTTAATTTAATTTAATTCTAATCAATTTATTTTTTGTTTTTATTTAATCCATAAGGTAATTTAAGTTAATGATAATTGTTTCGAAAGTAAATTCAATTTAGTACATCAATGATCAAATTAATTCAAATTGTTAATTCAGGTTAACTCTATCAACGATTTTAGTTTAGTTTATCCCCGTACCTTTTCCCTTTAATAGATCCTAGGCGCATTTGTGTTTACATTATATTTATTGAGTGCCCACTGGACTACTCGGTGTGATAAGTTTAAGCCGTGTGTGATGTGATTTTAGGTCGATTTTTCTGAATTGAGAAACGAGGAAGCAGCCAGAGACTTCTTCCTTATTTCTCGCTTCAGCTATAGGGATAAATATTTACGTTACGACCGCTGCGTTGCGCACGCTGAGTCTTCACGGGTGCATATCATTGGCGATTGTCCACGCTCTTACATGCATCTGCACTGTGTACATTTTGCTTTCTTGCGTGATGTGTCGGCTGTGGGCCGGAAAAATTTCGACAGATTTATTTAACAAATTATATATATGAAACAATTTATGCATAATAATGTTTATTAATTATAAAACAAAAATAACAGGTTACCATTCCTTGCCATTCCATAAAATCATAATTCATATACCATAAAATAAAACCAAAAATACCGCTCTCCCCACGTCGACGCCGAGCAGAGCTCTACTGAGATGCAATGAACGTGACGTGGAAAGAGGGTTCCACCATAAATATTTCTCACCTAAATAATAATTGAAAATAACTGTAACTTCGAAGATAGTTCAAAAAACGTTTAAGATTTTCAAAAAATTTTAACAATTTTTAAAAATGGTTTTGTTTCGAAAAACGGTTAAATTTAATGTGAAAATGGATCAGTATATATACCTAATTTTATGGTGTGTGAAATTTGATGTAGTAAAACAAAATTCGACCTTGTTATTTTCTAGCAAATTCTATTATTTATTTTTATTATTTTTTGATTTATTTTTATAATTTTTTATTTAGAATTTTTATTGAATTATTACTAATTCAAATTTTTCGATTTAAATTCCACTTTAATGAACTTTAATTGATTTTTCTAATTTCGTCGAATTTGTCGTGTGTTCTTGTTGTATTTGTGTAGGTATCGTGCGGATCTTGGTACATTTTGTTATTATTTTATTTTATTTTTATGTTTGTTAATTTATATTTAATTCTTTTATTTCTCAGATTTTATCGGGTTTACTTGGTGTTTTCGGGTTTGCTTTAAATTGCGTGTTGTATCTGGTGTGGGTTTCTGATCCATTTAAACATTTTTCAAGGCCGTTTACGTTCTGGCCCAACACCTTCATCAACTCAAGTTTCTACTAGGGTAATTCCTATCTTCCCCAGACGCCCCACAATTTGTACATAACCACTGTATACCCATGAGCAAGCCCATGTTGGTACTGTATACAGTAGCCGAGAGTCCACAAGCAGGTGAGCCCCGTTTCCAAGACTACTCCCTGAGATAATCTCGCTTTCGGGTTCCTGACGGCCGATAGAAGGACTTACGTCTAATTCATTTATCTATTTCCTTCAATATTGGCACCCACTTTCCCATCTATTACCATCGATTATATGTGTACGTCCGAGTCAGAATTCCTTTAAAGTCTTATTTAAGTTATTGGCGAGTCTTAGCACACCTTGCTGCCGGAAATGTACTCCTTTGCGACCTGGCCGCTTATCTATCTTTGGTCCGTTAAATTTGATTAGCATTAAATTTAAATAATTAATAAATTAATTTTAACTTCTAAAATATAGGACATTTCCCAAAGAAAATTGGATTTATAACTTTTGGAAAATTCTGATCCTTAAATTATCTAAAAACTTCCAATTTACCTCTGAATTAATTATTAAAATTTCGAAACAATATTGGTAACCTCGAATTTTGTTTTAATTTGGAAAATCTTTTCCTTAAGTAATTGGCGAAAATTTAAATTATTATATAATTAATTGCAATTTGCTGTTAAATCAGCAGTTTTTAGGATTGGTAAAATCTCCTGATTGCTGTCCAAAGAAAATAAAATCCTTTTAACATCTACAATTTTCCTTTCACTCACCTCTACTCTCTCGTTTCTCAACATATTCTTTTTAAAGGTTTAAAATCAATTTTTCAACAATCATAATTATTTCAATTTTCAATATTTTAAATTAAATACAACTTTCCAATCATCTTATTCACATACATCAAGCTTCACCAATCTTATTTTATGCTCAGGCAAACCTCCATACATCTTTTTCTCATCTGTGTCAAACATATTGAAACTTATTTAAGAAATTTAACAAATAAAAATTCTATTTCACAATGACAACAACAAAAAGAAAATAAACGAAAATAAAGATAGGGTATAATCAGTCATAAATAATTGTTAATTAGTTTGTCGACGCGAAACTTGGTTATCCACAAGAATCGGCTTTTATTCGTCGATGTCGACGGGAAATCTTCGTTTTCTATCGATTCTTAGTTCGTTGGATCTGACTTGGGGAACCGAGTGACAGAGCTCGTCCCCAAATTCGTCCGTCCAATAACCGATTGAAGTAGAGGGCTTGTGATTTTCGTCCGTTTCACCGGCACCGATTTGGATGGCAACTTCTCCGGATTCAATCGTTTCCGGCAGGTTTTCAGCATCTTTCACTAGTTGTGCCTGTTGTTCGGCGACTAGCATCGCTGCTTCTTCCAGAGTCTGGGCTGCATTTTTTAGCAGGGTGACTCCCTCAGCCCGACGTCGTTCACGGCGACGCCGGTTTTTACTGGGGTTATGTTTCTTGCTAATTTTCGGCATTTGTGGAGGGCCAGTTGTGGCCGTTTCGGGTACGTGTTCTGCAGGGATTATATTCAGTTTGATCGCCAGATCACGGCCGGCCAGACGTTTTTTCAGTTCAGTTTCGTTGAAAGAGGCTGTTAGGACGGCGCTCTGGTTGTTGATCATTATCCGTTGCGCTCGGTTCTCGGCGATGAGATCTTCGCGACACCTGGTGAGTCGGTGAATTTGTTTGTGGAGGGCTTCCACAGCCTCGGGGGCGAACCACGTACCGAGCGTGCGTTCGTGTTCTATGACCAACTGATCATATTTCCTTCGGCATTCCTGGTGGGATTTGTCATCGTTATTGAGAATTGATGGGTTAGATTTTTCCGATCTCTGCGACGTTAATTTCGGGATTTTATATCCAGTCTGCATATTGTCAACGATCTTCTTAACAAACAAAAATAAAAGAAACTGAAAGGAAATAGTTTAGTAAAAAGAAAATTTTTATCAATTTAATAATAGAGATAATAAGAGAAAATAATTAATTAGGACGTCAAATCACACCATCCTGCACCAAACTAATATTTAATATTAATTTCTACGATGCCGGTTTTCGTGTACATATCTATTGCTGATCTGCTGACAATAATTTTGTACAAAAGAAAATGAAAAATATTGATGCTCCGGTCATTGCGATTCACGTTAAAATATTTTTCCATCTTTTCGTTTTGTTGAATTCGTTTCGGTTTATTGTGTTATGCATTTATTCCTATACTTAACCCTAGTCGTCCCCTTTGTTAAAATTGACTTCTCGACAGGCATTTAAAAAAAAATTTTTATATCTCTACTTAGACATCTTACCAATGTCAACCCCCTAGGTATGTTGATCTACCCGCATTTTACTCATACCGCTCCGACCAACATTGATAATGGCCGCCACGGTGAATTACGACGGTGTCCTACCCCGTGATCAGTGTAACGAGACCTGACCAGACTAGGCAGACACCGAAGGGTGGTTTGTGACCAAGTAACACGTCGACATCCTGCCAACTTAACGGCCGGAATCGAATATTACTTTGCCATTCCCCACAATTAATGCACCAATATATAAAATTAAATTTAGGGGGACCTGTCGCAGATACTAAAAAGTATCGCGGCCATCCATGATAATGAAAACAATTAAAGTGCATATCAAAAATGTATTCAACATAACGATACAATAAACAAAAATTACCTACTGCTAAAGTGCGAATTGGTTTCAAAATTTCAAAATGAGATTTTATGAAAATTTTTAAAGGTTAATAATTGTGACAATGGCTATTGTATTTATACTGTTTTCGTGCGTGTGTGCGACCAATCAGCTAATTTCGAATCTTTTTTGGCCATTTTTTCTGGTTTTTTGATGGCTTTTATTTAATTTTATATTTTTCTCTTTTGTTATTTATTTTTCTTAATTTTTCTTTATTAATTTTATTAAATTTGCATTTTTATTTTTTGCTGATTCTTATTCTGGTCGCCTCCTCCGCCTGTGTATTTTCTAAACCTTATTTTGTAAGGTTTTGGCGGTTTTATATTTTTACTCTATTTTTCCATGTATATTGCATGCGGAATTTATTAATTATTTGTTTTACTTAATTATGTTATTTTTTATTTTGTTTTATTTAATGTTTTTATTATATTTTTAATTTCTGTTTGCGGTGCGTGCTTGTTTTACAAATAGCCATTCTCACAACTTTTCGACAGGACTT
Source organism: Schmidtea mediterranea (assembly GCA_022537955.1). NCBI lineage: Eukaryota > Metazoa > Platyhelminthes > Tricladida > Dugesiidae > Schmidtea > Schmidtea mediterranea. Next base: position 81,901,131 of record CM039681.1, on the reverse strand, counting down.
TTTTCCTAGTCATTTTGTTTTGTTTTAATGATGGATTATAGCCCAACAATGGGAAGCCCGAGTCAATGGGAAACCCGAGAGACGTGGAAAATCCGAGAGCTGAAGAAAACCCGAGAGATAAGGAAAACCCGGCGCACAGACGGAATAATAAATTAGCCTAAACAACATTAAATGGGCGCCACTAAGTTACGGAGAGGTAGTTAATTCGTAATTAGTAATTTGGTAATGGACCAAACGTTGTTGACAAATGTCGGTCTGGAAAGTAATTATTAATGATAATTTAATAATGCAGAACATATTGTTGACAATCGTCGGAAAACAGTCTGAGCAGGAGTATAAAAGAAAGAGGGAAAAACACGAAAGGACCACAATTCATCAGACAAGAAAAGAGAGCCACAATTCACCCGACAAGAAATGAGAAACATTATCAACCAGGCAAAAAAGGGCAATCATTATTAACTAGATACGAAAGAGCAGATATTGTTAACTAGAGTGAATCGACGTGAACGAGCAGTAACTAGGTTAGTAGAGAAATCCAAATCCAAGTAAAAGTCAAGGTTATCTATCAGACAGGGTGGTTCTCCCTTGGACAACCTACCCTAAGATAAACCGAGCCAAACAGTGGTTAAAGGGTGCAAATCAAGTAGTGAAATTGTGATTATAAATATTGAACCAAACGAATTGATCTGTTTTTGTGATAAAGTGCAAATAAAATTATTCTGTGTTGGGTTTGCTTATTTGATCGAAAAAGGGACACGAGGAGTCAGAGGGAACCGACTTTCAATAATAATAACCCAACATTTTGGTGAGCCCGACGTGATTCAAAGTCGTCGGAAAATAGTGCTGAAAATAATTGAATTGTTAAAAAGAGACGAAGTGATTCGAAGTTGGCTGAGAATAGTTCGGAAAATAATTGAATTGTTTAAAAAGAGAAAAACTGGAAAAAAAAGAGAGTGTCAGAGCAAAAATAAACTGAAAAGAGAATAAATTATTGAACTAAAAGTAAACTTTCAAATTATTGAGAAACTTCGTGATTCATTACGACAGAATTTATAAAGAAAATTATTATAGAAGAAATTCCAAAATTAAAACAAAAGGTAATATTAAAAATTGTAACATTTTAAAATTTAGACGAGAAAAATTTGTACAAAAAAGATTTTATAATTTGAGAAACCAGAAGCAATCAGAAATAATGGCGAGCAATTCCATTAATAATGATCAAACCCCGGTGTCTACTGTGACAACCCCTGTTTCCAATATCCAAGCAAATATGTCTGCTAGTAATGATTATGCAAGTTGTCAGAAACTACCAGTTCAACAATATGGAGGAGATCCTGTCGAATTTGTTGATTTTATGGCTGATTACTATATGTATGCCACTGCTTACGGATGGAGCCAATCGATCATGGTGCAACGGTTACCATTATATTTAAAAGGAGCAGCGACAGAGGCTTGGCAACAAATTGATAAGACTCATTGCCAATGATTGGACCAAGTTGAAAGATGCCTTAGCAGCTAAATTAATTGGTGGTGATATCAAACGAATAATGTGTCAAAAGTTTTACAATCGAGTGCAGAGGCCAGACGAGTCGGTAAGTGAATTTGCTTATCATTTGACAGCCCTTGCAGAGAAAGCTTTTGAAATTAAACCCGAACAAGTTGATGTGGTGAAGCAAGTGAAGGAATTGTTGCAAGACCAAATTTTGACAGGAGTTAAAAAAGAAATTAAAAAGGCCCTATGTTATATAGATTTCAACAATTTTGATGAGCTAATTAAAAAGGTTATGAAGATTGAATTGAATTTAAAAACTACTCAACCAAAAGCAGAATCTTTTACAACTATTGATGAATCTAGAGACAGATCAGTATCGCCAATCAAAAATAATTTATTCCAAAAATCTACCAGTCCATCACCAAAATTTAGAGTAAAGTTTGAGCCAAGAAAATATACAAGTAGTCCAAACAAGGAGCGAGAAAGACCAGTTCAGTGTAGTCATTGTCAGAAATTGGGACATAATATAAATCAATGCTGGTTTAAAAACAATGCCCGAAGAAGTCCAAGTCCTGTCCAGTGTGATCATTGCCAGAGAAAGGGACATAGTAATAGTCAATGTTGGTTTAAAAATGAAGAGCAACGAAGTCCAAAGAGGATGTGGCCAGATTGGTTGAAAAGCAATGGTGGGAAAAGTTTTAATAAAATGAGCACCAATAGTCAGCGAATTAATGATAATATACAATGCTATAATTGTGGAAAGAGAGGGCATGTATCACGAAATTGTTTTGCAAGATCAAGATCTCCATCAACGTCACCGTCACCTCAAAGAGATAGAGTTAATTTACAAGGCCGAATTCAATGTCATTCATGTAGAGGTTGTGGGCATATGGCGAGGTCATGTCCCAGGAATAATGAAAGATTTCAAAAGCCAATCTTAAAGAAAATTAGATTCCAAAGTGATAAATCACAAGCAGACAACGTTGCTTTTGTGCAGCCAGATAATTTTAATAATAGAATTGAAGACGAAGTGAAACAAATGAGTCGACGTTTGGATCGTTTAATATGCAAATTTGAATCTGATGAAGAGACAGATAACTACATGATGTATGAGTCGCAATCAGAAGCATCAGAGACAGAGTTGAAAAAAATGATGATTAAAGATGATCTGCAAAGCGAAAAGGCAATAATGATTATATCGAGGATTAACAGATTAATAGAATCAAGAGCAACGGAAACGTCTAAAATAATGACATCATTACTGGAATTGAGTCAAATGCCACTGAGTGTACAAAGATTGAAAAATGTAATTGAACTATGTGCTGATTATTATGAGGTGAATTTAAAAGATAGAGATGAAATATCAAATATGATGAAAATATTTGGCAAAGCGTTCAGAGAAAATAAATGGTTAGATTTTATTTTTATTGATGTTGTAGATGAAAGTAGAAATAGTGTGATCTGTATTCGTTGTGAAATTGGGGATTATGTTAAAGATTTAAAAGAGAGATTAAAAGAGAATAATGGAAGACAGATAATAAAGGTGAAATTTAAGAATAGGTATTTAGAAGACGATGAATTTTTAATAGATTGTGGTTTTATACCTGGAAATAAAAATAAATTGCAGGTTGCGTGTATGAGTAGAGAAGAAGTAGCGAAAAAAAGTGATTCACAAGAAATAATTGGAGACTTAAGAGATGCTTTAAGTGAGTGGGATGGAGTTAAAATTACGGAGAAATTAAAATTAATTGATAAAATAGAACTACAGGAAAATGCTAAACTAGAAATAGTAAACATAATACGACCATATTTATATGATAAATCGAGGTATGGAGAAAAATTGAAATGTTTGATGCGAAGATTTGGTAGAGAATTAAGAGAAACTAGAATGGAATTAAAACCATTTATTATAGCAATAGATTATGAAGATTGGGGAAAAACAGAGTATATAGAGGAACATTGGTGTACAAAGGTTCAGAAGTTACGAAAAAGAGCTGCAAATCAAATAGGAAAAGATGGAATTATTGTATTGATGTTCAAAGATGAAGAGTTAGATGATGATGAATATTTATATGATTGTGGATTTAAACCACAGGAATTAGATGAAAACGGATACCTAGATGCTGGGCAGGGTATTTAGTAAATTGTATAGTAGCAATAAAGGAACAGAAAGTAGATTCAGTGGATAATTCGGAGAATTCAAATACAGATATAGAGGAAGATAACGTAAACGGAATAGAAGAAACAAAAGTAGATGAAATTTTCAGTGATAAGGACGAAAATGAATTGAATAATAAAATTCAGGTAGAACATTTTGAAAAACAAGAAATTTTTGAGGCACCAAGAGGTGAAATAAATAGTGAAATAATTGTTAGGAAACCTAGAACTTCATATGAGATAAAGCGGAGTTTAGTGAGCATTGAACAGGAAGTTGATGAAACAAAAATAATCTTAATGGGCTTGATTAAAGCAGTATATCCGATGTTTGAAATAAAAATGGATGTAGAGTATGAGTTAGGAAATATAGTAACTGAAATGAAAAACAGACTTCCAGGTGTTGTGCAAAGATTTGGAGAAAACGATAACTTTTGTGATAAGAAACTAATTGAAAATTTGATTAAAAATGGAATTGACAAAGAAGTAATGTTAACAAGTTTAACATATATGGTCTTAGAAATTGGAGCTCATGCGATAGCAGAAATGGATAATTTGGAAAATTTGATAGATGTAGCGGTACGAACCTCAAATGAATATTTTATGAAGTGGGTTAAAAATAATGGAGGTTGGAAGAAGTTGAATAATGATCTTACAGTAAATGAAGGCGATGAAAAAAATTACCATACAAACCATTAAATGGAAAGGATAGCCCGAAGCTAAGGAAAAAGATGATATTTCCATGGGCAATAGTTATGCTCTTTATTTTTTGTACAATAACTACACAAGCTACAGGTATGACAGCTTACGATTGTTCCCAAACAGAAATGGGGAAAATTTATTCGGTGGTGGACATGGCAGAATGTCCGGATGCATACCCAAAGAAATTAAAAGTAGAAAATGATGTAAAATATTATGTGTATCAGGAATCTGATTTACGGCGAGCCAAAGTTAGAGAATGTATTGCGAAGCGAACTACTTTTGTAATATTCTGTGGTAAATGGAGCCACACGTCATTGATAAAAATGTACGCTATTCCACGACCAGTAGAGGTAATGCCAGAAAACTGCTTAGCTGCGTTTCAAACAGAGGAGTTAAAAATTAATCCGGAAATGAAATTAAAAGCCAAAGTAAATCACAGAATAAGAGAGACAGTTGTTGTAAAGGGAGTAATACAACAAGATGGAACGTGCGAAGGAGAACCATATAAAGTAAATGGGAAAATTATTAAACAATCAGTGGTGATTGAAGAATATTTGACAGAATTAAGAGAATTTGAAGGAGTTTTTGATTATGAAACAGGAAAACTTCAAACGCATCCGTTTTGTAATATGAGACAAAGTAATTGCCAAACCGGAGAATCCATTTTAGTATTTGACGTTAAAACTGATATATGTAATTTAGCGCATTTAAAAACTATGACTTTCAAAGAGTTAAGTGGAGAGCAATTTAGAGAAAGCCCCGATAATTTCAATATAAACTATAAATCGAATGGCACAATTAGGTCAACTCCAGTATGGACGAGGAAAACCACACCAGTATTAATGTCGACATTACCAACAGATGGTATGCGTTTTATAAAAAAGGAGGCTACCAATAAATGCGGGCAAATGGTTTATGCAACAAATTACAAAGGTGTTTACGTATCAAAAATGATGGTGCAGGAGGCGAAAACTAAAATACACACAAATGATATTAAACTCACTCACTATTTTAACAATAAAATTGATTATTTGTACCATTTTAGTCAAAACATAATAGAGAATATATATCGGGAAATGATTCTAAATGATTGCAAATTGAATAAAGAGATACTTAGAAACAGGATGGCAATGGCCATTACAAATCCAAACTTAGTAGCACCTATGCTAATATCAGAAAACGATGTATTTGCCAGAATCCTCATAGAGGTCCTATATAGCTACAAATGTAAAGCAGTTACAGTAAAAATTATGAAATACGAAAAATGTACAAATGAATTGCCGGTGAGTATAAACGGAAAAATGCGATTTATGGAACCCATAACAAGAATATTACTGGACGAGCATACTAAGCCAAAAATTCTTCAATGCAATAGATTACTTGCTCCGTTGTATCGCTTAGCACAGGATTCATGGATAGCATTACTAGATTACCGAGGAGTGAGAACTCCGGATAAATTAGAATTAACAAATCTAGAATATCTAGTAAATTTTACATCCCTAAATAAAATGGCACAAATGGGTTTCTATGCAAGCGAGGATATCGAAGAAGCTCAAAGAAATTTGTTATTTCCGTCTAAAAAGGAACGTGTAATCTCAGAAATGATTGATACAATTTTGCCTAACGGGGAAGGTAAAGTCAATTATGAATACCTTCTAACACCAGATCACTTTAGAAAGGCAACATATAAAACGATGAAAAGGATCTGGGGGAAATTCATGTTTTTAGGACAAGCATGCGCAGGCTTAATTGAATTCTATGTTGTAATCATAACAATAAAGGTAATAATGTCACAAATATTATCGGCTCATAGAATATACGTAATATCCGGATGGTCATGGAAAATAATTATTGGTTGTTTTCCACTTTTAGCGAGATTTTTCATTACTCATCATCAATATAGAGAAATGGCAAGTGTGAGAGCCCAACTGAAAACCGATCAAAAAAGTGAAGTGTCTCTATGTGCAGCAAGTGATCACAATAATGATAATAACGATGACATCAATAATAATAAAAAGGAGCAAAGATATTTTCAAAAAGGAATTATGAAGAGTGAGAAAAACCCAGAGCTACAATTTTTATTAGAACCTATGCCAAAACTAAGCGGAATTGAAACACTTTCAAAGTGGTATACACCAACGTTTTTGCCAACGGCACCGAAGTATCCAACTTAAAAATTAAAAGAAATGAAACCAGTAGAACATATTCAATTTGAATTAGATAACATTGAACCCACGAGCGCTGAAATTGAACGGAAAAACATGCTCGGATTACCATGCAGTTATGCAATGATGGCATTAGGAAACAAAGGCAAACAGCCTCGAATAAACATTCTAATCAATAGAAGAAAAGTGGAAGCTTTATTAGATTCAGGTTCCAGTAATACTATAGTATCAGATGATTTGTTGACAATGGAAGAGAAATCAAAGATGAAACCAACAAGTAAAGTAATAAGGTCAATGTCGCACAATGTTTTAAGTATAATTGGGAAATTAAAAGCTGAATTAATCATTGGTTATCACGAATTAGTGCATTATGTGTCAGTGATGAGAAATAGTCCTGTCGGATGTTTAATTGGTATGGACGTAATGGAACAACTACAAGGAATTTCTCTTGATCTAAAAACTGGGAGATTAATGAAAGGACAAACAGATGAAAAAAGACATAAGGTGAGAGAGGTATTTTTAAATCAGACGCTAGAATTGCCAGCAAGAAGTGAGATAATATATTATGCAGATGTGTTAGATGTTTCAGATGACGAGTGCATATTTGAACCAAATGAGAAGCTAATAGAAAAATATGAAATTCCAATGTGTGATGAAGTGGTAAAGGTCAAAGACCAAACAGTGCCAGTGAGAATAGTAAATCAAAACACAAAACCCATCCAAATGAAACCAAAAACCAAACTGGGAAAACTAACGAAGTTTGAAATAGAGAAAACCCCAAAATTACCGAGAAATATTAAAATTTACAAAGAGCCACAAGTCATTAGTAATGATTTAACAGAATCACAAAAATGGGAATTCACAGAGTTATTAAAGAAATATAAAATGGTGTTTGCAAAACACGAGTACGATTTGGGACTCACCCAAGTAATTGAACATGAGATACCATTACTTGATGAAACTCCGATTAAATTGAAACCGTATAGAATTCCGTATATACATCAAGAGGAAAGTGATAGGAAGATAAAAGCAATGAAAGAGTTCAAAATAATACGAGATAGTTCTTCACCATTCTCATCGTCAATAGTAGTTGTTAAAAAGAAAGACGGCGATCTGCGATTTTGTGTTGATTATCGGAAATTAAATCAAGTTACGCGAAAGGATACATATCTTATTCCAGTTCCACAAGAAATGTTTGATCAAATGGGAGAAGTACAATTTTTCACAGTAATCGATCTTAATAAAGGTTACAATCAATTTAAAGTGAAGGAAGAAGATCGAAGAAAAACGGCTTTTTCTGATGGTAAAGGATTGTATGAATTTAATGTGTTACCGTTTGGATTAATTGGAGCGCCTGCTACGTTCCAGCGAGGTATGAATTTTGTTTTACGTGATATCCCACATGCATTAGTCTATATTGATGACATAATAATATTTTCAAATACTTTTAAAGAACATCTGAAAGATGTGGAAACTGTATTTAGAAGATTATTAAAGGCTAATCTAAAAATAAAACCCTCTAAATGTGAATGGGGAAAATCGGAAGTGGTTTATGTAGGTCATATTATTTCTCGAAATGGATTGCAACCAAACCCAGAAAATGTGAAAAAAATTAAGGAATACCCAATCCCTGAAAATGTAGATCAAGTTCGACAATTTCTGGGCTTAGCTAGTTATTATAGAAAATTCATTAAAAGCTTTTCTCATGTAGCACAACCTTTAAATGTATTATTAAAAAAGCAGACTCAATTTAAATGGGGAAAAGCGCAACAAGAAGCATTCGAATTACTTAAAGAAAGTTTGATTAAAAAACCTATATTGAGATGCCCAAATTTTAGAATACCATTCATTCTAATGACAGACGCAAGTAATTTTGCGTTAGGTGCAGTATTAGGACAACAAGTCGAAGGTGAGAAAGATCACGTAATAGCATATGCCAGCAGAACATTAAAGCCACATGAAAAGAATTATTCTACGATTGAGAAAGAAATATTGGCATTGGTTTACGGTATAGCAACGTTTAGACAGTATTTAGTTGGCAGAAAATTTGTTGTGTTTACTGATCATAATCCATTGCAATGGTTGATGAAACATCGGGATTCAGCCAGCAAACTGATCCGATGGTCAATAGCCCTACAAGAATATGATTTCGAAATTAAAAATTGAACAGGCAAATCAAATACAAATGCGGATACGCTATCGAGAATCCCTGTAAATAATGAGAGTAAGAATAATGAAATGAATTATAATAATACAATATTTATGGCAATCAAAACCGCTAATAATTTGCAGGAACTGCAAAAAGATCAAGAAAATGATGATGAATTAAATCAATTGCGGAAACATGCCGTCACGATCAAAAAGGAAAGTGACTGGAAACATGTAGTTGACGAAAAACATAAATATATCATTCATGATGGTTTGTTAAAATGTGTTAAAAATGAAAACTTATTAATTGTGGTTCCAACCAAACATCGAACAACGTTAATGTTAATATACCATGATGGAGCTCTAGGCGGACATTTATCCGCTCGGAAGACATTATCAAGATTGAAACAAAAATATTATTGGGACACTATTGAATCAGATGTCAGACAATGGTGTCATACTTGTGAAGTGTGCTTAACCAGGCGAAATACGGGAAAGAAAATTAAAGTACCTTTGAAACCTATGCCAGTGCCCAGAGCGCCGATGGAAATTACTGCAATGGACATTGTTGGTCCGTTACCTAAAACAATTAATGGCAACAAGTATATCATTGTGTTCTATGATTATCTAACTAAATGGCCTGAAGCATATGCGATGCAAAATCAAAAGCGGAAACAGTTGCAAAGATATTTGTAGAAAATATTATTTTTCGATATGAAGCACCGAAGAAATTACTTACTGATCGAGGAACGAATTTCCAAAGCGAACTGTTTATCTCAATCACGGAATTATTCGGGATACTGAAACTTAGTACATCGCCTTATCATCCACAAACGGATGGTCTCGTTGAAAGATTTAACGGAACATTAATCAATATGATATCATCCTACGTAAATAGAAAACAGAAAGATTGGGATTTGTTTATCAAGCCATGCTTATTTGCGTATAGAAATGCAGTGAATGAGAGTACCGGTGAAACACCTTTCTATCTCATGTATTTACGGCGGAACAACATGCCGGTTGATTTAAAATTTCAAGCACCTATCTCACACTACGTAGATATATCTGATTACAAAGTAATTATGCAAGAAAGACTTCAATCGGTATGGACTCAAGCTGGACTTAAAATAAGACATCGTCAAGAAGCGTATAAAGAGTGCTATGATAAACGAGCACATGCTCACAATATTGAAGTAGGAGATTTAGTGTATATACATAAACCAGAACCAGCAAAGGGTTTATCACCAAAATTACAGAGACCATTTAAAGGCCCATACATAGTATGTGATACCACTGAAACTAATCTAAAATTACGTCGAAAAAATAATAAAAAGGCAGGAACAATTATCGTTCATGCTAATCGATGTAAAAAGGTGCCAGTTGCAGAAGACACTAAGTATCAATTGAGATCTAAAGACAAAAACGTGGAAAGGCACACCGCACTCAAACAAAAGGCAGCGAAAAATCCCTCACGATTGGGATATATCAACAAAACTTTGTTCATTACAACACTTATGATAATCAATGTGTTAGGGTCGAATGCGACTCCATCGTTTCCAAATTATGCTATTAAAAGGATCCCGTTAATGGAAAAAGTTGATATTTATGCCACATGTACCCAGATGGTATGGATCTATCGTTGTGCACCGACCGAAGAAATAGAAATAAGTAATTTATTGAATTATTTTGAACCACTAGTGAAGTTGAATTTTAATAAAAATACTTATGTAGATCGTCAACTAACAATAAATTATGAATACCCATGGTTAATAAAACAAGTGCAACCCCAAATGAATGGTACTAAAATAAGGAACCTGATTAAGATTGAAATATGGACAAAACCTTTAAATAACTATGTTTCCATAGAACCAGTGCTGAATGGAATCAATATATATTGGGAACCCCGAAATTCTCAACAAGTGAAAATAATTTTTCAAAATTATACAATCGATACGTTGAATGTTTGAAGGTCTTTCGTGCATTATGCGAATCTAAAACTGCATCATACCTATGATATCGCAGTTCATTACTACTAAAAAGTGTTGCAAGATAATGGTACAAAGAGTAATGACCGGTGGGTCAAGATCTATCTTAGTCAGAAATCAATTTTGTTGCAAAACGAAACAAATCGAGTTCATTTACAGCTAGTTAACCAAAAACTAAATATTTCACGGCATGCAGGTATGAATGAAAAAGTTATGATCTATTATTGTGGGAAAATTCAAGCCACGTTAACAAGTAACTTTACCTCTAAAATGTTAAATTTTCAGCAAATACGATCTGAAACAATTTCAAAAATGGTAATGATAAAAATCAAGTATTACAAACGAATATCAAATTTCAATCCATGGGAAATTATTTTTGTCGAAACGAGATTCATTCGAGTTGTATATAATTCAACGGGCCTCGTAAAGAACACCAATTATTCTCATATCTCTGAAGTAAATATTCGAAAACAAAAAACAATGTTACCTTCGTTCAATGACTATATGGCTAATGTGCAAATTCGTGAGAATAACACTACATCATCTTCATCTGATAACAATGAAACCATAATTGTAATTTTATCGATTTGTACAATCAGTGTGATATCTTTCTCAATCATTTTTCTTCTCGCATTGCTAGTATATCTTCGAAAACTAAAGCAACAACTTGAGCGTCAATCCATGGCCCAAAGACCTTGGATTGTCTATGAGGAGACAATCGTGTAGTGAGATACATTTATTTTGCATGCAATTATAATAATGTAGTAGTACAGTATAAGTATTAATTTTTTTATTTTGAATAATGTAAAGATTTGCACCTTTCGATCACTGATGAATTGGATTGGCTGTTGAGAGCAAAGAAGGGGAAGCAAAATTTGCACAGGAAGAAATAGTGGGGGCAAAGGAAATTTATTAAGGGGTTTGTAAGGGATAAAAATAAAAAAGTAAATAAAATTAGTATAAAATTTAAAGTAAAATAGGTAATTAATTTTTATTAATATCATTATTTATACCGCTACCAGTTAAGGCAGTGTCCTTAGGGTACTCCACCTTGACTCCAGCGTCAACTTTTAAATTCAAAAAATAAAAATTAATGTTATTTATATCATTTATTTATAAAATATTAATAAATCTCGTTCTCTTGATTTATGTCGTCCCATACAAAAAATATAAATGAAAAAAAAAATCAATGACACAAAAGTATGTAAGACAAAGATTCTAAATGTCAGGCAAAATTGTATACTTATTATCACTATCAGTATATTGGTGATATTGCCATTACTATTATTCAGATTATTATTTTAATACTATTATCAGTTCTTGAGAGCCTCAGATCTCGAACTTCGGGGTCTGAGACTCACAAGAAGAACCATTCCCCATGCCTGCAGCCTATCGTAACCAGCAGGAGGAATGGAATGTTTTAATATAGCTCAATCATAAGTAGCTTCAAATGAGTTTAAGTATTATAAAGATTTATTGTCTTTTATTTGAGGAAAAAATGTAAATTTTTTTACAAACTGAATTAATTTCTTTATTAAACAAAAATTGGAAACTCCAATCGTTATTAATAATAAAAAAAAAATTTCACCAATTCCTCTACAACAATGTCATTTATTTCCGGCATCTTTCTTCTTTGACGATATTAAGGAAACAAAATAACTTGCCATAAATCCAAAACCCCAAATTCCATTTTGATAAACATTGTTTCGTGATTTGGTAATATTTGACACTGTGACGCAATAATATATCGATAACGAGACCATATTACACCAATGAAAAAGAATTGAACCATCAAGCCAGTAACACAAAGCATCAATATGATAAAACATGAAATAGCCGGACTAATGTTATGAAAGTATTTTCCAATCGGTAAGCAGTTCTGAATAAAATATTATTAAATTAAATTCGAGTAATTAAAAAAAAATGTTTACAAATTCTGATTCTGATTTGTTAATGTCAAATAACCATAGTGAATCCAAAACAGAATCAAACAACTGTCAACAGAAAAAGGGTAGCATATTGGATGCATTTTTAGTCAGGATTCCTTGTAATAGCATTAGGCTAAACATTAAATAAAATATTGTCATTAAAAGACCCCAGTAAAGCTGTGTACGCTGTGCATTAAGTTATGAATTTCATCCATCTGTGGTTTAAAATCTGTTAATATTGTTACATCATTATTTGTAGTATCTAAAATTAGTTCAATTAAAAAAAAACAAAACAAAAACAGACAAAATACCTGATGGGGGGAGGTTTTAAGTCTCCTACAAATCTCATATACATCCCCATACTTTCTTTGATGACTTCCTGCTGTCGAAGCATCATTAGATCTGTCAGTTCTTTGGTATTCATTTCGTATGTCTTTTTAGTCATAGTGATTTTGTTATCGTCCAATTTTCCATTTGGAAAATGTAAAACAAAAAATTCCAATAAATATAGATTGCGTCTCTTGCTGTTATTGGTTCGTGGCTGATTTGATGAGTCGCATTATCCTCGCAGCGACGCCGTTCTCCAGCGAGAAATTGTCTGGCGCCAAAATTGAACGGCGCCGGATTTCTCGGCTGTGGATGAAAATTATTATTAATATTATATTAGCCTCAGGCTAATAATACCATTATTATTATTAGTATGAATTATTTATTACATTATTATTATTATTATTATTATTATTATTATTATTATTATTATTATTATTATTATTATTATTATTCTTAATCCCAAAACAATTCTGTCACAAAAAAATTAAATATTACAAAAGACGGAATTTATTAATTCAATCAATCACAAAAAACAAAATTTTCAGAGGCATTATTGTAATTGATCTTATTTTGTCATTAATAACTTTTGTTTTACTAGTTCCTAAATTTTTTTTTGCATCGGTTTTCAACAAATTGTGTTTACATGAATTTAAAAATATCAGAATACAAAAATTATAGTTTATCAAATATCAACAAATAACAAAAATAAAATCATCATTGGCAGCAAAAAAAAAAAAAAAAAACTTTTTTTACAAATAATATTTAATTATGCAGAATTTATACAAATAACAAATGTAAAATGATAACAGTCATTATTATTATTAGTCTGAGTTATTTTTCTTTATTTTGCAATGATTTCTATATGAGGATGAATGCGATGGATAATTCTTATAAATATATAATAGCATTGAATATACTAATTAAATTTATGATCATTAAAACAAAATATGAAAACAATAATTATTCTTATTATAATATCATAATTTTAAAATAAGCATAATTGACATATTATAAGGAATGAATGAAACTTTTGTGATTTATTATTTGTATAAGTTTTAGAATTATTTTCATATTATTATTATTATTAGTATTATTATTATTAGTACTATTATTATTATTAGTTAAGTTATTATTATTATTATTATGATTTATTTTTAACATTATTATTATTAGTAGTATTATTATTATATTTATCATGGTAAATTATTGTTATTATTATTATTAATTATATTTTTAACATATTATTATTTTTAATATTACTATTATGAGTTATCATTAATTATTATTATTGTTATTATTATTGTTGGTCCAGAACACAAACGGCCTTGAAAAATGTTTAAATGGATCGGTAACACACATGCAAACATAACATGCAGATTTAAAATAAACCTATTAAAACACCAATTAAACCCTAACAAAATATGAGAAAAAGATAATTAAATATAAAATAATAGACATAAAAATAAATTAAAATAATAACAAAAATGCAACAAGATTCGCACGATACAAATACAAATATAACATGAAAACCCAACAAATTCGACCGAAAATTAATAAATCGATAAAAGTTCATGAAAATTGAAACTTAAATCAAAAATTTGAATTAGAAATAATTCAATAAAAATTCTAAATAAAAAATTATTAAAATAAATTAAAAAATAATAAAATAAAGAATAGAATACACTAGAAAATAACAAGGTCGAATTTTGTTTTACTACATCAAAATTAACATGCAAGGTTAGGGACAGAAAATAGGTATAAATACCGATTCATTTTCACATAAACTTTAACCATTTTTTGAACTAAAATTTTTGCGAATTTTAAAAATCTACGTCAAATCAATTTTAGGTGAGAAGTAGTTTTATTTGGAACTCTCTCCACGTCACATCCTCGCAACCTCGGTAGAGCTCTGCTTGGATGTCGGCGTGGGGGGAGATACATTTTTATGAATTTTATTTATGGAATGGATTGTATGGTAACTTTATGTTTTACTTGTTATATACATTAATAAATATTTATAATATTTAAAATTGTTTTATGCATTTAATAAAATTAATCTGTCGAAATTTTTCCGGCCCACAGCCAACACCTATCGCAAGTCAGTAAAATCAAAATATAACTCAGACTCGTGTAAGGGCGTGGAAAACCGCCAATGATCTGTGCCCGTGAAGACACGGCGTGCGGAACGCAGGGTCGGAACGTCAATATTATCCCGTATAGAAGAAACGAGAAATAAGGAAGGAGTCTTTTGGCTGCTTCCTCGTTTCTCATTTCTGTAAAATCGACCTAAATTATTTGACACACGGCTCAAAATCATCACACCGAGTAGTACAGTGGGCACTCATTAACTGTAATATGAACATAAAATGCGCCTAAAGCTTATTAAAAGGAAAGGGTACGGGGAATAAATTAACAGGAAATCGTTGATATGGAGAAATTAATTCGTTATTATAAAATAAATCAAATTGGTGATATAAATTTGCTTAATAAATTTAATTTGACTGTAAGGTTTTAATTGAAGATCGCTATGGTGTAAACTACGGATAAAAACCCAAAAATAATCCTAAACCCGAGATTCAACGCGACTATTGCCTATAAAATCGACGCAAAAATCAAAAGAAACGACCATAAATTTATATTAATTGGTGGGTTACAGGGTTTCAAATCTTGCTTATCCTCCTGGTGACCCTAGTAACGCCATACAAAATGATACTAACCGCCACTTGGCACCCGTTGCTAAGCAACGTTGGTAATGTGTTCAAGTGGTGGATTGCCCGCAAAAATTGAGTACCACGTGCTAGTACTATAGTTGCTCGGACAACCCTCGGGTTCACGAGCTGTCGATAGAAGACCTATGCTCGCTTTGCTCTGTCCCTCATGATCATTCAAGATTAGGTCTTAATTGACTGTGGAAAACTGAGACGTAATAAGGTTACTTGTGACAATACTGACATGCAATTTCAAAAGAAACGACTCAACTAAGGCTAAAACTACTCTATTTGAATCAATCACATGTGGAATATCTACTGTTTGACGTTTTGAAGTTGCGTTGCTCGACGTCGGGCACGTTCCTTACGTCCCGGTCGACGATTGTTGATGGGTTGTTCTGTTGGCTTGGTGGTTGTCTGCGGCATTTGGGTTGGGGCGAAGATGAGCGGGTAAGTTACCGCTTCACCTTCCCGGCATACCGCTAGGGCGACTTCGAGTCCCCGAATCTGCGTGCGCAGACTCCGATTGAGCTGGCGTTCTTCGGCCCAGCCCTTTTGAGCTGCGGTGAGTCGTTGGTAGAGTATCTTCGTCCGTTTAGGGTCTAAACAGGTCGCCTTGGCCTGCTGCACCTCGCGAGTTAATTGTAGGACCTGACTGAGTAGCTCTGCATTCGTCTGCCTCGCGCGGTCCAATTCGGATTGTACGATTTGTAAGGAAGACATTACTACAATCAAATAGATGAGGTTAAGTTATTATTGATCAAGTTAAATAATTGTTTATTTCATTAAACAAAACACAAATAACTCTAGCTATAAGAAAAGAAATAACAAGTAAAGTTCTAATATTTTCAATCAGTTACTACATGAAGTCGGTCATTGTTGGTTTACTCGTCCGGACAATATCTCTTCAGGCTCCGTTTGAGAGCCTCAACGGTGTAGGGTCTTCTGGTGTCTCGAACTGGATGAGGTGGATAGGCGACTGCAAATCGCCCGGCAAGGATGTCTTCGACCACGTTCGCAAGGTACATCCTTGCCTTAACCACCTGTAAATCTACCTGCTCCTGCACCCTTTCCCATTGGGTGAGGAGCTCCTGTGCGTGCAGGTAGGTCTCTGCAGCTGGATATTGCCGCTCCGAGAGACATGATCGTTGCAACTGGTCGAGTATCCTCGTGGTCGGCGGGACTCCTGTCTGTTCCTGTCTGGCGGTCTCTCGACGAGTAGTTCGTTTGGGCGACATGTCTAAACATTACTGTTATTAAGTTCGCTTGATTTATCATTCTAAGTTATTAGCAAGAGGATAGTGTCTGTGTTACTAGTAAGGGTGTCATACGCGTGACCATTGCCTTCCTTTACGCGATGGAACATTAATAAGCAGGTTAGGTTACCTCGTGGGTCTGGTCCTTTAAGATGCACTCCTCTATAGGGAAAGTATATAAGTATATGGTTAAACATATGGATGGGGTAACCTGATGTTTCACTTATTCGATATATGCGTTAACATGAAAATTGTTCATGTAGGCGGATACTCGTGCATTGATTTAAGGGAATTTGTACATCGATTTAAAGTTTGTTTACTAACTTTTAATTACAGTTGTTCGAACTTTAAGATTTAGGCCGGATGTTGATCCGAGATAACTTAGTCGCGTGTAGGCGTATCCTGGTGGGCGAACGATTTCCGGCGGATTTTACCGTTACCACTTAAGCGGTTGACTAAAGGTGAATTACATTGTTTACATCCGGTGATTGTATTGTTCGTGTCATATTTTCAGAATTACTGGTCAAATGTTCGCCTACACTCGATTATCTCAATTTCCGGTAAGTTATTTCGTTGACTAGTTTAAATGTACTTTATTAGCAAATTTTAGGAGGACTTCTACGCTTACCGAGTTTTCTAAATAGATGCGATACCCTTCTGTTGGAATAACTTCGCTATGTGGAATTTAATGTGATATTAATACAAATTTTCGCTCATCTTAAACTTTGGTTTTTTCAATTATATTAATTTAATTTACGTAAATATTCATTCACTTTACCACTAATCAATTTGCTATAAATCCTGAATTTACGATAATTGATGAAACCTATTTTATAGATTTATGAATTATTCTAATTCTAGTTAAGAGATTGTATTATCGACATCTGTTACTCCGATTTCTAATAGTCTTCCCTAAGGCTAATTGGATCAATTATTACTCTAGCCCACAAAGTTATTTTAATGCTAATAGCTTTAAATCCGTGCATCGAGTTTTACCTTAACTTACATCGAAAATTACTTGATTTTTACTAAAGAAACTGTCTTACGGTTATTCAATCCATCTGTAATTCTAATCTTTAATCCTCTAATCATAGTTCATTAAGGAGCTTATGTTATTCATCCTTATTCAATCCAAAACTAGATTATTTGGGTTTTACTCAATAGTTATCTGACTTAGTTTACTCAATGTGATATTTCTGTTTACCCGAAACTCATTTTAATTGTTACCAATGGATAGATTTAATTGAAGCAACGATATATTTATTTTTATTCATTTTATTTTTAATCAATAATTTAATCTAAACACTTGGATTGCTCAATCACTTCTTCAATTTCATCAAACTGAATTAACAGTGAATTATGTAGTGTTACATTAATTTGAATCAACTATTTAATTAAGGAATCCCATACATTTATTCGAGAATCGTTTTACGTTTAATTGATACATTTCTTTATTTGAAATTAATGAATTCGATTCTTAATTGCTTTCATTTCTATCGGGGGCAGATTAGATCAATACATTACTCGTTTTTACTCGAAGATCAGATTACTTTTATTGAAATGAATTATAATAATTTAATTGATGAAATTATTTGTCATTACCCTAATTTTAATCAATAATCTACGATCATTTAATTATCTTTACCCCATATTTACTTTAATTTTTAGCCATAAAACACTTTACTTCTAAAATCAATGGTTAATTTAACTTTTATCAATAATTTCAACTTAATCGAATTCAATGATTCCCAATAAATTTTATTTATTTCAAAATGTTAATCCAAAATAGTTATAACAACGATTTCAGTTAATTTAACCCAAGTACCCTTTCCCTTTAATAGGCCTTAGACGCATATTGTGTTCATATTATATTTATTGAGTGCCCACTGGACTACTCGGTGTGATAATTTTAAGCCGTATGTAACATAATTTTAGGTCGATTTTACAGAATTGAGAAACGAGGAAGCAGCCAGAGACTTCTTCCTTATTTCTCGCTTCAGCTATAGGGATAATATTGACGTTACGACCGCTGCGTTGCGCACGCTGAGTCTTCACGGGTACATATCATTGGCGATTTTCCACGCACTTACATGCCTCTGTACTATGTAGATTTTATTTACTTGCGTTATGTGTCGGCTGTGGGCCGGAAAAATCTCGACATTTAAATTTAGTTTATAAAAAATATATATATCAAACAATTTATGTATATTAATAATATTTATTAATTAGGACAAAATAACAGAATTACCCTTCGTCGACAATCCATAAAATATCATAAAATAACATAGCATAGCATAAACAAAATACCTCTCTCCCCACGTCGACGCGGAGCAGAGCTCTACTGAGATGCAACGAACGTGACGTGGAAAGAGGGTTCCACCATAAATAATTCTCACCTAAAAAAATCGAAAATTGACTTGGAGATAGTTTCTAAAATAATTTTCAAAACGATTGAAAAGTAAATTTCAACGTGGCTAGTTCGAAAATGGTTTTAAACAATTTTCAAAATGGTTTCTAAAAATGGTTTGGAAAATGGTTAAGTTAAATGTGAAAATGGATCAGTATTTATACCTATTTGTATGACGTGTGAAATTTGATGCAGTAAAACAAAATTCGACCTTGTTATTTTCTAGCAAATTCTATTATTTATTTTTATTATTTTTCGATTTATTTTTATAATTTTTTATTTATAATTTTTATTGAATTATTACTAATTCAAATTTTTCGATTTAAATTTCATTTTAATGAACTTTTATTAATTTTTTCAATTTCGTCGAATTTGTTGTGTTTTCTTGTTATATTTGTGTAAGTATCGTGCGGATCTTGGTGCATTTTGTTATTATTTTATTTTATTTTTATGTTTATTAATTTATATTTAATTCTTTTATTTCTCAGATTTTATATGGTTTAATTGGTGTTTTTCAGGTTTATTTTAAATTGCGTGTTGTATCTGCGTGTGTGTTTCTGATCCATTTAAACATTCCTCAAGACCGTTTACGTTCTGGCCCAACATAATATTACATAAATCAATTAAAACATACAAGAGTAGGCTTACTACCGATGTTAAATTGGAACAAATCCAGCTTATAATACACTTCCCAGGTATAGTAAGTACATTTCAAACACATTTTTCAGCAGATGGCCGATTAATAATTAACCATTGCGAAATCCCAAGAGTATGAATATAATGAAAATCCGATGTTGAAATCGCGAGAACCCTTCGAGAAAAATTATATTCCAAAAAGTCATCGGTAGAGTTTCCAAGCAATTCCTAGCATTTCGGTAAAAATCATGTGAAGTAATTAAAACGCTAACCTGCTAAAAGCAAAAACTGATCACGAATTCCATAGCATAAATGTGAACCCCGATCAAATCGCCCATTCAGAAGAATGTTCCGATTAATAAACCCTGAATTCAGTCTACAAAATCATAATACGCCAAATTCGACCCAACCGTACTACTCTCTAAAATAGACTAGAGATAATACAAACAAGGAAAATGAACCTACTTGAATTTATCATCGCCCCGCTCATTCTGGACATGTGGAAAATTTCGTAGAATTAGGTAACATACTAAAATAAAATTAGAAATATTAATTATCGAAAATAAAAATCCAACCTGAAAAATCGATGAAAGTTACGTCTAACCGGAAATCATAAATTATTTTGATCGTCGAGATTTGATTTACGATAAACAAACTTCGTCCACGATTACACTATACATCAACGGAAGCACACGCACTTAATTTATATCGAGATTCCGTCCAAACATTTATTGATTGCGAAAATTTTTATCACCTTGAAACATGGATCATACAGCAGTAGGGAATTTACCAGAAGAATCAAACTTGCCAACTCAAGGTAGTTTTGTAATATTTCTCTTAAATAATTTAATTTTCCTAATGTCATAAATTTTTAATAAATAACCATTCTAGTTGTCTCTCATAAATTAATCCCTAAATTAAAATTAACTATTTAATAACGGTAATCTACAATATTACTATAGCACCAAATTCAGGTACCCGATTCTCCAAAACACTAAAATACTAATTAGTTTTGCTCCCCGCGAATCCTCAAGATAGCAAATCAGGAACATCCAGAAATATTGAAATCAAGGATCATATTATTTCGTCAGGAGCGGTCATCATTTCTTTTGCGCCCTGACTGTATCTTGTCGACTAGATTTACTGAAAGGCAATTCGACTGCAAATTACCCATATTGTCTAATCATATTCCAAGAAAAAATACAAAATCTTTAAATTATAAATAAATTTATATTAAAAATTTTTAGTTTCCATAAATCAACCAGCTGTAATAATGATGTATCGCATTATTTCGAAAATTATTATAACGATTATAAAAGAAATACAGGAGGATTATATTTTGTGAGCTAGAACAATTACATAAATGCATCTGCATCGTACATTTTATAAACAACCAGTCGCATTTCGTCATTCGAAATATACTTCAATAATTAAGATTAACTATATCCAATCTAAGTTGATATTTTAAATTGCAACATTACGTTTATTGTTTAATCCATTAGCCCAAATATTAACATAGAGTACATGTTGAAAACATATAAGTAAAATGTGTAAATACCGCATAGATTTCAGGGTGTTAATGGTCATAGGACAAAAAATTTTATTGTTGTTTCAGTAAAGTTGTCGATCCGCGACTGCGATAGTTTTTCTGAGTGACCGGGAACGGTTGTTCTAGTCTCCACGAATTTCAATAGATGCTTCCACTCATCAAATTTTAAATAAGGAATTATTTGCATTGCAAGAGCATAAAATGTATTTAGTGTAAATTTTTAAAACAATCAATGTCTCTCCTATCTAAACCTTAGATCGATAATTAAACTTGTGAACCCTAAGCGACCAGTTATTAAATTACACAGGCGACTTGGATAGTTTTAGGAATGGTCATGTGAGGCATAGTTAAACCGATATTCGGGTTTGATCTCCCATTACACCATAAGAGTAGATTAGATTGTTCACCCACAAAAATTATCCGACGGCAGAGATTTTGACATTAAAACGCCGAGTTACGATTAAGATTGATTAACTTCTTATCAACCACTTAACTATAATGATATTTTTTAGAAGAAACCATGCCTCTCGAATGGATACCTGCCCATGTGGCAGATGAATGGCGTCGGGCTTGGAAGAGAGCGCGACCGTCAACAACCCTCGAGGAGCCTCATTCCAAAAGGCCATACCCGACCACCTGGCAGATACTGGGCCTGGAAAATGACCCTTGCAGGCTGAATGAGCAGCAGTATCCTGCCGAAGAAATCCGCGACCACGCGCGGAACCTCTTCGTTGAGTGGGAGAGGATACAGGAACAAGTCGACCTCAACGTGGTCAAAGCTCAGATGTACCTCACCAATGTCGAAGAGGACATCCTCGTCGGGCGTATTGCGGAGACCTACCGGACTCGACCGGCCCGCAATACCCGGCGACCGGTAGCCATCATTCCAGGTTTTCCCCCGGAGGAAGGGGTTAAAAAATTCTTCGAGGAACCCTAATTCCTCGGGCAAAGGACATAGACAATAATTTGTGGTGTTAATGTTATTGAATTTTAAAAATTTAAATGGCGTTCGTTTTAATTCTCTCCGTGAATAGATTCATTCTTATAACTATGTTTGTAGTAAACAGAATTCTTATTTATTTAAGTCCATAAAGAAATCTAAAGATTTTTTTTTGTAGCAATGGCAACTATTCAATTATTACAAACCGAATTAGACCACGCCAGAAGTGCAAACGCGAATCTACTTAGCCAGATAGTCCAAATAACTCGGGAAGCGCAGCAAATCAAGGCAGCCTGGTCGGACCCGAAAAAGACGAAGACTCTCTACCTCAGGCTCACGGCAGCTCAAAAGGGTTGGGCGGAGGAGCGGCAACTCAATCAGAGCCTCCAAACACAAATCAGGGGACTAGAGGTCGCCTTGGCAGTCTGTCGTGAGGGGGAAGCGGTAACGTATCCGCTTGTCTTCGCCTCGTCACAGTTGTCGTATCGCGATCCCCACAATAATGCCACGCAATTTACCAATCCGTCCACCGTTCCCTCAAGCAATCGTCGGCCGGGACGCAAGGAGCGTGCCCGACGCCGAGCCGCATGACCGCCAGGTCAATCACATTAACTTATGGATGTTGTGTACATTTTTCATTTCGGGCTTGAATAAATAAATTCACATTCATTGTTAATTTAATTCCAATGTAATCGGCTTCAAGTCATGATTTGCATGAGATCATCACCATGAGTACTCGCGCAGCATTCTCGAACCATCGTTCTATTTCAACCGGTCGACATAAATGTGATTTTGAATTTTCTTACACAAAGGACAGAGCAAAGCGAGCAGAGGTCTTCTATCGACGGCTCGTTGAACCCGAGGGTTGTCCGAGCAATTACAGTATTTGTGATAATGCTCACTTTTTGCGGACGATCCACCCACTCGAACACATTTCCAACGTTGTCTAGCAACGGGTGCCGAGTGGTAGCTAGAAAACATTTTGTATGGCGTTACTGGGGCAACAATAAGACGATTTAAACAAATACCGAAACCCTGTAACCCACCACCTGTATCTTCCGGCAAATCGGGTCGGCACTGTTAGCGTAGTGCGATCGGCATCCTCCCAATTTCCACTATAGGTACCTGACAGTTACCAATTTTTAATAATTATAAACCTAATCTAGCTACTTTCCAGATGATAAGAATAACAACAAAACAAAATATATATTAAAAGCGTTTTGGAACAATCTTGGGTTAGATTATTAATCATAAACTAAAACCAAAAATGCGTCTAGATAGTCATGTTTAACTACAGGGTTTATTAAATTATTCATACTTAAGGCAATTCAATTTATTTCTAATAAGAATATATTAATAGTAACTATTATATGGGTAACTAATATTAATTAAATCTAGTTTCGACATTAGGCAAATCTAGCAGTTCTAATCATCCACTTGCAAATGACGAAGGAACGTTAAATTAAATACGTAATTCAAATCATTACAATAATATTAAGATAAAGTTTACTCATATTAAAGGTTCTATGCAACCTCAGCAAAAATGAATTTTTTGATCAATAATTTTTACTACTGAAACAATCTAACCCAAATACATCGATCGTGGGAATGAATTCAGTTGAAACATGAATTAAAACTATTCTCCAATTTCCGAAGATTGTTGGGTTATCGGCATCACAATTAGCAAACACTTGCCGGGTAATTGAGTTTTCCATTTTCGAGCTTAAAATATATTTTTCTTTCTTTTCAATTAGGGAGAGGGCAACTGGTAAGGGATGACACACACACAAAAAAACTTCGACCATTTGGTTCGACGGAAACGCTCTGACTAAAAAGGGGTTTCATTACCATTGTAAGTAGCTCTAGTCGTTCATAAGTTTGGGGTTGGCTATTTTACTTTAGACTACTTATGTTTTGTTAGATCGTAATTCAGATTGGTAGTTGTTAGACAAAACGAAAGGGTAACAATTAATCATTCATTTTATTAGGCAACAACATATGGTTCGAAATAGCCGTACTTGAGGAGAGATTTTCTGTGGGAAAACTGCTTCGGCGCGCATAGGAGCCACTTTGACTTGGGAATCATATCCATTATACATTTGCCGATTGGGAATTTCCGTCTTCAATTTTTTCTTCATCTCCATCATTTTATCCACGTTCTTCGACGTTGTTGGCAATGACATGGTTATTATAGTATTCTGGTTCAGAACTAATTCCACTTAATATATATACCCTGTATCGCTTTGGGTGTGTTACCACGTGGCAGTGTTGACTTTGCTGGCTGAATATGAGTGGCTAATCTCTTCTCCACTCCTACCATCGATCGTTGGATAGAAAATGACTTCTGATTGAATTCTACCCGCCGGCTGTGTAGTAAATTTTCTCTCTTCGGATTTCTATTTATTCCATCAACTCACTGGGTGTGCATTATTATATTTCGCACTCTAGTTATTAGCAGTGGAATTTCTATCCGTTTATCTATCGAAGAAAAAAAAGGGAAGAAAAACTCTTGATCGATTTTTTCTCTCGGGATTTTTAGTATCCACCATAATTATTTCGATCACCATTTCTCGGTCTCCAATTTTTCCTCTAATTATTATTTGAGGTTGACTAATTTAATCATTTCTTGGATTCCTTCATTTATTTAGATTATTAGGTTCCACGTTGTCTGGGAAACGACTCTCTGAATAATCGACTTCGGCAATTCGGGTTTATCGAACATCCTCCAGTAATTGTCGGATTTTATGAGGGATTCTTTGTCTCCCATCGGTACACGTTTGTGGATTCAGGCGGACCTTTTCAATTTTTGTTTTAACTAATAAATGATCTGGATTGTTGTTCGAAATGTTGTTATTTTAAGCCTCTGTTCAAATTACCAGGGCGTGTAGATAGATAAAATTATCAAGACAAACAATAATCAATTCTGATCCTAAAATGCTAATTAGGTTTTATAATATGACAATTTATACTGCGGGCGTTGTTCATAGTTATTGGGAGGATCAGTACGTGTTTCCGAGTTCTTTTTATCCTAAATATAAAATGGTTACTTAATGACTGGGGTCTCACGGTATTTTTATAAATTGAATTCACCATTAGGTAATAAATAATTCGGACATTTATTTACGGCTTACTCGTATGGGGATGAGCTGCTTTTGGGTCAAAGTTTATTAACGGGTTGATTTTGGGAAAATAATGGCTAGGGCGATTTTCCGACTAGTCCTATTTTGCAAATTTATTAGTATGTTATAATATCGTGCTCGATTTGGCGGGGTATTGCAATCTAATGATTTTATTCACTTTTTATTTGATTTGGATTCTACCTTAATTCGTCAATCGTGGTTGTTGAGATTACTTGTTTAGTTTGGGTCTTATTATTCTTTTCTATATTCGATAACGGTTAATTAAAGGTCTAATTTTATTTTTCATAATCAACAATAATCTTTTAAGATTAATAAAAGCTCAATGCACCGATTTCCGCAAGCCCCGTTCCCGTAAACCTCAAGTTGATCCTAGGAAAATCTTTATATTCATATTAGATTTTAAGAGTGTCCACTGGAATACTCGGTGTTAATATTTTAGCCGTTGAGTAATAAGATTTTAGGTCGATTTTTCGGGAGTAGGTAGAAGGGTAGACAACCAAAAGATTGTTGGCGGACTTACACCGCACTTACACTGCTTGACAATTTATGTAGTATTTTAATAACTTGTCGGTGTGTGGCTGTGGGCCGGAAAAATTTCGACATGAAGAGTTTTATAATATGATTAATGTATATTTTCCAATACAAATTTCGATTCCATTCATCATTGATGCTCACTTCATACTCAGTTACAACAACATCAAGTCATTATTGCTCACTTTCGATCAATAGGTTTGTGATTCGAGTAGTACTCAAATTAGTAATGACGAGTGATTCGAGTTCTTCTGGACTAAAACTGGTTTAAGTTTCAACAACAACTGATTGTTCAAAGTAAAACTGATTAAACAGTAAAACTTTTTAAACGAGTGGTTAAATTATGTGAAAATGAATCGGTATATATACCTATTCTGTGACCCTAACCTTGCGTGTTAAATTTGATGTATTAAAACAAAATTTGACCTTGGGAATTTCTTTGTATTTTCTTTTTTTCTTTTCTTAATTTTTGATTTATTTTGACAATTTATTCTTTTAACAAATAATTGAATTATTTCTAATTCAATTTATTTAATTTTAGTTCTAACTTGAATGAACTTTTGTTTCTTTAAGTAAATTATCAATTTTTGGTCAAATTTTTCATGTTTTCGAGTTATTTCTATGTTTGTTTCGTGCGGATCTTGTTTCGTTCTTTTAATAGTTTTATTTATTTTTATGTCTTTAATTTTATATATTAATTATTTCTTTCTCATATTTTTGCATGGTTAATTGGTGTTTTAGGGTCTGATTTTAAATCTGCGTGCTGTGTTTCCGTGCTGTTACCGATTCATTTAAACAAATACTTGTGTTTTGGCCCAATAATTCTTATACTAATTCTTGTACATTTTTCTAATTATAAATCATGTGACGAAAATATATTATGTATTTGGAACTTTTTTAAGACAATTGATGAAAGCAAAAACGATTCGGCTATTTTCCCGTCTTACCGCCTTCGTGACAATTATGAAGTGTACCCGCATTCCATCGACCCTGGAGATCATATTCTTCACATTATATTATCTTAAATTAAAATTATTGTCATTTAAAAACGGGATATTTATTTGTTCAATTATGCTTTTTTGAATTTTGTGAAACATACTGAGAATATAATTATGTTAATTAATTAATATAAGTCATTAAAATATTTTATATTATTAACAATTTATTTAAAGAATTATTGATGTTGTTTGTTGAATTTCTTATTTATACATTATTACATGAAAGAATTTCCTCGATAGATTTTGATTAAATAATATTAATGAAAAGAAAATTGTTTTTTTGAATGTTCAGATTAATTAGAGCCTGATTAGTAGATCAAATAATTATTTGACTAACGAGAGTGCAGCATGTTTTGAATAGCTGAATAACAATTGTGCGACATTCAATGTTGATAGAATAAAAGGAACAGGAAAAGGAGATGTTGTGGATATAATAAGTTGGATTGTTCTCTCGCTATTTGGTGTTTCTTTCGCATATCCAATATTTTTGATCTGGTACTAGATTAATGTCTTTCGTGTCACAGCATTTTCCTCAACATTGAATATTGGAATGGTTGCTCATTTTTACAAATTTTATTTGCCCAATCCTTTGTTGCTGTTAAATTTCATTTTTGGTCATCTGATTTGGCCTCATTTTAAATGTTATTTGAAACCATTGTACCACTTTCTTGATCATTCCACTTATCTCATTTTATTAAATTTGTTGAAGATCTTTCTTTCTGACCAGTAAATTATTTCATATAATTTGTACAGTGCCTCGATTTTCAAAGCAATCCTTAATTTTCTATGAACCTTAGTTTGAATATTTGTTTTCATAATCTTGAAAGTTTTTGTTTATTAATTGGTTTACTTGGCCATTATAACGTATACATCATTGTCAGCCATCTTCAATAGTTTGATGAGATCCAAACATCTCGGTTTAAAGTAGTAACTGATACAGTTCTGCTTTCTCGAAATGGTTGAGTAATATAGGGTATATATGTCGTTCTTGTTGTGAATTGTAGAACTGAACTAATAGTAATGAGGTGTACTCGTCGTTCTGTTTGAATATTGCTTTGACGTTTTTATTCCAAATTTTAACTGTAACGTAGTTGATCCTGTCTTAATAATAATTTTGTTCATTTCTTTGGAATTGAGTGTATTGAAACGGCTCTAAGATGTTTTCAAATTCCTGTGAAGTAGTTCTAGAACTTAAGTACTTGATTCCTAGTTTTTCAGCGAGATGTTTAAAAATTTTGGATTTGAATTGTGCTCCACTTTATAGTATACAAAAAAGAGAAAAATTTTTATGTAGTAATTTTATTGTTGTGAAATAATAAAAAAGTAAAAATATATGAAATATGTTAAATTTTTGTGATATAATTATTTTATTTAACCAACTTTACCATAGAAAATACTTAATTATCAAAGAGAATAAGACAAATATTATATTTATGTGCTTAATATTGGTGGGTTTCTGGGTGTATATATTTCTAAACTATATGGTTGTTACCCAGATAACCCCATACAAATATCTTTTGCTTACCACTCGGCACCCGTTGCTAAGCAACGTTGGAACTGTGTTCGAGTGGGTAGATCGTCCGCAAAAAGTGAGCGCTATTGCTAATGCTATAATTGACCGAACGATCCATGGGTCCAACGAGCTGCCGATAGAAGGCCTGTGCTCGATTTCGATTTTTAGGTCCCATTAGTCTCCTATAGTAGTGGGATGTGTCACCGCTAGATCAACCCCCCGGGAGGTAAATCTTTTTTTTCTAAGTCTAAACGTACAAATTTTTTTAAAGACAAAGACAATGACTCATTCAAGGTCATTGAAACAAAGACCATAACTCATTCAAGGTCATTGAAACAAAGACCATGACTTATCAAAAATTTCTCAAGGTCATTCAAACAAAGACTATGACTCATGAAAATTTCTCAAGGTCATTTAAACAAAGACCATGACTAATCACAAAATTTCTCAAAGTCATTCAAACTTTCTCAAGGTCATTCAAACAAAGACTATGACTCATCGAAAAATTTCTCAAGATCATTCCAATTTTCTCAAGGTCATTCAAAACTTTTCAAGGTCATATTATTTTTAAAAAATTTTAAATTTAAAATTACTACTTATTAAAATAAATAGTGTTTTAATTATTAATATTTCTTAATTTTTATTCTATTACTTATTTTTATAAGTAATGTTTTAACTATCACTTATTTTATTATTATGATTATTATTATTATTATTATTAATTATATATAATAAAAAAACAATACATGTACAATAAAAACTTTTATTATAAAGAAATAATTCTACTATAGTACAATTGTCGAAGAACTTTATTCAAAGCCCATTCCATATACCTCCGATATTGGGCAGCGCATATAAGTAGTGTTCTAATTATTAATATTTTTAAATTTAAAATTTTTTTTATTCTATTACTGTTGGGCCAGAACACAAACGGCCTTGTAAATGTTTAAATGAATCGGTAACACACATGCAAATATAACATGCAGATTTAAATTCAAACCTATTAAAACACCAATTAAACCCTATCAAAATATGAGGAAGAAGACAATTACATATAAAATAATAAACATAAAAATAAATTAAAATAATAACAAAAAGCAACAAGATCCGCACGATATAAATATAAACATAACACGAAAACCTAACAAATTCGACCGAAATTTGATAATTTAACAAAAATGTGAAATTTCATGAAAATGAAATAAACTTCAAAGAATTTGAATTAGTAATAATTCAATAAAAATTTTAAAAGAAAAATTATCAAATAAAATTGCAAAATAATAAAAATTAAGATTTGAATACACTAGAAAATTCCAAGGTCGAATTTTGTTTTACTAATTCATAAAGAACACGCAAGGTTAGGGCCAAAAAATAGATATAAATACCGATTCATTTTCACATAATTTTTAATCGTTTTTGAAAATCATTAACTTAGTTTATCTTAAAAAAACTATGTAAGTGAGAGTTTTATTAAGAAGCTCTATCCGCGTCATCTCCTCGCAACCTCGATAGAGCTCTGCTTGGGTCTCGGCTTGGAGAGAGTGATATTTTATGATATTTTTATGGATGCTTGGATTGGTAAAATTTTAATATTGTTTTAATAAATTATTCATAATTCATAAATTGTTTGTTATTATTGTCGAAATTTTTCCGGCTCATAGCCAAGACGCATCACAAGTTAGTAAAATCAACATATTATTCGAATTCTTGTCAGTGCGTGGAACATCGCCAATGATTCGTGCCCGTGAAGGCCCGGCGTGCGGAACGCAGGAGCTGGAACGTCAATATTATCCTGTATAGAAGAAAGGAGAGATAAGGAAGCGGTCCTTTGGGTACTTCCTCGTCTCTCAATTTTCTTTAAACTCGACCTTAACTATATTTCACACGGCTCAAAATCACCACACCGAGTAGTCCAGTGGGCACTCATTAATTATAATGTGAACACAATGCGCCTAAGGCCAACTAGAAAGGGACGGACACGGGTAAATAATAAAATGAAATCGTTGTTACGAATCTCTAATCTGATAAAATAACTCAAATAATTTGTAAATAAAGTTTAATAAATTGACGTAAGAAATTTCTAATATGAGGATCATAAATTAATAACCTTAAAATGTAGTTAACATTTTGTATTTTTTCTATTAACAGCGAGCGCCAAAATCGAAGTTTAAAATTCGAGAAATAACTAGCGACCACATTTAACTGAGAGATCACCCTCCAAACCACCAAGGGTTAATTATATCACAAGAAGCGGATTAGCTCATAACCCCACCTAAATCCAGAAGGTTCCGCAACTACTTAACCACAAATGATAGATAAAATAAGGAGAACAACTCTTAGTCGAAATCAACAACAATTTGGTAAACCGAGACCCATTTAATTAACCTACGGCAAGAATTTTATAGAAATAAGTTAGATGATGAATCACTGAAAGCGAATAAACCCCAAACTTGGTAACCGTAGTTAAAAATCAAACATTTTCCCACATAAGACAAAATGAAATACACCATCTTATACATTCTTAATCCTAACCCATCCCTCCAACCGAACCCAAATGACAACTCGAAATTATCCCTTGGCGTCCATATTTTATCGACCCAAATAATCAATTAGTAAGGTTTTTCTACCTACAAATAATTAAATTTTGGTACGTGATTAATCCAAATCTTTGAATATATGATGCAATTAACTCAATACTTGACTTTAATAGCATAGTGAACAGAAATTATAAAAGGAATTAAATATTTATTCAGATCAATTTAAAATGAAATAAATCGAAGTAAAATAAGATAATTTATTTAATTCAAGTCGAGTTTATAGAAATTCACTTACCCTCCCGGTAAATATCCTGCACATAGATTTCGGATTTACAAAATTTCCTTGAGAAGTTCCAGAGATTTCTGTAAATACATTGAGATTAAAAAATCAAAATACGAGATGAAAAGAAACTCCCATTGAATAGAATATTAGTCGTAGAAACTCGATATAACCCCCAACATGATACGCGATAGGAAGCGACAGTTTGAGAACACGAGTCCATAGTACCTCTGTCTTGTCAAACATTGGTCAAATTCGGAATTACGTCGGCTCGCACAGTATCAGGTTTTCCAATCAATAAACTTTTATTGACCCTGAAATTGATTAGGTAAGAATTTAATGTAATATTCTCCTCCTAATTGCACAGGCGCGACCAAATTCGATCATGTGAACTCTCAACTTAATTGGGCTCATATTGAACACACCAATTAATATTAGTTTATCTGCAAATCATGGAAATTAAAATTTTCACCCAATATGATCAAATAAAACTCACCTCCCATTAGAAAATTGTAAGAAGTAAAATCAAATCCATTTGCATCTGCGGGTACGAGTTTACAGGATTCAGCGTAATGTAAAGCATAGACATTAAAATTTGGTAAACGATTCCTGTAATCATGGTGATCTATCTAGGGCGAAATGCAAATGCGCTGAATTGATAAATGTGATTAATGAGACAAAATCAAGAAAATTCGAAAACTCACCACCTACGTCGACTATGACCTTCATCATTGCCCGGATCGATAATATCGCAGGCCTGACACGGTACGACTAAATGCGATAGATACATATCATTTAGAGGACACACGCTCAGATTAGGTAGAAAATGCACTTAGAAATGCCCGTAGTAGTGACCTTTACGACACACACTTACTGCTGACCGTTGTGCATATTCTCTTCCGAGTCTGTAAATGGCACTCCGATGCTATATATTGGACGGTGACAATTCAACGCGACAGATTGAGTTTCAAATGGAAAAGGGAAAAACTTTAGAAATAAATCTACAAGAAAATTCGTTGGATAAGCACACTGCGGCCAGGATCGTAGGAGAGGACATTATATTAGAAGGGCAGCCTTTAAGTAAATTATGTTTCCTTTTGTTATGATTTTACTATTTATCCGGTGCAAGCCGTAAGAAAACCTTGGTGTCAAGTCCAATAACTAGGATAAGATAGAGCGATCCAAGTGCAGTGGCTATGAAATTTAATTTTTAATAAATAGTGATCTTACTTTACTCTCGTTCAACTCCCATTGTTATGAATTTTATGATCCCAAACCTTAACTGCTAGAATTAGGTTTTCGACTTAGTAGGTAGTTTAATTATCTGAGTTGAGAATTCTAATCATTTGAATTATTTTTATCATTTTAGAAAGTTCTAATTATTTAAATTATTTAATGAAATTTCGAATTATTTTATCATTTTAGAAAATTCCAATTATTTAAATTATTTAACAGAATTTTGAATTATTTTAAGAAATCGAACTATTTTATGAAGTGTTTAGATATTTTAACTATCCTTAAATCATTTAAGGTAGTTTAGCTCTATGAAATCTTTTAGGTATGGTGCTCCTTTCGAATTATTTCTACGGAATCTTTAACTATTTTATTCACTCGGAATTATGTTTAAATTTAGGTATATCAATTATTTTCGAATTAACTTACAAGCCCTTGGGTAGTCTAACTATTTCGAGTTGTGTTTAAGGGTTTGACTTATTTTTTGGTATTTTTAATCACTTGTAATTAATTTCTATTGCCACGAAGATTATAATTTCGGGCGTAATGTGTTTAATTTCTCCTCCAATTAACGTTGATACTACTCCGCATTAATTACCCATTAAAACTATTACTTATCCATTGAACTAGGATATTCGCTCACCTGACCAAGACCTAGGAGGTAACTTTTTCAAATATACTCCAATCGGATGGACAGATTTAATTACAAAAATTCTTTAATTAGTTCCCCTTAAATTTACTACTTATTCAGAAAGATCGGGATCCTTCGTCTATGTCCCCGTACGCGTCGCGGATCAGTGGCGACAAATATGGAGACGCATCGGGAAGGAAAGATACCCCGATGTGCCCCAACCCGGAGAGAATCAACAAGACGCTAGACTCATGGTGGAGGACACTAGGAGGCAATTAATGCAGAACAAACAAAAATGTGGACCAAGTCCGGCCTAAGACATCCATGATCGGGCCCAATCACTTCTGGCCCGCCTCGAAGATCACCAACGCAGAGTCGACCGCCACACGATCTGGGCCAGACAATACTTTGCCAATGTGGAAGAGGATATCGCGGCCGGTAGGTTCGCCGACACCTACGATTATCTGCCGCCCGTCAGATCCAAGCGAATCAGAAATACAAAACGCCTAGTTTTTGTATACTATGAGCCTTCTCCCGTTCAGCCGGACTCTGACAATGATATCCATGGACCCCACTTCGGTACTCAACCCAGTGATTGATCCATATGCTCGAATTTTAATAAATTTAAATAAATAATTAGTTACCGTTTCCGAGTTTTTCTTATTTACCTAGTTAATGTTGTCGAATTGTGTGATAAATTAATAACTTGAGATCTATGAAAATTTTTGATAGTAAATTTGTAGAAATGGAATCCCAAAGGATCTTGCAAAGGGAATTAGAACACGCGAAGGCAGTCAATAAAGGCTTCTATGAGCAGATTGTACAACTATCTAAAGAAGTACAGCAGACAAAAGCCACATGGGTGGAACCAAGGAAAGCTAAGCGAATCTATCAAAGGCTCACCACAGCGCAGAAGAGCTGGATGGAAGAAAAGCAACTAAACCAAAGCCTAAAGGTACAAATCAAGGGACTGGAGGTCGCATTAGCTGCCAGCCAGGAAAGGACAGCTGTAACCTATCCCCTCGTGTTTGCTCCTGCCCAATTAGCCTACCGAGAAACGGCAGCAACCCCAACAACGACGCCAGCAACAAGTAGTCATCGTTTCGGACGAAAGGAGCGGGCTAAACGTCGAGCCGCTCGATTATTAAACAAGGCCTAATCAACTCATAGAACGTGTTTTAGCTTGTGAATTATATATGTTTAATTATAAATTATATTTTTCTTGTTATTCAAAACGATGTCTTCAAAACTTTGATAAGTATTTAAAATCCTTCAATCAATACACTAAAACGCCCATTTCGATATGCAGCCGTTTGTTCTGTTTCTAAAATATCATTGTCGGATTCCTTCTTGTATTATGATGAACTTCAACGAATAAAATCTATGACATACAGGGGACCCAATAATCTAAAGCGAGCACAAGTCTTCTAACGACAGCTCGTTGGACCCAGGGGTCGTCCGAGCAATTACAGAATTAGTAATAAC
Source organism: Schmidtea mediterranea (assembly GCA_022537955.1). Classification (NCBI taxonomy): domain Eukaryota; kingdom Metazoa; phylum Platyhelminthes; order Tricladida; family Dugesiidae; genus Schmidtea; species Schmidtea mediterranea. The sequence continues at coordinate 81,866,383 of CM039681.1, read as the reverse complement.
GCTCACTTTTTGCGGACGATCCACCCACTCGAACACAGTTCCAACGTTGCTTAGCAACGGGTGCCGAGTGGTAGCAAAGAAAAATTTATATGGCGTTACCGGGGTAACCACCATAACTATTTGAACAAACATCAACACCCAGTAACCCACAATTACTTATTTTTATAAGTAATGTTTTAACTAATAATATTTATTATTATTATTATTATTATTATTATTGTTACAAGTTTTTATTTATTAATATTATTATTATTATATTAATCTTCTAAATTAAGATAGCGGAATTCAGAATTAAATGGAATCAGACATTTTTAATAATCGATAGTCTATTGACAGAAACCTATGATTATTTATTACTACTAAAAATAAATAAATCAATAAGTCAATAATGAAATTATCTAGTTGCATATTATTTCTAAATAAAATGTATTCAGGATGTGTAAGGTAAATATCGAGATGTTATTCAATCCTACATTGATTATGCAGATAAAATCGAAATTTAACTACTGTGAACATGTTTTATAACCCTTTATATAAAAAGCAACTAATAATAATCAAAAACATAATAAAATAAGTAAATGTACAATTTTATTTTTTCTAAAATATACAAAATTCACATAATTGTTCGTCTGATAAATTGATGATCAATCAGGAGCCAGAATTTCGTTGAATATATCTTTAAATTGATGTGTTCCTGTAATACTATGACCACTATTAATTGCGTCAAGCCCTCTATAGTGTCCAAAGTGAAACTAACATTTTTATCAACCTATGCCCTCTTATCATCTAGGTTGTTTAGCGCTATTTTACTATTTTTAAAAGTGAAAAGCTGATGATTCCGGGACACTATTCTAGTCTGAGGTACAGATATAATCTCGTTATTATTGTAACAATCTAAATATGATTGATGATTTATATTTGTACCTCCTAATTTTTCGCCCTTAGCCCTCATAGTCGACTTATTTCCCAATAAACTATAACATTTAGGGCGCAAGAAAACTCACTCACTATACCGTTCCCCATTACTCTCATCCTTAAACTTTCCTATAACGGATTCTAGTCGTCTTGAATATAAAGTATGAGAGGGGTCATAATTAGATGTATCTGAAAGGTCATCCGAAATCATCGTTTTTAATAAAATATCTAATTTTAAATTTTTTATCTCCAAAAGAATCTGTCCGTATCACCAGCAATTAAATTTATATCACAATTATAAATACCTCTATACTTTTGCAGCTTTATATACCACAGCTGATACATCTGTAGTTTGGATAGATCTATTACTGATTGTCCGATGTAACTGGGCCCATTCAAACATATTGAATCCTTATTAAGATGCGCGGCAAACAGATTCTCATCAACTTCGATGGTTTTTCTGAATGCCGGTTTTGACGAATATGTAATTAACTTTTCAAATGAATTACATAGTCGCAAATTCATTCGCTTAAGGTTTTCAACGGATTTACCGTACAAGCTGTTATTATATAATTTAAATAAATCTTTATATATCTCGCTGACTGCATTTGCTCGCAAGTCAGTATTTTTATCTATATAATTTTTAAAAATAGGTTTCTGTGTAAATTTTATACATCTATGTACATTCACAACCTTAGCCCCAAGCGAAAGATAAAGCCTGATTAGCCTCCAATGAAGAACATGATTCTTCTTTGGATAATGCGTGAGCATTAGCTTCTCAACTTTTGAATTTGGTGGGCACATCTTTTCCGGTCCAATCGGAGTCATTTAAAAAATCATGGAAATTTTCAGGGATATCAATATCAATTTCCATAGTATATCCTTATGGAAGGATTTCAATATCCGCAACATTCATACACTCATTCAATACATCATCCAAACCATCATACACCCAAACAAAATCAGCATACTGCAAAGATTGGCTAAGAGCCCAACCGTAAAAATTATTAATGTCTATATACAGCAATTCGGTGTCCTCTGAAGAAGCAACATAGTGTTTGTTAACAAACGTTAACCTTTCTCGTATTCCTCCCTCGAAAAATTGAACATTTCCATGTCCTGTAAAAGCTCTATGGGTTCATCTAATATCATAAGCGCTGACGCCCATGACATTCCAGGAATACCATAGAAAGTTAAAGGTTCAAGACCATTGTATGCAATGGCCTTTTCACGGAACTGTTGAAAGTAATCAGCGAGTAGGAATACATCAACTTTTAAATAATATCATATAGCATCATATAGTCACGCAAATTACCACAGTTTTGCATCCAAACCAATTCAGCAGTCGCATACTCATCATCTGTCACACTCTCCCATTTAGGAGGCAATTCATAAGTAGTTTCAAGAACATCAAAAGATGCGGCATAATCATAAGGAAATATACCTTTAGAATCTATAATAGAACCAGGAAAGGCAGAGGTAGTAAGAGGTAGTGTAGTAAGTGTTTTTACAGCCTTAGATAAAGAGCAATTTACAAATTGCATACTATCTATAAATCTAACAGCCAGATTTTTTATATGTACAATTAAAAATATAAATTTTCAGTCGAGGTAGGGATAATGTCTAAATTCCTTGAAGAAAAACCGTTGAGACCATGTTTTAAAATATGATGCATATCGTAACCTTTTAAATTATGAAACACTATCGGAAGCAACTTATATATTCTACGCGCAAAATTACATTTTCGGCACGCTGCACCAAGATATTTACCTGTAAAGTGACAATGGTCTTTAGCAGGATTTACAATCGGTTTCTTGCAAAGATAGCAAGTTCGACATGATTTAAATTCTCGTTGTTCAGCGAAAGACATAAAACTTATCAACTTTTTCCTGTTCATAATAAGGTAGGACAATTGTGACAGCAATTTCCCCTACTTTTTTAAGAAATAAAGAAATGCAGTCAGGTCCATAAAATTCAAAATATTGTTGTGTTTTTGTGTAGTTATTTAATAGTAAAAGGCCTGCTGAACTAGGCATATGAATTTGGTGATGTCTAACATCAGGTTGTAAAACCGACTCGAAATCGGCATAAATTACATAGGGAGGGGTGATGGTTTTAGAATAATTTTCAAATTTTAAATTTTGTTATCGGGTAATGTGTAAAGGGTTGTACCCGTCTGATTTTTAGCGCATAGAGCTACATGTTTATTAAAGGCATTATCCAGCCTGAAACCATTTAGGCAGTGTGGGCACCATTTGCATCTAATTTGAACTGGACTATCAGGATTCTGATGACAATTCATTAATTTTTTGAGATCACTCACCGCGGTGTAGTGATTCCTATCACTTTTCTCTAATAAAAGAAAATAAATAGGTGTTCCGTCAATGACCTTTGAACGATGAATTATACTTAAATGAGGATGATGGAAGACATAACTATCAGGAACCTCGTCATATATCACAGTTGGAGTATAAGAAAGGACGTTTATTGCTAAATTTAAACTGGCATTTTTCTTTTCAAATTTGGGTATATTTATTAATTTCATTGGACAATCCGTAATTTCGTCATATACTAAGTCGTTTAAAAACTCGGTGTATTTTGCAGGTCTAGTCCGATTTTCTAAAATTAAATCTTTTTTAAGAATTGCCAGAATACTATAGAAGAAGCATTTATTGTCGGTATTTTTAACATTTATAATAGCTTTTTTAGATGCAATAGCAGAAGGAGTCAGAATATATCGATGACCTGATAAACGACTAATTGGGGAAAATTTGGTAAGTATAAAATCTATTTCTAAAATAATGATTACTCTCCATCCACTGCCTAAATGGGTGAACTTTTCTATTTTTTCATTGAGTTTATTAACTCCTTCAGATAAAAACTATCTGAAAATTTTTCTGCGTTGTTGGAAAAATAATTATCGCGGATTTCCCCATCTTTTTCAAACTGTATTAAAACAACAAATTGAATTTTAACATCACCCCCATCTTTCCAATATCATCAATTAATTTAGAACTGATTCTCTCAGTTAACATTATTTTTATCAATCGCGCATCTGATGTATCAAATTTAATTGTTTTAATTGCGCCGTTTAAATTAATTTGTATTATAAGTTCTAATGAACCACCAACTTGATTAAGAGTATTATTGGTGGGTTACTGGGTGCTATTGTTTGTTTTAATTATTGGTGGGTTACTGGGTTTTGACAATTTTGGTACTATATGGTTGTTACCCAGACAAACCCATACAAATATTCTTTCGCTTACCACTCGGCACCCATTGCTAAGCAACGTTGGAACTGTGTTCGAGTGGGTAGATCGTCCGCAAAAAGTGAGCGTCATTGCTAACACTATTATTGACCGAACGATCTCTGGGTCCAACGAGCTGTCGATAGAAGACCTGTGCTCGCTTTTAAATTATCTGGTCCCCTTGCGTCTAAATTTCTATCGTCTATCTACTGTTTTACCGACATTAGTTTGGAAACAAAAAGGGTGGTACTACTCATTTAAACCCTTCTACAATGTTATTTCAAACCACTAGGATGATATAAATACAATAAGATGTATACAGGAACTACAATATATATAAAAGATGCTTTATTTATCTATTAAATACATGAATCATAAGATTCCCGACTTATTGGAAGATCGAGCGGCTCGGCGCTTAGCCCGCTCTTTGCGTCCAGGTCGACGACTGGTTGTTGATGGGGTGATTGGCGTAGTGGTCGCGGTAGTAGTTGACGTTGTAGATGGGGTAATATTTGCTTCGCGATAGGCCAATTGAGCAGGGGCGAAGACTAAAGGGTAGGTCACCGCTGCCCCCTCTTGACAGGCGGACAACGCTACCTCTAGCCCCCTGATTTGATTCTTCAGTCCTTGGACCAATTACTTTTCTTCCGCCCATCCCTTCTGGGCCGCGGCCAGTTTTTGGTATAGCGGTTTGACTCTCTTTGGCTCTATCCACGTCGCCTTAATTTGTTGGGTTTCCCGGACTATTTGGATAAGTTGATCATGGAGCTTCTTATTGGCCTGTCTCGCCTGGGTTAATTCGGTTTGCAGTAATTTCACGGGGTCCATTTCTAGAATAACAAGGGTTGAATTTTGTGATGATTGCTATAATAATAAGTGTGATTAAACTTAAACATATTTATGAAACGAATCTACAATAACAAAAGAAGAGAAAGAATTTTTAAGTCTAGAATTCTAATAATATACTTAATAACAAAATGTTCCAATCATTAATTGTCATTGTTTTAGATGGTTATTCGTCTGTGAGGAATCGCTTGATCCCTTCTTCTGGGGAGTAACCAGGGATCACAAACACTGGTCTCTTGGTATTTCGAGCCGGTCTCGGGGAAGGTGGATAACTACTTGCCAGACGTCCCGCCACTAGGTCGTCTTTGACGTTGGCCAAGTATTTCGTGGCCCGTTCTACAGCCGCCTCGACATGGCGCTGGTGTTGTAGGAGACCTTCCAGGAGTTTTTGGGCCTGAGCTAGTATGTCTTGGGATGGGTTTGGTTCATTAGACAGTTTTCTGAACTGTCGCATAAATTCTTCTGGTGAGACATCCTCCTGCCTGTCGTCTTCTGGCGTGTCAGGGCATCGCTCTCGATACACTCGATTCCATGCCTGCCGCCATTGCTCCACGATATGAACGAGGAGTTCAACGATAGCCCCAGATTGTCCTAAATAGAAAAATTGGTAAGATTAGCGTTTTTACTTAGTATTTCTCTTGGTATTTTAAATTGGAACGGTTATCTTGTGGTTCTCAATTATAATAATTCCTTCGACGTTTGGCGGAACACAACTCGAGGAAAACTACTTTTCTCACGGAACTCGAAAATGGAAGTTTGTTACTAACATGGTTGGCATTATATTTGGAAACAGGGAAAATCGGTACTTCAAAGCTACTGGGTTACGCATTCTCATGCCGTAAGGGTCCATTCGAGAAAATCTTTACTGATGAAAAAAAGATGCAAATCATTTATAGCTTTATCTTATTTAGATTACAAATGGTTCATTCATTACTAAAGTTTAAAATTTGTACATGTTTATAATATTCAACTAGATATATATAAATTCAAATATTAATATAAGATAAAAGGAAAAAAAATAAATAAATAATTTTTAAGAAAACCTTACAAAATATTCTTTGAACATTTATTATTTTTCTGAATAGAACAGAAATAAAGTGGTCTATCTTTTTATGAAACAACAACTTGGTAATTAAACATTTATATGTCCTTTTTCAAATTATAAAATAAAGTGATTTTTAACAAATATCGTTTATCTATTCAAAATAAAACAGTTACAAAAGTTACAAAATTCGTGCTAAATGTGTGGTCCATTGATCAATTAAAAAATACCTGGGTCGAATGGGAATAATAATAATAGGATGATCTAACGATTCGACTGAAGAATTTAAAAGAAAGTACTTGGAACGATCGCCAAGCCAGTATCTTTATTTCCACGAGATTTGATTTTAATCTAGATTACTGAAGAAAAATATCCAAGAAATTCGTTTCCTCAAAAATGAATCGTCGAACGATTTCCCTATGTGATCAGGACCGGAATTCTCGCGTAGTAATTGTTAACTAAACATTTGTGACACTGCAGACCAATTGGGATTGACGAAGGTACATAACAACAAAGGAAAATGATTGTTGTGCTTAACGGCGGAATGTCAGGATTTTGGGATTTGTCTGGTGCGAGAATACTACGATTCATTAGCAGGTATGGCTTATTTGGTCATTGCCTTTAATCTGGAGAGTTTACTTACTAACTCGGGTTTTCATTTGGCGGAAAAGATGATATAGTTTTGATTCTGGGTTGTTTCTGAGGCTCGAACATGATCATAATTTCGTTATTAAAATTAATTAAAACTTACTTAGAGGGGCTTCTGCAGCATTCAGAGATTGAAGTTCTAAATCTTCGCCTGAGATATTTCGTGAAGGCATCATTTTGTCAAGTGAAAAATGATGCATGTCCTGCTATCGTCGATGGATATATTGACGAATGTGTAATTGAATCAGACGAACAGGAAATGAATGTCAATCGCAACTCGATCACGATGGGTGAATGTTTACATCGACGGAAACGTCAGCGGATGTTGGTTGAGGTAAGATTATTTATTTTGTAACTTGAAATTTTACGAATTATTGTTTAGGCGAGTGGAACTGTTGGATTTTGATCTAATGAATTATCGGGTGAGTTATGTGAATTAGCTTTTGTTGTAATGAATTTCGTATAATACGGTGATTTTAGGGAATCCAACCGCGCTATTATGTCGCGGAGCTTCATGTCATTGGATTTTCCTATCGATCGCCCCGTGGATTTATCGGAAAGTTTCTCTCTGGTCGTTCGGTAATTTATTGTATATATTTAATTAATTAATTTTAGTGTAAATTTCAGGGGATTTTCCTTGTTCGCAGAATCATTTCGTCGGATTTATTTACCTTATTCACCATCATGATAATGGAAATTGGTTCGGGTGCTGACGGGAAACTTATCTGTAACATCAAACTATTCTGCTTACCGTCCGGAATTTATCTTCGTCATTTTATGTCAAATTTTAGTAAGCGAACATTTTCATTTTCTGAAATAAAGTTTATATGGTTTTACTTTCGTTTCTAATATTAACGTGATCTCTTTACCATGTTTATGGTGATAATAAAGGACTTTTAGTGATTTTTAATAGCGTACGATGACTACCTTAGAGATGAAACCAATTATTCGGGTGGTATGATCGTTCAATAGTTAGGATTAGTTCTATAAACCGTACTATAGTGAACTTGTTTTAAACATTTCGATTATTACATGGTAATCAACACAAACGCGCCTATGCTTTGACGCAGAACCTGATTAAATTCCCCATTTTATTAGAAGTTTGAGTTGATTAAAATTCTAATTCAAAGTTAAATAAAAATTTGGATTGAATTGTTTAAGAAAATTTTTTAATTCAAAGTTAAGTTAATTCATTAGTAATTTAATTTTTATAGCATTGATTTCATATTAATTTATTCCCCGTAACCTTTCCCTTTAATAAGCCTTAAACGCATTTTGTGTTCATATTATATTTAATGAGTCCCCACTGGACTACTCGGTGTGGTGATTTTGAGCCGTGTGTGATATAATTTAGGTTGATTTTACAGAACTGAGAAACGAGGAAGCAGCCAAGAGACTTCTTCCTTATTCCTCATTTCTTCTATACGGGATAGTATTGACGTTCCAACCCTGCGTTCCGCACGCCGGGTCTTCACGGCCACAGATCATTGGCGATATTCCACGCACTTACACGAATCTGAATTGTATGTGGATTTTATTTACTTGCGATAGGTGTTGGCTGTGGGCCGGAAAAATTTCGACAGATTAATTTAGTTATTAAACATATAAAAACGATTTATTAATATTATAAATATTTATTAATTTATCTAACAAATAAAATACAAAGTTACCCTACATTCCATTCCATACATTTCATAAAATTGGCATAGCAAAAATAAAATACCTCTCTCCCCACGCCGACATCCAAGCAGAGCTCTGCCGAGATTGCGAGGATGTGACGTGGAGAGAGAGCTCCAAAATAAAACATTTCTCACCAAAAAGTAAGGCTTCGTAGTAAGATTTTAAACAAAATTCACAAAATTTTAGTTCAAAAAATGGTTTTATGGTTAAATTTAATGTGAAAATGAATCGGTATTTATACCTATTTTCTGTCCCTAACCTCGCGTGTTAAATTTGATGCAGTAAAACAAAATTCGATCTTGTTATTTTCTAGTGTATTCTAATCTTTAATTTTATTATTTTTCAATTTATTTTAATAATTTTCCATTTAGAATTTTTATTGAATTATTACTAATTCAAACTTTTTGATTTAAGTTTCATTTTCATGAACTTTTATTAATTTATCAATTTTTGACGAATTTGTTGGGTTTTCTTGTTATGTTTGTGTTTGTGTCGTGCGGATCTTGGTGCGTTTTGTTATTATTTAAATTTATTTTTATGTTTATTATTTTATATTTAATTCTCTTTTTCTTCATATTTTGTAGGGTTTAATTGATGTTTCAATAGGTTTAATTTTGAATTTGCATGTTATGTTTGCATGTATGTTACCGATCCATTTAAACATTTTCCAAGGCCATATGTGTTCTGGCCCAACATAAAACACTCGGGGGTCCATAAAATTGCGACCCGCAATTTCAATTGTCCTTTCAAAATGATATCTACATTTTCATTCTCAACATTCATATTCATCAAAAAATATCTACGGTAAGATTAATCATTAAGGTCAAGATGGACTTAAGGTCCGGCTACTGTACGTAATCAAATAACAATTGTATAGTTCAGTTTTAATATCAATGTGAATCAGTATGAGTTAGTAAAATCAGTTTAAATCAATGTAAATCAGTTATATTTGGTTTCGAATGAATCACTGACGGCTTGGGTTTCACTTTCGAGCTGGATTTCTCTTTGGGCTGATCTTGAAGGGTGATTGATAGAAATATGCGAGAGTTTTGAAGTTTCGTTAATTTGATTGATATTTCGGATTTGGTTGATCATTCTTCTGAATTTCTGAATTGGGGTATTTTGCCTTTGTTTGTTTTTCGTTAGGCCGAGGATGAGACAGCATATTAGAAGTATAATGTTTGATGTTATACTAATTGGTAGTATAAGTTCTATTGATAGGGTTGTTGTACCAGGTTCACTTTTCTGTTCGACTTGTTTTCCTGGTTGCTTTTTGATTGACAGGACGATTTTTTGAATTTCTTGGATTGGTTTATTATTGGGATTCGCTTTAGCTTTTCTTTGGATTTGTCTGGTAATGATTTCTAGGGTTTTCTTTATCTCTCGGTTTTCGTTTTTTATTCTGGATATTTCGCCATTATTTTCTAATAGGGTTTGTACCATTGCTTGGGTTTTTTTGATATTCTGTTTCAATTCGTCCTTGTTCCCTTTCGTGGGGCATTGCATACATTGGAGGTTTATCTGTTGACATTCCTCGTTTTCGGGGTTTCTGCAAATTTCTTGGAAATCAGCACAGGTGCTGTCTTCTCTTCTGAAGGGTTGGGTTTTCTCGCATTTCTTCAACGGGTTCTCAGTATTACACTCTCTAATCACTATCATTATCATTATCCACAGTTTTGGGTTCATGACTTCTATTTTCGATATATAATAATCAATTTTATGTTTATTTACAAGGTTGTTTCATTTATTTACAGTGGAGTTTAGCCCTTTTTACTCTTTCTCTTTTTCCATAGTTGAGTGTATCTCGCACTCCTCTTTAATTCTGTTTTCTGAAAATCTCATTATTAGGACTTGGGCTCTTATTGATCGCTCGGTTAGTTTTGGGAGTTCTTTAAGTCGTTCTTTGTTTTCTTTAATTATCCTTTGTTGATTATGAATTTTCATTTGGAGATTTCTTTCTTTTGTTTGTTTTCTTTTGAGTTGGCGTTTACAGTTTATTCGTTTAGTTGTCTGTTTTTCCAACTTTCGTCTTGATTCTTGGAGCTGTTCTGTTAACATTTTAATTTCGTCCTGAGTTTGTTGATGACTTTCTTTTATCTCTCTGGCTTATTTACAACTATCCTCTAGTTGTATCACGTATCTTTGTTCGCTTTTTCTGCTGTCTCTCATTCTTTCTGCTTCGGTTTTCCAATAGTCTTCTAGGACTACACGAGTTTTTATCTCCGCTAATTCTCGTCTTAGTTGTTCATTTTCTCTCTTTTGATCTCTGTTTTCTCCCATGCTGGATGTTAGTTTTCGTTTCACTACATTGACTAGCTGTTTGGATTGTATTAGTTGTTGATTTATCCGGGCGATTTCTGACTCTTGCTCCTCCACTAACTCTTGACATCCTTTTCTTTCGGCTCTCCACCTTTTACTATAATACCTCAGTGGGTCTTGTTCGATTGGTTGTACTAATTGAATTGGGCTTGGTACGTATTCTCCGTCTTCTAGATTCATTCGGATTTCTATTTCATTCGAATTCATGCTAAATATACATCGATTACAATTTTTTGTTTTTATCATTTTTATTATTTTTTATTGTCTTTTTACACTTTTTACATTTTTTTTCTCCCTTTTACTTTATACCACTGTTTCGTCCGTCTCCCCCGAATCCTTCATCGGGTTCGACGGGTACTTGGGTTGGTATTTCCGTCGGATATAACGGCATAAGCAGGATTGGTGGTCGGTTTTGCAAGGTATTTATCTCTTCACGCAAAGTGTTTGATATTTGTATCTCTTCGTCCAAGAGATAGGCAAGATATTCGACGTTTTCTGTTAACTCTTCCACTTGCGTTTCCAATCGATGCGTATTTTCTAACGCTTTTAATTTTTCAATCTCTTTTCTCAGATTCTGCTCATTTTCCTCATATCCTTGTTTTATCGTTTTTATTTCCGCCTCGACTTGTCCTTTCAACTGTTCATTGACTTCGAGTTGGTGTCTCAGCTGAATTTCTTTAAATACTGCAACTCCTCAATGTCCGTTTACCTCCTGTTGGAGTTCTATTATTCTTTCGTCTAATTGTTGTTTCTGTCGTCTTTCATCAGTTTGTTCATTTAGGATTTCTAATATTTTCTGATTTAACTGATCAATCCATTTTCTGTGGCTGGTTTCGTTTTTCCTGAGTCTGTTTATTGTATTCTTTCTGATTCGTTCGTTGAATTCCAATGTTTGTATTTGGTTACTGTAGTCATCGAGTGTATGTTTCTGCTCTTCAATCTGCTCCCATAGCTCCCAATCTTCGGTATTCAGCAATTTCTTAGGTAATCGTCTTACTTCTTTCTGGGCTTCTTGGTATTGTTGTTTCCACCCTCTTGCCTCTAATTTAATCCAACTTTCTTTCTTTTCCGTTTTTATTCGTTGTATTCGTCTTTGTTTAAGAGTCTCTTCTTGTTCTAGTAACATCTCTTTTATTCTGGTTTGCTGAAATACTATCTCGTGCTCTAATTTTTCTATATGTTCAAACTGTTTTGCGCTGGCGTTCTCCAATATTTTGCATTCTATTCGCCATTTTCTTGCTTGATCAGTTATCTGAGTCAACATTCTTTCTTGTCTATCGTCTCTGGGCTCTCTTATTTTTCTTGATGGTTTTGGCCCTTGATTTCTCAGTTTGTCGACTTCCTTTTTCGCCTCTTCCCACTTGGTTTTGTATGCTCTTATTCGATCTTCCTCTTCGGCTATTTGCTGAATATAATGTCTAATACGTGATTCCCAATTGCTCCTCGATCGTTCTTTATCCTCTGTCCATTTGGTTTTCCAGTGAAGTGCTTGCCGTTTGGCCCATTCTTTGGCTTGTTCCATACTTGTCCTCTTGGTCTTCTCTATTCGGTATTGAGTACTTATTTGTTCAATTTCTTCCTGCATTTGGTTCATAATTTTTATGGTCTCTTCTCTTTCTTCTTGTATTTCTGTTTCTTTATCTTTTATTACTTCTCGTAGTCTTTCTATTTCACTTTGTTGATCCTGTTTGTCTCGCTCTAACATTCGGATCTCCTTTCTTTGGTTTATAATTCTGGTTTGGTTTTGAATGGATTCATTCACTAACTCTTCTTCTCGTCTTTGATATGGTTCATTATTTCCTTCAGAATTCATTTTCTGTTGTTCCAATTCCTCTCTTATCATTTTTATCTTTATTGTATCTTTCAGTAGTTCTCCTTCTACTGTTATTAGCATCTCTTTTAATCGCATTGACCTTTGTTGCCACTGTTCTGCCTCCTTTTTTATCTCTTTTAGTTGTTCGGATGGGTTTTCGGTTTTTGGCTCTTTGTCTTCTACTTCAACTTTCTCTGCTTTTTGGTTTATCATTTCGCTTTGGTTCATTGTAATTCTGAATATTAATATCGGTTATTCTCTCTTTTCAATTATATCAAAATTTTATCATAGTGTACATCACGTCTCGTAATTTTTGATTTTTATAATTTTTTTGTTTTTTACATTTTATCTTTATTTACATTTTTACACATTGCTTTCGTTTTCTATTTACTGATCAGCAAAACGGAATCCTTTGATCCGCCCGTTTATCGGCTTTCTACACACTGGACATATATCGACTTTTAACCCACATGCTTCACATGTGACCATATATGCGCAGGGGATATAAATTATTTCAACATGCTTTGCCAACATGTTACACATTGGTGCTGTTCCAAAATGGCTTCTTTTATCATTGATTCATCACGATTCTCTTTTGGTTTCTCCTGGTATCGCTTGATTGCTCGGATTATTGCTTGTGTCGAGTCGTACCATTCCAAGTTATTAGCTAACCTTTCCTTGATTATTTTCCTCATTTTTTGAGTTTCTACTCCTGATAGTAGCATTATGGTTCTTGTTTTCGGTCGATCTAATATATCTTCCACTTGCTGGTTGGTGATTATCACTTTTATGTTCTTTGACTCTTTTTTTTGTTTATACATACATTTTCCTTTATGTTTTAGCTTTTTAACATTCTGATCTGGTATTGGTTGTTGATTTTTGCATCCTTCGCACATTATTCCTCTTGCTGTTTGACAATATCCTTGACTCGCAAATTCTGCTGCTCTTGGATTCCCTTTGAAAGTTTTAATCCTCTCCTCGAATGTTCTCTTTATGGTCTCTTTTTCCCATATTAGTTCTGCTGGATCTTCGAAACTCTTTATTATAGTTATCTTTTTCTCACCTCCCTTTTCATCTTTGTCTACTTCCGATTGTCGAAGTCCTTCCAATCTGTTTATCGCTTGGTTTCCGACGTCGATATTTATTCTAAATGGGCAGGTTGAAAATTTCCTCAGGTGTTTTCGTTTTGTCGTTTCTCCTTTCTCCCAATGCGATAGTCTTCCTTGACAATAAATACAGGTAACTTCATCTGGTAGTTCGGGGGTTCCTGAGAAATAAAATCCTTGTGCTGCCATCTCTTTACTTTGTCGGTCAGTAAATACTTTATTGTCTTTGAATGTTAGATATCTTTGGTCCTCTTTTCTCAGCTGTTCGTGTTTTACTCTTCTCTGTGAGTAAATTACTTTCCTCATTTTCCAGGGTCGTCCGGTTGTGTCAAAACTGGTATAATGCTGAATTGCGATTGTTAAGGTTTTGATTTTTTCCTCTTCCTCTGGTTTTTTCCATAATCTCGTCCATATCGAATCTGGTCCTTCTCTCATCTGTACCGTTATCTCTTCGCTGATTCCGCTTGCCATCTAAATATCGTCATTATTTTTTGAATTTTTGTTTTTCTGATTTTTCTGATTATTTGTAATTTTGATTTTTTTTTGTGATTTTTATTATTTTATTTACATATATTTACACTGTCTTTTTCTCTTTACAACGTCTTGTCTGGCTTCTCTACTTCTAATTTTATGTACAAATTATCTTCTCGCAAGAATCCTTCTCCTCTCAATCTTTGTTGTGGGTAGAAACGTGGTGTACCAATTGCCGTATTCCAGTCGGTTGTTGGTCTTCCCATCTGTGGTTCATTTCCTGTTCTGATTGGGTTACGATAATCCTCTTGTCCTTTCATTGTTAGTATCATATTTTGTTTAAAAGGCCATGTTAATAATTCATCATAATCTCCTCTTCCTACTCTGATGAAGACACTGATATGAGTGCCTGTTGCATTTCCATCCCCATTTGGATATAGTCTAATGCCCAATTTATATCCATTCTCCCAACTATATATCGGTGGACTGTCTAGAATTCTCTGTGCTCCATCTTTTGCTCTCTGAAGTTTTTCTGCGAATTCGGTTATTTTCCATATAAATGGTGTTGTAGGATGTTTTCTGGCTATCGAGCTGTTGGTTTCTAATTCCTTTAGGCTGTTGGTCATCTGTTGCATTTTCATTTTCATTTCGGCCATTTTCTTGAGTGCATTTCCTTGGCTTTTCTCAAAGTTCTTTCTGGACTCTAATATTTCTCTTATTAGTGCCTTTTGTGCATCATTTTCTGTTCTTAGGCTTTTTACTTCCCATGCCAACATTCTTATCGTTTTCATCATGATTTCGGTATGCTCGATACTGTTCTCTATCATATGCTTTTGCATTTCCGCAATTGGTAGTTGTGCTTGGCAATTGAATAATTCTAACGGACATTTGACTGGCTTGCCGATACATTCGTTCCAGTGTTCTTTTAGTTTAACTTTCTCTTTCCTGTCGCAGTTGTTTGCGCATATTCCTTTGTATAGATCACATATTTTTTCCTCTTTCGGATTCCGATGTTCCATTTCTATTTTTATCCATTCGTCGATAGCTCCGCAGAATTCGCATTTTTCCTCTCTGTTTCGTTATATTCGCATTTATTTGTGTGACTTTCGGCTTCCTTCATAAGTCCTTTCCATTCACATTCCTTTACTCGGCATTGGACTAATAGCTTATTGATTTCTTTGTTGGTGGCTTTATCCGTTGTTGTGGGATCTTCGCCTCTTTCAAATATTTCGTCACATCCAGGGCATTTTGTTACTTTTGTTTCTATCACTTTTATCGTACAATCTGTACATATTCTGCATCCGCATTTCGTCTGTCTCGCTCCAATCAGTAATTCTTTACATTTGCAACATTTTAGTCTTTCCTTTATATCGTTCACCACTCTAGTTTTGTCTTTCATTATTCGTCTCGTAGCTTCGGATGGATTCTCGCTTCCTCTTATTCTCTCGATGATTGTCTGCATATCTACAAAAATTTTCTGATTACTCGACGTTGCTTTACTTCTATTGTTTTATTTTTACATATTTACAAGGTACGCTTTATTTTTACTCTACTGTTGAATCCGGTTCTGGGGTGAATTCTGGCATCGATGCTATCCATTCCACCCAACTTGCTGGATCTACATGCTGTTGGCTGTTACGTAATCTTCTAATTTCGTCAGCTTGTCATCTAATTTGCTCTCCTAGTTGTTCGTTTATTCTCTGTAATTGTAATATGGTTCTTTGTTGCTCTTCCAGTCTTATGGCTTGTTGTAGACCTCTGTTCACACTTTCCGTTAATACTAGATGAGTATTTGTCCACTGAGTTTGTGCGTTGTTTGTTATTAATGTCATTAATTCGCATTGTCGTCTCCATGTTGCCTCGATTCCTTGATCTTGGTATATTCCATGATCCAATTCTACAATTTCTATGGGTACATTGGCAGCTGCTGGTTGTTGTATTGCTTCTGTGAACGGTGGTATTCTGACTTGGTTTTGTTGATTTGCATTATTCGGATTCATCTGTTGGTTATAATACATCATTAATTCATCGGCATTCATGTCTGTTTGATCACTGTCTCTAGCGCATTTTTTACAATATTTATATATATAAATATACCTACTATTACTACTATTATACTACATAATATTTTACACTATATACAACGTTTCTTTTTCGTTTTACACCATTGTCTCCGGGGATTCTATACGCAATGTCCGTATGTCCCCGTATTTCTCATTCGTTATCTGATATACATCAAATTCATTTGACCATTCTTGTGCTTCGATAATGGGCGGTTCTTTTAGCCAGAGTCCGCTTGTACTGGAATTTCCGATGATTTCATATTCCCCAGTTCTTTCTGCATCGTATTGTCCCAATTCGATATCGTAGTTGAATTTTTCTACTGCCGGCCATAATCTTTTCTTCGTTGGTTTCTTTCTGCATTTAGTAGTTCTTACTAATTGAATTATTATCAGCATTATTACGCTGCTTACTACTGCTGTTGTTATTTCAAATTCATCTTTAAATCATGTAAATTCTATTTCATTAGGCTTGCCATGGTTGTATTTTCTCTCATGTTGTCTCCATTTATCTTATCTTTCGGTGTACATTCTTAAGTGCTTTCTTTGGAGTTGTATGCTTCGGTGGATTAAAGGTGGCTGGTCATCCATGAGCATTTCCTTATTGCCATGTCTCGTTACTTGTTTTTCTCTAGATTGTTTTGTTATGGATTGATCGGTTACGTTTGACTTGGGATGCGTTTTCTTTGTTATCGTTCTCCATGTTCATAGTTTCCTTTTGGATATTTATTACATATTTTCCGGTTTTCTTTCGTTGGATGCGATATTTTTGATTCTTCATAGTTTTGTTGTTTCGGCCATTGGATTTCCTTTTGTTTACGGTTTCATTTCCTTTGGGTTCGTATACGCAGGTTTTTGTTGATAGGTTATTTCACCTGTTCTTCAATTAATATTTTCCTCTTACGCCATGTTCTATATTCTATTATTACTGGCTTTACTTTCTATGATCTGACGTTGGTTACGGTTCCTTCTCTTGTTTTTTTTCTGGATGCTTTGTCATAGTTGAATGCTAGTAGCTTTCTTGTTAATTGCTTCCAGTAAATCATCTCTTCCTTCTGAAATTACTATATACTTCCGCGTTTTTTTTTGTTGGAATAACAGTTTATTTTGATTTTTATATCCTTCGTTTGCACTGACATTTGATTCTTTCATCATCGTTCCAGATATATATATATATGTTTCGAATACAAACTTTTGTAATGGGTTTCTTTGCCCATATTTTCGAAATATTATTTCTTCTCCACTCTTCGGTTTGATTCAATTGTATTATTAATTTCTTTGTTTCTTGTATCGACGTTGATATGGCTCCTTCTTTTGGTGTTGTGAATTTCTCTCAGGGTTTTGTGCTAATGTGCAAGTTTATTATTATGTCGTTGTTGGCACAATGATATATATTCTGCATTCTCTAGCCTATCCCATTCGCATTTCTTTCTGCTTTATGTTTCATTTTCAACAATCGATAACTTTTTTGTATACACACTGTTCATGGTTTCTATTCTCTGTTTATTATTCGTTAATTGCTATCCCCTGGCTCTACTTGGATTCTACGTTCCTATCTTTTGTAGCATCCTACACTACATCTTTCGGTGGTCTGGACTTAGAATGCATTTGGTTTTTGGATCGTATTTCCATCTTTCCTGGTTTTCCCTATTGAGTCGAGTTGGCCACTTATGCTATGATTCATGGTCAGTTGTAAGCATTTCCTTACTTGAAATTCTTTATCGGTTTATTGTTACGTTATTTCTGAACGATTTTATTTCTTTACGTGATGTTTCGTCAGTCTTCCGTTAACTTGAATGGACGTAATTAATATCATTATTTTTGTGAGCAGGGTCAGTCGGTTTTGATTTTATCCATTTTTGTCGTGATCTTTCTATTATGCAACAGCATCCCTTGGTTTTGTTTTCCCTCGTTGTTGTTGTTGTTCATTCTGACGTTCCTTTGGTTGGATGACTCCTTTTCTCTTGTCTGCACGGGTTTATTCTAGTCTATATTTATTTTGATTGGTATTCTTGATTCATCTTTGGTTTTTGCTGCTCTGTCACACCCTTCTTCTCCATTATCTTATTCCATCCGGGGGTGTCTTTGAAAATGTTGTCGTCGGAGTGTATACTTCAATTATTCTTCGTTACTTATATTATTCTTGCTTTTATATCGTCACCTCTTTTGCTCTTCTGTTTGCTCGCTTGAAATCTTATTTGCTTTCGATGCATTCTGTTGTATATATCATCAATTAGTTGTTCCTTCTATCTCCGATTCGTATATGCTTCTTTTGGATGATTGGTGAATTTTAGTTCCTTCCCATTTCACATGGCTTTTTATTGTCTTTGGGAAGATAGTGCGCATATTTGTTTCTTTTAATAGGATTTCTGTTTGCTTACCATTAATTTAAGCGAATACTTAATTGGGATCTTCATACGGTCCATTTTTATCAGATGGCTGCTTGCTTCGTCTTGTTTGGCTCAGATAGCTTCCCATAATGTATGAATTGTATTTGCCAATCATCGTCTCTTTCTCTTTTGTCTGTTCTGTGGTTGAATTTTATTGGCGTTGCATGTCTTTGTTTCAGTGCTAATTGTAGTACATTATTTTCTCATTGTCTTTTTTCTTGTTGAACGCATGATCCTGGTTTTTAAGTGTTCTTCTCAGAACTGTTGTCAGAAAATCTGCTGGACTGCAAACAATTAATGGTGTTCTTGTCCCTTTCGCTTTGGATATATTTGAGGTGTGTCCGCATTTCTCATGAGGTTAGGATTATATCCAAATTATCCTTAGGGTGTTTCTTATGTTGTACTGCAATATGTTAGACGGTTAACGTTCCTCTCTATCATCTGCCATGGTGAATATCATGGGTAATACTTTCTTTTGATACGATCATTCTGGTGGACTTCTAGCTCCTTTAGGTATCCATTGCATTTTTCCGCCCTTGTTACTATTCCTCATTCCATCTTTTCCTTCGACCAATTCTGGCATAATTTCTTTTGGTAGCTCTTACTATTTATATCATCTTGTCTACCGGTTGCTCTTTCCGTCGCGAATTTTAGGAGTTATTTGGATTTCCTTTGGTTATAGGTTATTTCCGACAGTTTATTTGAATGTCGCTTCTATTTTTTCGACTCAGTTAGTCCTTATACTCAGCCTGTTGTGTTTGTGATCGAGTGTAAATACCCCGATTCTCTGGTTCCTTGTTATTGTTCTAGGTCTTATATCGCTTTACATCTACTCAGTTTACGTATAATGGCCTGTGTGGGTGGGTCTGTTGACTAATTTAACTCGAGCGTTCATCTCGTTTACATACATTACTCATATGGCACCTTTACCATTTCTTTGTGCTTTTCTTGAGCTACTCCTGGATATTTCTGGCTGATTCCTGCAATTATTACCCCAATCTCCGACCTGAAAAATTAGCTCGGTTACGTGCGCTTTTTATCGTAATTCTTTTATTACTCTTGATAAATCTTATATTCATACCTTGCCGTTTTCCAGATCTCTTGCCATTCGCTCCTTGAATTCTGTTACGCTAATCGTCAGTTTTCCCTCATACTGCCGATATTTGGCGGTTGAATATTCTAAGTCTCATCCCCGGCATGTTACATTCCTTCTACCGCTACCTTAATTGAATGGACTCTTTTTTGTCCGATGTATCGACATTCTATAAAGCCATAAGGCATAATATTTATATCTATTTCTATCCTTTTTGGTGTCTGCTATACATATTTGAACATCATATTTCTGATTAAATATGCGATTCGCAAATCGTTCGGTATTGAACATTTGTTTCGTGGATGTATGGCCGATGTTCACAATTTCGCACAATTCTGAGTATTCGTTATTCCTCTAATAATTTCGATCATAAAGTGTGGTTCCTGATCGGTTAGGATCTGTTTGGGTCTATCCATATCCTACAGCTTTTCTTCTTACTAGGATTCTCGCTATTTTCTGGCTTTTTGGTCTCTTATTGCGAAGTTCAGGAATTTTGATATAATCTGTTACTACCAATATGTTGATGAGTTTTCCATAGTTGTTTTCTTCGGATAGGTCACTACTACGTCCATTGCAATCATCGTCACGGTTCTTTCTTTGGTGGACATTGGCATTGGCTTTTAGCGGTGCCTTCCAATTCCTCTCCATGTGCTTGTTTCTGTTGCACATCATCAACATCTTATCCATTTACGTCTTCTCCGATATTTGGCCATAATATTTTCGGCGTACGTAGTCTTGCTTCCGTCTTTTTTGCTGACATGTGTCCTCGCAAGTTTTCCATCGTGGTTATTGCCTGCAGTACCTTCTTTTCGTCCATACTTCTCTGGTAAACACAGAGTCGTTTCTACCATCCCATTAATTAATAACAATCCTTCTCTATGGTAATATCGAGTCTGCGTGTTCTCCATATCGCTCTACTCTTAGTTTACTGTTGTTGTCGTAAAATTTCATATCTGTTAGTCTTCCATGATTCGGCATTATTGTTTTCAACTCCTCGGTCTTCTTTTCTGCTGTTTCTCAATTTCGGTGAAATCAATATTTCGCGATGATCATGCATATTCCGTCTTCACATCCTGACTATTAGTTCTTCGATAAAAATCTTGAGATACAGTCTGCGTTTAGCGATTGGCCTTTCCTGATTTGAATTTGATATTGGTGAGTTTCTTGGCACTGCATTGACCCATCTCATTAATGCTAGAGGCTCTTTGGTTCATATGTCCCATAACCATTACTAATGGTTGATGATTGTACGTGATATATATCTCGTGAACCCATAGTTAAATATTTGAAGTGTTAATAGTTGATTATTGCTATGCCTTCTTTTCAGTCACAGAGTTATTTCTTTCCATGTTTCTTGAATGTTCGACTGTAGTATCCGTCTTGACTCGTTTCCCTTTTCTCCTCGTCCATTGTCCTAGGACTGCTCCAGATGATTATCGCTTGGTCTGTTGCTCAATAAAACGGCTTTTCTTAAAATATTCTGGTGTACGATTATTTGGTGTGATATTGTTTATTCTGAGTGTTTCGAAGGCTGTCTGTTGTTCTTTTCCATTATAAACTGGGTTATTTCTTTTAGTTAATTTCTTGATTGGTTTCGCAAATAGTGTGCGTCAAACTCTTGATGAACTTTCGATAATATCACATAAGCCTAAAATTCTTGCACCTGCTTGTTGACTGTTTTGTACAGGCATCTTTATCTTTTCGTAGTTTATTGGGTCTGGTTCTTGACTTGCCGACACGAATGGTGTCCTAAGAGGTGCTTTTTCCTTTGTTTTTCCCAATCGCATTTGGAGGGTTTACAGTTTTAATTTCCATTGTGCGTAGCTCATTGAATACATTTTCGTATTTATCTTTAAATGCTTGGGGAACGGGTACTAGAAAATCATAAATCTCAATAATAATACCAATACATGTTTGATGCAGTGCGTTATCAAGTTCTAATCTCTGGATGAAGTGGATGCACGTTAGTTAGGTCCAGACGCGCATTTTCTTAATTATAAGATCTTTCCCAATGTAAAAGCAGATTTTTCTCTCTGTACTCCTCTTTGATTTTTATTTGCCCACGATAACCACTTTTTAAATCTACGATTTCGTGAATATGCTGGCTCCGTGATAATCGTTTGTTAAACATTTCAATTTTATCCAGTAACATGCGGTATTGTATCATCGTTTCGTATTTACTGCGTGAGTCGTCGGTAGATCTATACAGTAATCGTTGTGTTCCGTCCTTTTCTTACATACCACCTGGAAATTGCCATGGCGAGCACATGTTCGATTACTCCTGCGTCTAAATCTTTTGACTTTATTTTTCTGCTATGATTTGAGCTTTGCTAACCGATTATGGCCCGTAGTGTATTGGGGTATCATCTGTATAATGGTTATCGTGTGTTGAGTCACATCGCTTGTACCGACTGGTCTTAATCTGTGCTGAAATATATTTCTTAAGTTCCATTTAGCAGTTTTTGTATTGCTCCTTCACGGTTTCGTTTAATAGCCGACTGTCATCGTCCACTATTCTCTAGTTCTCAGTTATTCGTTGTTGAGGAGCTTCAACTGTCATATCGGTGTTAGTTTTCCTAATCTTTCGTTTTCGTAAATGACTTTATCTTACTGTTGCAAAAATTTAAATGTGATGAATTTCCACTGTTGTCGTTTACATTCATACTATTTTCTGGCTAGAGTAGTTCTTTTCTTTTTCTCGAATTTGTGGTTAGTGTTCGAAATCATTTCACTCTAGTTTTCCCTCTGTTTCACTTTTACGCTAACCAAATCATTTGTGTGCTTACCTGGCACTACTATTTTTTCTGAGCATCTCCCTTTCTTGATTTCAGCATACAGTATTCATTTGGTATTTTCTCTCAACCCATTGATCCTAAATCAATATTTCCTTTTAATATTCTGCATTGATCTGTATCCAATTATACAATCTAGCGCTCATTCTCCTGTTGACTTGCTAAGAACGTATATGATTTTCACATATTTATATTCAATTAAATTGACCAGTTTTCCCGATGACTTGCTACTGATCTTTGCTGCAGTTATTACATCCATTGTTAGCTTCTTCATATACAAATGCACAATCTTCAGGTTATTTTTATCCATTTTTCATTGCCGAGATGTTTATGCTCCTTCCTCTTTCCTGGTTTTCCTATGAGTCGAATTGGCAACTTATGCTTGTTTCATGGCAGTTGTAAGCATATTCTTTACTTGAATTCCTTTATCGTTTATTGTTCGTATTCTGAACGATTTTTTCTTTCGTGATGTTTTCGTCGCTTCCGTTAACTTGATGGACTAATTAATATCATTATTTTTGTAGCAGGGTCAGTCGGTTTTGATTTTTCCTTTGTTGTCGTATCTTTCTATTATGCAACAGCATCCCTTGGTTTTGTTTTCCCTCGTTGTTGTTGTGTTCGATTCCTGACGTTCCTTGTTGGATGACTCCTTTTTTCTTTGTTGCACGGGTTTATCTCGTCTCTATTATTTGATTTGGTATCTGTCATCTTGGTTTTGCTGTGTCACTCACCTCCTTTCCATTATTATTTCCATCCGGGTTTCTTTGAAATGTTGTCCTCGACATTTTATTACTTCAATTATTTCCTCGTATACTTTTATTATCTTGCTTTTTATATCGTCCACCTCTTTTGTCTTCTGTTTGCTCGCTTGAAACGTATTTGCTTCGATGCCATCGTGTATTATCATCAATAGGTTGTTCCTTCTATCTCCGATTCGTATTGCTTCTTTTGGATGATTGGTGAATTTTAGTCCTTCCATTTCAACATGGCTTTTATTGTTCTTTGGAAATGGATAGTGAGCATATATTGTTTTTAATAGGACGTTTTCTGTTTCTTACCATATAATTTAAGTCGAATACTTTAATGGTGAATCTTCATAGGTCCATTTCATCAGATTGGCTTGCTGCTTCGTCTTGTTTGGCGTTCGATAGCTTCCCATAATGTTTGAATTTTTGCCATCATCTCTCTTCTCTATATTGTCGCGTTTGTGGTTATGAAATTTTATTGCGCTTGCTTGTCTTGATTTCAGTGCATAATGTTTACATTATTTTCTCCATTGTCTTTTTCTTTGAACGATGATCCTGTTTTAGTAGTTCTCTCAGAACTGTTGTAGAACATCTGCTGCGACTGCAAACAATAATGGTGTTTGTCCCTTTCGTTTGGTATATTGTATGTGTCGCAATCTGCATGAGTTGGATTATTATCCTTATCCTTTGGGTGTTCTAGTGTGTACTGCAATATGTAGAGGTACGTTCCCTTCTTACATCTGCCCAGTGAGATCATGGGTATACTTTCTTTGATACGATCCATTTCTGGTGGACTCTAGCTCCTTTTAGCGTATCCATTGCGATTTCCCGCCTTGTTTACTATCTCCATCCACCTTTTCCTTCGACCCATTCTGGCATAATTTCTCTGGTAGCTTTTCTATTATATCCATCTTGTCTACATTGTCTTGGGTCGCGTTTAGATTATTTTGGATTCCTCTGTTTAGGTCTTCCGCAGTGTTATTGATGTCGCTTCATTTTTCGACTCATCGTTAGTCCGTTTATACTCAGCTGTTGGTTTGTGATCTAGTTTGCAATACCTCGATTCTTCTGGTTCCTTTGTTATTGTTCTAGTATCTGTTACATCTACTCACGTTTTACGTATATGGGTCCTGTGAGTGGGTTGTTGACTAATTTAACTCGAGCGTTATTCTCGTTTACATACATTATCTCATAATGACCTTTACCACTTCTTTGTAGTTTCTGGCTACTCCTGGATAAATTTCTGGCGTTGCAATTATTACCCAATCTCCGACCTGAAAATTATGCTCGCGTACGTGTCGCTTTTATCGGTGCAATTTTTTTAAGCTCTCTTGATTAAATCTAATATCATACCTGCCTTCAGATCTCTTGCATTTGCTCTTTTGAATCCTGTTACATAATCACAATTCCATTTACTGTGATATTCGGCGGTTGGTATTCTAAGTCTATTGGCATGTACATTCTCTGCCGTACATTAATTTGAATGGGCTCATTTTGTGCTGAAATGTATCGACATTCTATAAGACCATAAGCATAGATATATATATCTATTCTAATCTTTTTGGTGTCTGCTTACATTAATTGACATCATTTCTATTAATATGCGATTGAATCGTTCGTTTGACATTTGTTGTGGGATGGTATGGCGATGTCACATTTCGCAATCTGAAGTAATTTGTTACTTTCCTCTATAATTTCGCTCATAAAGTGGTTCCTTGATCGGTTAGGATCTTTGGGTGTCCATATCTACAGCATATTTCTTCTACTTAGGATCTCGCTATCGTTCTGGCTTTTTGTCTGGTATTGCGAAATGCTTCAGAAAATTTTGATAAATAATCTGTTACTACCAATATTGTGATGTTTCCATAGTTGGTTCTGGTAATGGTCCTACCTACGTCATTGCCAATCATCGTCATCGGTTCTGGTGGAATTGGCATTGGCTTTAGCGTGACTTCAATTTGCTCCTTCGCATTATTGTGTGACTTTCGGCTTCCTTCATAAGTCCTTTTCCATCAATTCCTTAACTCCGCAGTGACTATAGCTTATTGATTTCTTTGTTGGTGGCTTTATCCGTGTTGTTTGTGATCCGCCTCTTTCAAATATTTCGTCACATCCAGGGCATTTTATTGTTCTTGTTTCTATCACTTTTATCGTACAATCTGTATATATGCATCGCATTTCGTCTGTCTCGCTCCAATCGTAATTCTTTACATTTGCAAAACATTGTCTTTCCTTTATATCGTTCACACTCGTTTTTTCTTCTATTTCGTCTCGTATCTTCGGAGGATTCTCGCTTCCTCTTATTCTCCGTATTGTCTGCAATCTACAAAATTTTCTATATCGACGTTGCTTTACTTCTATTGTTTATTTTTACATATTTACAAGGTACGCTTTATTTACTCTACTGTTGAATCCGGTTCTGGGGTGAATTCTGGCATCATGCTATCCATTTCACCCAACTTGCTGGATCTACGTGCTGTTGGTTGTTACGTAATCTTCTAATTTCGTCAGCTTGCCATCTAATATGCTTCCTAGTTTCGTTTACTTCTCTGTAATTGATATGTTTCTTTGTTCTCTTCAGTCTTATGGCTTGTGTAAGACTCTGTTCATCACTTTCCGTTTAAATTAAACTAGATGAGTATTTGTCCACTAGTTTGTCGTGTTGTTTATAATTCTTAATCGCATTGTCCAATGGCTCGATTCCTTGATCTTGGTATATTCCTTGATTTAATTCTACGATCTCTATAGGTGCATTGGCAGCTGCTGGTTGTTTTACTTCCTTCTGTGAACGGTGGTATTCTAACTTTGGTTTTGGTTGATTTGCATTATTCGGATTCATCTGTTGGTTATAATACATCATTAATTCATCGGCATTCACGTCTTTTTTGATCACGTTTCTAGCGTTTGTTTTTACATATTATATATTAAATATACCTTAACTACTATATACTACATAATATTTACACTATATACAACGTCTTTTCGTTTTACACCATTGTCTCCGGGATTCTATACGCAAGCTCCGTATTCCCGTATTCTATTCGTTATCTGATATACATCAATTCATTGACCATTGTTGTGCTTCGATAATGGGCGGTTCTTTTAACCAGATCGTTTACTGGAATTCCGATTATTTCTATTTCCCAGTTCTTTCGCATTCCCGTATTGTTCCCAATTTCGATATCGCTAGGTGAATTTTTTTACTGACCCGGCCATTAATCTTTCTTCGCTGGCTTCTTTTTGCATTTTGTAGTTCTTTGCTAGATTGAATTATTATCAGCATTACTACGCTGCTTATTACTGCTGTTGTTATCCAGATCATTTT
The DNA here is from genome assembly GCA_022537955.1 of Schmidtea mediterranea. Taxonomy (NCBI): domain Eukaryota; kingdom Metazoa; phylum Platyhelminthes; order Tricladida; family Dugesiidae; genus Schmidtea; species Schmidtea mediterranea. Next base: position 81,839,889 of record CM039681.1, on the reverse strand, counting down.
AATCATGTATCTATTTCATTAGGCTGCCATGGCTTGTATTTTTCTGCAATGTTCTCCTTCTATTCTTTCTTTCGTTGACATCTTTTAAAGTGCTTCTGTTGTATTCTTCGTGATTGAAAGGTGGCTGTCATCCATGACATTCCTTTTATGTCTCGTACTGTTTTTCTCTCAGATGTTTTGTTATGGATTGACGGTTACCGTTGTGTGTTTTTTCTTGTTATCTCTCACATGTCATGATTCCCTTTGATATTTTTACATTATTCCGAGTTTTCTTTTCTTGGATGCGATATTTTGATTCTTCATAGTCTTTCTAATGTTTCGCATTGGATTTTTGTTACACGTTTTCATTCCTTTGGGTTCGTATACGCATGGTTTTGTTTGATAGTTTTTCCCTTGTTTCTCTTAGTATTTCTTCTTTTTTTTCTCATTCGACTCTATTCTTTATTAATTACCGCTTTGCTTTCTCTAATCTTGACTGGTTGGTACGGTTCTTCCCTTGTTTCTTTTTCTGGATGCTTTGTCATTAGTGTGCTAGTATGTTTCTTATTGTATTTCCAGTATCATTCTTCCTTTGACATTACTATATACGTTCCGCGTTTTTTTTAGTGCGAATATCATATTTTTTTGTATTTTTAATCATCCTCTTTGACTGACATTTGATTCTTTCATTCGTTCGCGTTGTCTTTGTTTGAAACACAAACTTTTGTACATTGGTTCTTTGCACTATTTCCTACTATTTATTCTTTCCCACCTCGGTTTGATTCCCATTTTATTATTATTTTTTGTTTTCTCGTACTCGACGTTAATATGCTCTTCTTTTTTGTGTTGTGAATTCTCTCCCAGGGTTGGCTATTGCAATTTATATTATGTCGTTTGTTTCAATATTTATATATTCCGCATTTCCCTCTAGCCTATCCCATTCGCATTTCTTTCCTGCTTTCATATTCATTTTCCAACAATCGATAATTTTGTTTTGTATACACACTTGTTCAATTGTTTCTATTTCCTCTGTTTAATTCGTAATTTGCTATCCCTGCTTACTTGATCTTTACGTTCCTATCTTTTAGCATCCCTACTTACATCTTTGTGTCGACATGATGATGAGTTTTTTGATCGTATCCTCTCCTGGTTTTCCTATTGAGTCTCTATTGGCACTTAGCTTGTATTCATGTCATTGTACGTCATATTCCTTTACTTGAAATTCCTTTATCGTTTATTGTTCGTATTCTGAACGATTTTATTTCTTTCGTGATGTTTTCGTCGGCTTCCGTTAACTTGATGGACGTAATTAATATCATTATTTTTTGTAGCAGGGTCAGTCGGTTTTGATTTTTCCTTTGTTGTCGTATCTTTCTATTATGCAACAGCATCCCTTGGTTTTGTTTTCCCTCGTTGTTGTTGTTGTTCGATTCCTGACGTTCCTTGTTGGATGACTCCTTTTTCTCTTGTTGCACGGGTTTATTCTCGTCTCTATTATTTGATCTGGTATCTTGATCATCTTGGTTTTTGCTGCTGTCACCACCTCCTTCTCCATTATTATTTCCATCCGGGGTTTCCTTTGAAATGTTGTCCTCGACATTTATTACTTCAATTATTTCCTCGTATACTTTTATTATTCTTGCTTTTATATCGTCCACCTCTTTTGTCTTCTGTTTGCTCGCTTGAAATCTTATTTGCTTTCGATGCCATCTGTGTATTATCATCAATAGTTGTTCCTTTCTATCTCCGATTCGTATTGCTTCTTTTGGATGATTGGTGAATTTTAGTCCTTCCCATTTCAACATGGCTTTTATTGTCTTTGGAAATGGATAGTGAGCATATATTGTTTCTTTTAATAGGACGTTTCTGTTTCTTACCATATAATTTAAGTCGAATACTTTAATTGGTGAATCTTCATAGGTCCATTTCATCAGATTGGCTGCTGCTTCGTCTTGTTTGGCGTCGATAGCTTCCCATAATGTTTGAATTGTTTTGCCCATCATCTCTCTTTCTCTTATTGTCGCGTTTGTGGTTATGAATTTTATTGCGCTTGCTTGTCTTGATTTCAGTGCATAATGTAGTACATTATTTTCTCCATTGTCTTTTTCTTTGAACGATGATCCTGTTTTTAGTAGTTCTCTCAGAACTGTTGTAGAAACATCTGCTGCGACTGCAAACAATAATGGTGTTTGTCCCTCTTCGTTTGGTATATTTGAGGTGTGTCCGCATTTCTGCATGAGTTGGATTATATCCATTATCCTTTGGGTGTTTCTATGTTGTACTGCAATATGTAGAGGTACGTTCCCTTCTACATCTGCCATGGTGAAGATCATGGGTATACTTTCTTTGATACGATCCATTTCTGGTGGACTTCTAGCTCCTTTAGCGTAATCCATTGCGATTTTTCCCGCCTTGTTTACTATTCTCATCCATCCTTTTCCTTCGACCCATTCTGGCATAATTTCTCTGGTAGCTTTTACTATTATATCCATCTTGTCTACATTGTCTTGGGTCGCGTTTAGAGTTATTTTGGATTCCTCTGGTTTAGGTTCTTCCGCAGTGTTATTTGATGTCGCTTCTATTTTTCGACTCATCGTTAGTCCGTTTATACTCAGCTGTTGGGTTTGTGATCTAGTTTGCATACCTCGATTCTCTGGTTCCTTTGTTATTGTTCTAGGTATCGCTTTACATCTACTCACGTTTACGTATATGGGCCTGGTGAGTGGGTTGTTGACTAATTTAACTCGAGCGTTATTCTCGTTTACATACATTATCTCATATGGACCTTTACCACTTCTTTGTAGTTTTCTGGCTACTCCTGGGATAATTTCTGGCGTTGCAATTATTACCCAATCTCCGACCTGAAAATTATGCTCGCGTACGTGTCGCTTTTTATCGTGCAATTTTTTATAGCTCTCTTGATTAAATCTAATATTCATACCTGCCGTTTTCCAGATCTCTTGCATTTGCTCTTTGAATCCTGTTACATAATCATCAATTTCCATATACTGTGATATCGGCGGTTGGTATTCTAAGTCTATTGGCATGTTACATTCTCTGCCGTACATTAATTTGAATGGGCTCATTTTTGTTGCTGAATGTATCGACATTCTATAAGCCATAAGGCATAGATTTATATATCTATTCTAATCTTTTTGGTGTCTGCTTACATAATTTGACATCATTTCTATTAATATGCGATTGAATCGTTCGGTTTGACCATTTGTTTGTGGATGGTATGGCGATGTTCACAATTTCGCAATTCTGAAGTAATTTGTTACTTCCTCTATAATTTCGCTCATAAAGTTGGTTCCTTGATCGGTTAGGATCTGTTTGGGTGTTCCATATCTACAGCATATTTCTTCTACTAGGATTCTCGCTATCGTTCTGGCTTTTTGGTCTGGTATTGCGAATGCTTCAGGAAATTTTGATAAATAAATCTGTTACTACCAATATGTTGATGTTTCCATAGTTGGTTTCTGGTAATGGTCCTACTACGTCCATTGCAATCATCGTCATCGGTTCTGGTGGAATTGGCATTGGCTTTAGCGGTGCCTTCAATTTGCTTCCTGTGCTTTTTCTGGTTGCACATATCAGACAATTCTTTATCCATCCTTTTACGTCTTCTCCGATATTTGGCCAATAATATTTTCGGCGTAGTCTTGCTTCCGTCTTTTTTGCTGACATGTGTCCTCCAAGTTTTCCATCGTGGTATTGCATCAGTACCTCTTTTCGTCTACTCTCTGGTAAACACATGAGTCGTTTCTCACCATCCATTAATAATAACCATCCCTTCTCTATGGTATATCGATGTCTGTGTTTCTCCATATGCTCTCTTAGTTTACTGTTGTTGTCGAAAATTTTCATATCGTTAGTTTCCATGAATTCGATTATTGTTTTCAACTCCTCGTCTTCTTTCTGCTCGTTTCTCAATTTCGTGAAATCAATATCTTCTGCGATGATCATGCATATTCGTCTCACATCCTGATCCATTAGTTCTTCGAATACAAATCTTGACATACAGTCTGCGTTAGCGTTTGGCCTTTCCTGATTTGAATTTGATATATGGTGAGTATTCTTGCAACTGCATTGCCCATCTCATTAATCTGCTAGAGGCTTCTTTGTGTTGTCCCAACCATACTAATGGTTGATGATCTGTAGTGATATATATCTCGTGACCCCATAGTAAATATTTGAAGTGTTTAATAGCTTGAATTATTGCTAATGCCTCTCTTTCAGTCACAGAGTAGTTCTTTTCATGTTTCTTGAATTTTCGACTATAATATCCAATAACTCGTTCCCTTTTCTCATCATCCCATTGTCCTAGGACTGCTCCAGACGCATATCCGCTTGCGTCTGTCGCTAACAAAAACGGCTTCTTAAAATCTGGGTGTACGAGTATTGGTGCTGATATCAGTTTGTCTCTGACTGTTTCGAAGGCTGTTTGTTGTTCCTTTTCCCATATAAATGGGGTATTTTTCTTAGTTAATTCTTGTATTGGTTTCGCAATAGTTGCGTAACTCTTGATGAACTTTCGATAATATCCACATAAGCCTAAGAATTCTTGCACCTGTGTGACTGTTTTTGGTACAGGGCAATTCTTTATCTTTTCGATGTTTCTTGGGTCTGGTTCTTTGCCCTTTGCCGACACAATGTGTCCTAAGAAGGTGACTTTTTCCTTTGCCCAATCGCATTTGGAGGGTTTCAATTTTAATTTCCATTGTCGTAGTCGAACGAATACATTTCGTATATCTTTTAAATGTTGGTCGAAGGTACTAGAATAAATCAATAAATCATCAATATATACCATACATTGTTTGATGCCGTGCGTTACAAAGTTCATACATCTCTGGAATGAAGCTGGTGCGTTAGTTAGTCCGAACGGCATTTTCTTAAATTGATATAGATCTTTCCCAATTGTAAAAGCAGTTTTCTCTCTGTCCTCCTCTTTGACTTTTATTTGCCAATAACCACTTTTTAAATCTAACGATGTGAATTATGCTGCTCCGTGTAACGTTTGTAACATCTCATTTATATCCGGTAATGGGTATGTATCTCGTTTCGTTACTGCGTTGAGTCGTCGGTAATCTATACAGAATCGTTGTGTTCCGTCCTTTTTCTTTACCATGACCACTGGAAATTGCCATGGCGAGCAACATGGTTCGATTACTCCTGCGTCTAACATCTTTTGGACTTCTTTTTCTGCTACTGATTTTTGAGCTTCTGCTAACCGATATGGCCGTAGTGTTATTGGGGTATCATCTGTTAATGGTATCGTGTGTTGAGTCACATCGCTTGTACCGAGGTCTAAGTCGGATGCTGCAAATATATCTTAAATTCCATTAGCAGTTTTTGTAATTGCTCCTTCACGGTTTCGTTTAATAGCTGACTGTCGATCGTCCATAATTTCTCCTCAGTTCCTTCAGTTTTCGTTGTTGGGAGTTCAATGTCCATCATCGGTGTTAGTTTTCCTAATCTTTCGTTTTCGTAAATGACTTTATCTTCCTCGTCAAAATTTGTAATGTTGATTGGAATTTCACTGTTGTCGTTTACATATACTATTTTTCTGGCTAGAGGTAGTTCTTTCTTTTTCTCGAATTTGTGGTTAGGTTCGAAAATCATTTCACCTCTAGTTTCCTCGTTCACTTTTACGTAACAAATCATTTGTGTGCGTCCTGGCACTACTATTTTCTCTGAGCATCTCCCTTCTGATTTCAGCATACATATTCATCTGGTTTTATCTCTCAACTCCATTGATCCTAGATCTATTATTATCTCTTTTAATAATTCTGGCATGAGATCTGTTCCAATTATACAATCTGCGCTCAATCTCCTGATGACTGCTAAGTACGTATTGATTTTCACATTTTTATATTCAATTATTGACCAGATTTTCCCGATGACTGCTACTGATTCTTTGCTGCAGGTTATTACATCCATGTTAGCTTCTTCTATACATGGCCACAATCTTCCGGGTATTTTATCCATTTTTATTGCCGAGATGTTTGCTCCGGTATCAATCATTGCTTTAATCTCTACCCCATTTATTTCTATGGGTACCGTTAATGTTGGTCCAGCTAACGTTTGTAACATGGCGATAGTTCGAGTTTCTGGGTCTTGATCTACACTTCTTGATCTTTGGCTGGTTCTTGGTACTAAGTCTGCCCAATTTGGTTCGTATGGTACCAGATAAATGTTTCGTAATGTTGTTGGTCTTGGTATCGGTACGTGTCGTTCTACTGGTGCGTTTCTCTCTGCTGGTTTTGCTGTTTTCTTTAAACATTCATATACTGGTGGTGGATGATTATAATGTCCACTATGTCTTGTTTTCCGGTTTTCCCATTGTTTGAGTTGCTCTTGAGTTAGCATCTGCGTTCCTCCTTGATTTTCGTCGTTGTCGCTTTTATCGCTGCTATCGTCTTTGAAGTTCATCCATCGCTTCCAGTTGCTCGTTTTCTGTCGCTTCATTCTGGTTTTCTCGGCTTCTAATCTCATTATTGCTTTAAATTTTCGTCCGACTTCTTCATCAGTACCATTCATTTTAGTTAGAATTCCTACCAGTCTCTTTATCTTGTGGATATCTTTGGAGTGTCCATGTAACACCATTGTTTTTGCTAAAAACGGTAAGAATCCAATTGCCATTTTCCAGTTGATTTTTCTCTCTCTTTTGTAAATATCGAAACATGCTAACATTTGTGTTAAGATCACTCTTACGATTTGAATGATGAGTATTATTCCTAAAATTCCTGCCATCATTTGTCCGAAGATTAAGAATCTTCCCCACATGGCTTTCATCATATTAGCTGTAGCATGTTGAAAATGGTTTGGCGATAGTAACAATTCGTAGTTAGGTTTTTCTCCATAGTTGTTACCTCCCGTTATCGTCACAATATTGGATAATATGGCTTGCCTTTGTGCTGGGAATAATAGATGTTCTCTAGCTCGTTCCAGATCTTTTGTTTGGTATATCCCACTTTGTGATATATCTACTGGTTTGAATTTTGCTTCACTGGCCAATTCTGTAAGTCCAAATATTTTTGGTGGTGCAACAATTATTCGAGTTGGAAATTGTAACCAACTTCCATCTCTTATTTCGAATAATGGTCCGTATACGTTACTGCAACTGAACATATTAGGTAAGAATTTCTCTGAATTTATCATCCTTGTTACTGGCTGAGCGAATCTGATGTTTCCTTTATGCATTATTTCTAATTCATTTATGCATTTATCCCTTGGAATTGTTGAATTTTCTGCCAATTTTGCAATCGTCTTTTCGCATTTGTATGTATACATAACTTCTCCAACGATTCTTCCGAAATATCCTTCTTGGAGTGGTAGTAATGGGATTGCGTTATCCGGGTTTGTGATTGCCATTTCTAATTTTATTTTTAATATTTCTCTGTTCAGGATACAGTCATTTTTAATCAAATCGTAATATATTTTTTCTGTTGATGCCAATCCTTTATGATATAAGAAATCCATCTTGTTATTTATATAGAGATATAGTTTCACATCTTTGGGGTATATTTGCGCTTTTGCGTTTGGTATTGTTGTTCGCGATAAAAATATTCCTTTGTAATTTGTACTGGCTACCATTTCGTCGCACTTACTCACCATTCGTCCTTTTATAAATCTCATTCCGATTGTAGTATCGGTTGATATTACCACCGTTGGCGTGACCTCTGATCCGATAGTTGTGGTAATGGTTGGTTTTCCGATTCTTCCGGTTCTCCGTAATTTGTCCAGTGCGTTCTTTTGCGTGTTAGTTTCTGTTTCACTGTGCACTCGTCCTTGCACTTCATCAAATATTGCACTTTTCAATAAAGTGAGTCTACAAGTTCTGGTATCGGCGTGATATACGATCGTTGACATTCCCGTATTACATGATCTATCTGTTGGCAGGCATTGAGGGTACTTTTTCATTGCTTGCGTGTCTGGATCAAAATATCCTTGATATTTTTCCAACTTTACTTGATAGCTTTCAATCACTACTACTTCCTTGACTAATTGATTTAGTAGAGTGTACTCTCCTCCTTGACATGTTCCGTCTCCAGCCGTAATTCTTTCCGCAGCGTATACTCGGGTAGTTTTTATCTTTCCTTCCTCGGCTGCTACTTGCACTCGTCCAGCTATTGAGATGCGTCCTGTCATGAATCCTTCCTCACATTCGTTTCGCGTTATCGAAACCACAGTTGTTTCCGTTCCGGCTTCTATAATTGTTGAATGTGAATGATGTCCGCAATGAAATGCCACAATTTCTCTTGTTACTGAACATTCTTTGATTTCTGTTTTAATGAAGTCTACCTCTTGATATACATTATACGATACTGCTGTAGCTGTTGTCTGTAATTTACCGGGGTTTGCAGCTTTGCACTCTTCTGTTTCTTTTAGTGAGTATTTGTCGCCAATCTTTATGTTATCGCAATCAATTACTACAAACGGTTCTACTCCTTTTATGCACATCATCCATATGAGTATTGTAGTTATTATCGCATTCATCCCCTTTCTGGCTGTTTTTGGATCGCTTGCTTTAATTGTTGTTTCGAATTCTGTTAATAACTCTTTTAAATTTGTTTGCATCATCTCGGTTTGATCATCTTTACTTACCAAATTTATAAAAGCTTGCCATCCACCTTGAGTTAGGATAAATGGTTCGATTACGTTATCGCGAATTCATATCTGTTTGGGTTGTATCTTGGAGTTCGCTTTCTGTATATCAATATTGTATTATATATCAGATAGGCCATTCCCACCAAATATCTATTTGGGTCTTCTGATCGTTTTGTCAGGTGGTTTATTATCAATAGCAATTCCTCTGGGTCTTTGGTTGTGGTTCGTACTTTGTTGTCCATGATTTTGTTTATTATTGGCTTTATTGCTGCCCAAAGCTGTTTCGCTTCTGTTCCGATATTATTGAGTTTCAAATTTCTCTTTATTTCTGGATTTGCTAATCCCATCATATCAGCTACTAGTCTGTTGATCCATTTTGTTCCTTGTTCCTGACCTTTGAGTTTTTCTTGTAACTGTTTTGTTACTTGACTGAGCTTGTTTAATTTCGTTGTTAATTGATCCATCTGCATTTGTTCTTTGGTTTTTCTTTCTGGAGCTGGTTTATCAATTTTCGGTCGTCCTCTGGATTTCTTTTCCATTGCCGTACCTGTTTCCTTTCGTTTGGGTTGCTCATCTGTCGTTTCTCTGGATGTTGTAGCTCCTCGTTCATTTATCCAGTTGTCCCATTCGTCTCCTGTCGAGTTTCGGCGTCTTCTCTCTTTCCTTTTATTTTCCTCTTCGGTATCCGGCTCTATTATTTCTACTGGTTGTCTCTGTGCACATACTAGTTCGTCTAGTTCGTCCGTTATTATGTCGTTTTCGTTTTTTGTCATGAACAAATCTCTTGATTCCGGTATTCTCCGGGTTGTTTCCTCATCTCCTGTTGTGATGACGATTACTTCATCTGCTGCAGGTGGAACTTCTGGCGTATTTAGACTTTCTTGCCGTCCTATCGGCGTTTTCGTTTTGATTTCTCTTTTGTTGAGTTCTCTACCCGCGATCTTTGCTACCGTTAATATATTTATTAATCCCAGTTGCATTTGTGTAACTCCGATTTTGAGATCGTCATCTAATGATCGTCCTTCGTATTGTAAATGAAATGGCAATTCATACGGTATTCTCTTTTTTACTTCACTTACCTTGGCAGTGATATAAAATTCTCTTTCAATTGGTTCGAAATCTGGCGTCATAATTTTTAAACTGTACTTCTCTATCGTTTCGGCTGCCCATTCGGTGTGTTTCCATTTTCGGATAATTTCTCGGAATTGTTCTGGGTACCACGCATACATTCTTCGATATTCCTCTATTTCCTTTACAATATTTCGCAGGTTTTCTATTCTGTTACAAGAATCGATTATCTATTTTGCCAAATCTGTTACAGTTCGTCTTTGATTCTTGGCTCCGGTTCTCAATATTGCTGCTAATTCTCTGCATTTTTGCGTTTCCGTTAATCGTGTTAATCCTTCCTCCACAGAATCATCTATGTCTGTGGGCAAATATCTTGTTCCTGGAATTCGTTTTTCGAGTACACTGATTCGTGGTCTTGCTTGTTCTTGTTGAATTCGTAGTTTCATTTCTCGTTCCGTTTCTACTTCGATTGTAATATATATCGTGTCATCTTTTACGAATTGAGGTGTTACATGTTTTTTCAGTAGAAACTGTGGTACTCCTCCCGCAAAATTTTCAGTGGATTTCGGCTTCTGGCTTATCATCGATCTTGGGTCTACCCCCAATTTTTCACTATGTCGTTCTTCCCATTTTCCGGGTTTGGCGATTGAAATTATGGCTTTTCGATTAAATGGCCACTCTAACTTTCCGTCATATCTGCCTCTTGCTAATAGAAAATACACTGATAGATATTTTCCTTTTCCTACCCCATCTCCGTTTTTTTTTCCTCTCTGGTTCATCCATGGCTATGATATTGATAGTTTGTCCGTCTTCCCATATACCTAATTCGTATATCGAGGTTCGTTCTCGCGGACTTATTTGTCGTTTGTGGTACATTATTGCCACGTCTTCAACCATACCGTCGTCACTATTTTCGATTATCGGTTGTATAATTTCTCGGCTTATTCGTCGGTATAATTCGTGCATCTGACAATCGGGGTCTACCGATATTTCTTTTATTTCATCATTCGGTAATTTTAGCTTTATCTTTATTGGTTCGTCTCCCCTCATATCTCTTTGGTGCTCTCCATATTTGGCTATCAACTCCTCTGTTCTCTCATTATCGAATCTCATAATATCTGTGTCTCGCACAGCCTCTACAAACATTTTCATTGAGATCGGTTTGGTTAACGATAATCTGTTAATATATTTTCTGGCTTGATCTATGGCTTGTTCTGTCATTTTGATCTGGTTTTGCCTCATTATCTTTTGTCTCTCTTTCTCTAATCCGGGTTTTATTTCTTTCGTATACAATATTTGAATTTTCTGCCATATTTCGGCTGTCGTTTCTTCGGTTTCACTCTTGTTTAATGTTATTACGTTTATCCCGTTTGGCCATATTAGAGCATCCGCGAGGTGTATGTCTCGCTTTATTTTCCTTCCTTGGTAATATAAAGGTTTATTTTTATAACTGGGTCCTAGCTTTTTCACTACCCAATCATACAACTCATTCGTGCTTTCACCTCTTGTGGCTAATATCTGTCTCGGTATCTCTGGAAAATCAATAATTACCTGGTACTCTTCTCTATCATATTCCTTCAAATTCTCTTGGTACTTTCTTATCATATCTTTCCATGATGCCGTGAACGTACCATTATCTTGTTGATATCCGTTTGCGATTAATTTCATTATTCTGCTTTACATTGTTGTATCTTTCAGGTTTAGGAACATTTGGTTTCGATCTACTTCGTCTACAATCTCGTTAATTTCTTTTAATATTTCTGTTTTATCTTCTCTTGGCACGTTCGTTTCCATTTCTTCCAATTCGGATTTTAATTCATCTTTATACGGTTTGTTTTCCTCACATGATTGAAATATTTCTCCGCCCAGACTGCTTATCTCACTTTCGTCCTCATCTGTTTGGTCGTCTGGTATTTGTCTTAGCATATTGATTTGTAGTTGTTTTTAGTCTTTCATTATCTTTGTTGGCCCTTTTGTTTGAAACCATATCTCTTTTATTCTGTTTTCGATTTGAGCTTCACTCCACGTGGGCTTTTCTTTACTGACTCTTGTCTCTATTTTTTGTAGCAGTATCCTCTGGATTCGATTTTTTGTTATTATTGGTTCTGATATCTTTTCTTTTTCTTGTGACGTTGATGTTTCCTGCTCATCTTTTTGCAGTTCTAATCTTGGTTCTTCCCTTTCTTGTGACAGGGCTCTTTTTGCCAACACTTCTATTTTTTGATCTAGTGCTTGTTCTTGCTCTAAATGTTTTAACGCTCCGTCTATTTTTAATATTAGTGTTTTCTTTCTTAGTTGCTCTTTTTCTTGCTTTAGAATTATTTCTTTTTCTCTTAATTGATCCTCCTCTTGTTCTAGAGCTTCCTCTTGCTCTATTTTCTAGAGTGTACTCTCTATCTTTTGTGTTATAATTTCTTTTTCGAGTTCGTCTATCTCATACATTAGTATTTCCTCGTCTTGGTCTTCTGTTACCATCATCTCTGCTTGTTTAATCTCTTTTGGCTTCTGGTTCGTCTGGTTTCTTAGTTGCCTTTTCTTTTAATTGTCGACGTCTCTGTTTTTCCTCTTCTGCAAATTCTTTGATGGCTTCTATTTTTTCCCTCGTATTTAATTTAGTCGTTTTCTCATCATCAGTTATCATATTTCCTTCCCCTTCGTTCTCAACACACTGCTCCGCAGTGTGAATTTCGTCTGGAATTTCCATTCTCATCATATTGATTCTTCTCGGGGTTTGTTTTCGATTTTCCCATCTTTGCTGGATTTCCTGGGCTTCCTCTGTTTGCAATCTTTGCCAATCAGCTTGTTGTTGCTCTTGATATTCTCTAGTTCGCAGCTCTTGAATCTCTTCATTACTTCTCATTACATTGATTCGTTGTTGTTGTATATTGGCGGGCATCTGTTGCATCATCTCTTTTAATTCCATGGGCATTCGTTGCAGTGTTTCTCGTAACATGTCTATCTCTTGTATCACGTTAATTTGTGGATTTCTCATAGGGTTATTTGGTCTTGGTTGGTTTGGTTCTCTTCTTATGCTGCATCGCCTTGCGATGTGCCCTTGCTGACCACAATTGTAGCATGCTTTGCTGTCGAGTTGCCCACATATTCTCTCAGTGTGCCCTCTTCTTCCACATTTTTGGCAGTTGTGATTCCGGAAACAATTTTCTGATCGATGTCCCATTTTTTGACATGTGGAGCATTTTTCGTTTGCGTTTGGATTGTTCCTGAAATTATTATTATAACTTACTTGGTTATTACCTCTATCCTCTGGATTTATTGTTGATGGCGGTTTGAACATCTGTTGTGCTCTTGGGATGAATTGATTCATAGCTGGATTTATATTGTTGTTTTGATTGTTGGCATTGACTGTTGACGTTGTTGGTTCCGTGGCCAAGACTGCCACTTGATATCCCAGTCCCAGATGGGCTTCACATCTATTTGCGATTGCTACTGCTTTATCTAATGTTTTTGGTGCCAAGCATCCAAGGTTGGCTCGTATGTCTTCTCTTTTGATTCCTCTTATGAAGACATCTACCATTTTATCTTCGGGCAAATCTGCTTCTCCGAAGGCTTCTTTACATAATTTCTTTAATTCGCATGCGTACACTGCATTCGATTCATCTCGTTTTTGTTTTCGGTGTAGGAAGTCCAATATCTTCCTATTTCCCTTTTTCTCTATTCCGAATATTTTTACTAAGAACTCTTTAATCTCTGTCCACGTTGTCAATTTTGTTACGTCTCTTGCTTCCTCCACAAATACATCTTGTGCGCTCTCTTTCAAATATAAGGGTAGTCGCTCTTTTACTTTTTGATCTGTCCAGTGACAAATATTTTTATAAACTTCAAATTCCTTTATAAACGTATCTAATTTGTTGAGACTACCGTCGAACGGTTCTCCTCTAAACTTTTCTCTGAATTCTCCTACTGCTGCATTATTATTTGACATTGTATTTGCATCCGGAGTTGAAGTTATGTTGGAATTTGCAGAAGTTGTCATGTTTGGGTTATTGTTTGAGTTTTTTAATCTCTCTTCCTCGTTCTCTGATTCTATTATCGGCAATCGGTTTTCTGTATTGTTTATTTCGTTTTCCTCGCTGCTGTTGGATTCAAAATCGGTTACTCCGCTATCTGTTGCTGCTGTAATTGATACTCCGGTATTGGTACTTCTACTGTTGCGAACTCTTTTCTTTTCTTCTGCTTTTAACAAACTCTTTTCTTTATTCTCTTTACTTTCGCTTCTCGTATGCTTGCTGACGCTATCAATGTTTACGGTTATACGTTTGCTTGACTAGTTTTATCGTTGTTTCCTTGGATCTATTGGTTTATCTTCTCTTGCTGCTTTGAAATTTCTGGTTGATTATTGGCTTGTCACTACTTCGACGTTTATTCTAGATTCTTTTCTGCTCGATTATTCAAATTTCTTTATTATCACTCTGCTTTGTCGTTTACTCTGAAATATTGTCTGCTTTGGTTTGATTTGAAATTGGCTTGGATTGCTTTGTCTGGCTATCGATTCCTAAAAATAAATGACACTCCAATATTTTATACTCTATACTAATTTCTCCTCCGTTTACCATACTATATACGTTATCATCCCTTGTTCGCCTTTACCGCGGTGGTCTTCTTTATCTGACTCACCCCCTCATTTTAAGTCCATTTTTAATTATCTATACCTCGTAATAATTATCTATTAATCTCGTATCAATTATCTATATGGTCTTATTAATTATCTATATGGCCGTATCAATTATCTATCTCATAATAATAATAATATAAAATCATCATATTCATAATCTCATTCATTCCGTTAATTATTTTTCCTATGTCTCCCAAAAAATTCATTTACTTAATCCTCAGTGGCTGGCGCTCTATGCCCTCTATCGTTTCCGTTGGCTCTTCGGCCTTCGGCTTTTATTCCTTTACTGGCCATCTGTGACCTTTAACATCTATTCTAATCATATTTCGTCTTTAATCATGTCTCATATCATCTTTAGTATTCAATCATATCATATCCTATCTGTAATGTCTCATCATAATCATATTTCATTTCTCTATCCTATTTCATAACTGTTTCTCATCTTTACTGTTTAATCTAATCATAATCATATTCTATCAGTTTTATCCTTACTCATATTCCTATTAACTTTAATCTAATCTATCTTATTCATTTTATCTTTCATCATATTCATCTAATTCTAATCATTGGAGTTGAGTTTCATCAGTGACTTTTGGGTATGTTTGAGGCCTCACACTGACTCTCAATCCATGGCGTCTTTTGTCAGCGCATTTTTCCGGTTACGCTTTACTCACCGCCACTCGGATATTTGGTACTCGGTGTGGGATCCGGGTTGTTGTACCAAACTCCTCGCTGGGAAAACTAAAAAAACATTCCCTCAGTACTCGGTGTGGGATCCGGGTTGTGTACCTCGGAGAATATAAAAGTATGGAAATACATAGACGTTCAATCAAGTTCCAAAAGCGGTTTACTTGACTTCCCGAATAGTGAAAAGAAAAGGAAGCGATAAACATGGGCGCGGAAAATTTTCTCAATCAAACTATATAATATCTGCCCGCTCTCCCGTCAGATTTCCCAGCACAATTCGGCCGCCCTTATTTGACCTTAGTAGGTCCTTTTGAGTATGAACCATTTACCGGTTAGTTCACATCTCACCTACCGTTTGGTCCTCGATACTCGGTGTGGGATCCGGGTTGTGTATCGAGTTCCGCCCAGCAAAAAAAATGTTCATTCGATACTCGGTGTGGTATCCGGGTTTTTGTATCGAACGGCTCAGCGCCACCAGTCCCTTGGCTGATAACAACCTGAGCACGACAGTCCGTAGCTGTCCTCTGGTGCCTCACCACCAGCTAGGGAAAAATATCTCTAAGTACCTTTACACAGCTATTAAACAAAACCATTAATTCTCTATCTCGTGTACACTTTTCCTCACCTCTCGGTCCATCTCTTCACTTCCCCCTTCAAAATTTGTGGTAATCGCATCAATAAGCTCCCCAAAAGAGGTGATCAATCTCTCGCCGGTTGCTTCTTGACATACGCGACTTGGCCTACCAGTTCCTTTCTCAGTAGGGTTGATCAAGGTTTCCCTCGGGTGAGTGTACTATCATTTGATAGCTCAGGTTACCATTTTTTCTTCGTCCTATCTCAATATAATATCAATAAAACAAAAAAAAGAATCATACACTAGGAAACTCGGTTGTCGAAATTTTTCCGTCCAATATTTTGTGTCTCTGTGCATGTGCTTTAATTATTTCCTTAATTCGGCTTTCATGTATTTGATTTATTACCTTTATTTATCGTTGTCAGGTTATTTTATTTTATTGTCCACGAACGCTGCATATTTACTTTTACACTATTTTACACATAATCATTTATCTCGCTATCTGATAATAATTCAAATAATGAACAATACATATTTATTTTATATCATCATAACAATTTCGGTTTATGGAAAATAAACAGTTAGTCTTTCTTTTATCTTTCGTTGACATAACATACAGTGCGACTCTTGTGCGCATCCATGACAGTAGCTCAGGTGTCCGCAAGGTATCACCATTACTCGTGCTTCTTCTGTTTTGCACGCATAGCATTCTAAATAAGCCTTGGTTTGTTCTTTCATTGTTGTTGCAATCTCGTCCTCAATATTTTCGACCTTTTTCATCAACTTGTTCCAGCTTTTTCCAAATTTGGTTATTTCCAATCTCATGAATAGAATTTCATATATTCTTTCGGTTGTTACGTCTTTATCATCATCAATCAATTTTATTAATATGCAGAGTTCGTCGGAGTACAGGTTTGAAATCGTTGCTATATCTTCTTTAGCTCGTTTAATTAATTTTTGTTTGTTAATTAGTTCCTCTAGGTTATTACTTTCGATGTTTAAGATGCCCTTTAGTTTTCCTATTATTTTAGCTGGTTCTATCTCTAAAATATTAAATCTTTTTAATTGCCCATTAAATTTATTTAAATACTTATTAGCTAAATTGTATATTTAAATTCATTCATTAGACTCTTAGTTTAATATTTTGATTCAATAAACTACTATTTTAATCATTGTAATTACTCGTTGTAATTTATTCTATTATCGTTGACTTTCTCTACTTAGTTCTATTGCTTTCTCCCGTTGTTTATCGTTATTCCCCTTACTTACCCCATTTTATTTTATCCCGAAATTTACCTCTTTAATTATATGTTGTTTACTTATACGTCTTGTGAGTGTCGTTATATGTTGTGTCGTCGAGTAATATTGAATATCTTGGCGTCGATCTTTATGCAACCTTTAAGAACGATTTCCTATTAATTTGTTTCCTTGGGTTTTGCGAAATAATCATTGTTTATATTCTCGTGATTGTATGTAGTCGGTTTGGTCGTTTTTCATTGTTCTCAAGTCTCTCTGAGGTTCGGTAAAATGTCGTCCCGACATATTTAATTCTAAGATTCATTTCGGTTTCTTTTGGTCCTTTGCCAACAAAATTATGTTGAATCCCGGCTGAGCCCCAAATTTGTATGGTGGGTTACTGGGTTTTGACAATTTTGGTATTATATGGTTGTTACCCAGACAACCCCATACAAATATTCTTTCGCTTACCACTCGGCACCCATTGCTAAGCAACGTTGGAACTGTGTTCGAGTGGGTAGATCGTCCGCAAAAAGTGAGCGTCATTGCTAACACTATTATTGACCGAACGATCTCTGGGTCCAACGAGCTGTTGATAGAAGACCTGTGCTCGCTTTTAAATTATCTGGTCCCGTTGCGTCTAAATTTCTATCGTCTATCTACTGTTTTACCGACATTAGTTTGGAAACAAAATGGGTGGTACTACTCATTTAAACCCTTCTACAATGTTATTTCAAACCACTAGGATGATATAAATACAATAAGATGTATACAGGAACTACAATATATATAAAAGATGCTTTATTTATCTATTAAATACATGAATCATAAGATTCCCGACTTATTGGAAGATCGAGCGGCTCGGCGCTTAGCCCGCTCTTTGCGTCCAGGTCGACGACTGGTTGTTGATGGGGTGATTGGCGTAGTGGTCGCGGTAGTAGTTGACGTTGTAGATGGGGTAATATTTGCTTCGCGATAGGCCAATTGAGCAGGGGCGAAGACTAAAGGGTAGGTCACCGCTGCCCCCTCTTGACAGGCGGACAACGCTACCTCTAGCCCCCTGATTTGATTCTTCAGTCCTTGGACCAATTACTTTTCTTCCGCCCATCCCTTCTGGGCCGCGGCCAGTTTTTGGTATAGCGGTTTGACTCTCTTTGGCTCTATCCACGTCGCCTTAATTTGTTGGGTTTCCCGGACTATTTGGATAAGTTGATAATGGAGCTTCTTATTGGCCTGTCTCGCCTGGGTTAATTCGGTTTGCAGTAATTTCACGGGGTCCATTTCTAGAATAACAAGGGTTGAATTTTGTGATGATTGCTATAATAATAAGTGTGATTAAACTTAAACATATTTATGAAACGAATCTACAATAACAAAAGAAGAGAAAGAATTTTTAAGTCTAGAATTCTAATAATATACTTAATAACAAAATGTTCCAATCATTAATTGTCATTGTTTTAGATGGTTATTCGTCTGTGAGGAATCGCTTGATCCCTTCTTCTGGGGAGTAACCAGGGATCACAAACACTGGTCTCTTGGTATTTCGAGCCGGTCTCGGGGAAGGTGGATAACTACTTGCCAGACGTCCCGCCACTAGGTCGTCTTTGACGTTGGCCAAGTATTTCGTGGCCCGTTCTACAGCCGCCTCGACATGGCGCTGGTGTTGTAGGAGACCTTCCAGGAGTTTTTGGGCCTGAGCTAGTATGTCTTGGGATGGGTTTGGTTCATTAGACAGTTTTCTGAACTGTCGCATAAATTCTTCTGGTGAGACATCCTCCTGCCTGTCGTCTTCTGGCGTGTCAGGGCATCGCTCTCGATACACTCGATTCCATGCCTGCCGCCATTGCTCCACGATATGAACGAGGAGTTCAACGATAGCCCCAGATTGTCCTAAATAGAAAAATTGGTAAGATTAGCGTTTTTACTTAGTATTTCTCTTGGTATTTTAAATTGGAACGGTTATCTTGTGGTTCTCAATTATAATAATTCCTTCGACGTTTGGCGGAACACAACTCGAGGAAAACTACTTTTCTCACGGAACTCGAAAATGGAAGTTTGTTACTAACATGGTTGGCATTATATTTGGAAACAGGGAAAATCGGTACTTCAAAGCTACTGGGTTACGCATTCTCATGGTGTAAGGGTCCATTCGAGAAAATCTTTACTGATGAAAAAAAGATGCAAATCATTTATACCTTTATCTTATTTAGATTACAAATGGTTCATTCATTACTAACGTTTAAAATTTGTACATGTTTATAATATTCAACTAGATATATATTATTAGGAGGTTCATCCTGTAAAACATTAAAATTAGTTTTTGTTTCCATAAATTTTATTTCAATAAATATCAAACTCAAAACTTATCTGCTTTAATCTTCCTTATTTAAACAAATTTTCTACGAAGATATTTTTAATTAAAATATCTTCTTATTTTGTTTTTTTAAAAATTAATCTAAACTTTTTAATTTTTAAAATTTTCAATTTAAAAATTTCTTCATCATAAAACTTCCTCATATCCCCCTTCTTAAAAAATTTTTAAGTTTTTCCACATTTCTTTCGATCCTTTTTCCATCTTCATTTCTTAAGATGTATCGTCTGTCATGCACTTTCTCTATCACTTTGTACGGACCTTCATACCTGTCCTGGCCTTTGTGCCGTGTTTCTACTTTTACTAATACTTCTTCTCCTACATTGAATTTTCTCCTTGTTTGTTCTTCTAGTTCTTCCTTTATCGGTATTTCTTTGGACCCGTACCATTTTTCCCTACTAATCTTTTTTCCAAAAACTATCTCCGCCGGGCTTTTCCCTGTCGTTTTTTGTTTGGTTGCATTTAAAGTGAATTCGACTTCTGGTAATATCTCTGCCCAATCCGTCTTCTTTCTATCCTGTAAAGTAGCATTTATCAAATCCCGTATTGTCCTGAATTGTCTTTCTATCTGACCGTTTGTTTGGTGATGGTATGGACTCGAAAAACATAATTTAATCTCTAACATCTTTGTGAATTCTCTCATCATTCCTGATTCAAACGCCTTTCCGCAATCAACTCTTATCTCTTTTGGGCATCCAAATCTTAAAATCCACTTTTCTAAAATCGTTTTCTTTATTGTTTCTTCGTCTTGTTTTGTTATCGCTGTCAAGACTTGATACTTACTATACTGATCTATTATGCCCAATATATACTTCTTACGTCCTTTTGTTTCTGCCAACGGTCCACATATATCTACGAATATGATTTCGAACATTTCCTTCGAATCTTGTCTTTTTACTGGTTCTTCCGTTGTTATTGTTAAAGCCTTGGTTTTTTGACAAATCTCACAACTTCGAACAATCTCCTGAATCTTACTCCACAGGTGTTTTCCAACATATCTATCTTTCATATAATCGGCTATCGTCTCGACTCCAGCATGACACAATAGTCTATGTATTTCCTTTATTGTTTCTTGTAACTCATTTTCAGGTATCATCGTTTTCTTTCGTACTTCTTCTACAATTCCATGTTGGATGTTGCTTCTTCCCTCTTCTCTGATCGAGTCTAGTAATCTTGTTTTTATCTTTCCTTTCTTAGCTTCTTCGTGGGCCATTTGACATTGAACACACGTGTCACATTTAGTTCTCGACACCATGTCTGCATTTTGGTGATTAATACCCTTTCTGTATTCTACTCTTATATCTAAACTGCTCAAATAATTGATCCATGTTTGGAATTGTGAAGTAATCGGCTTCTTGGTTGTCATCATAAACGTGATTGCCTTGTGGTCTGTCCTGAGCGTGAATCTTCTTCCGTAGAGATAGTGCTTAAAATGAATGCAAAAATAATATACCGCCAATAGTTCCTTTCTTGTAATACAATATCCTTTCTCGTGGCTCGTCATCGAGTGTGATCCATACGCAATTACTCTTTCCTTTCCATCTTTATCTCTTTGTGAAAGTACTGCTCCAATGGTATCGAAACTATCGTCGGTATCTAAAATGAACTCTTTTTTCAGATCCGGAAAACATAAGATTGGCGCCGTCGTGAGTGCTAGTTTCAATCCCTCAAACACGCTATACGTTCCTTCACTCCATTCTAATTTTTTGTTACTTGGTCCGCTACATAATTGTTCTAACATCCTTGCCTTCTTTGCATACTCACTGATGAATCTTCTATAATAATTGCAAATACCTAAAAAGCTTCGGAGTTTCTTTACGCAGTTAGGCTTCCCAAAGTTCTGTATGGCCTGAATTTTAGATGGATCTGTCTGTACTCCTTCCTTGCTGATTATGTGTCCTAAGAATCTGATTTCTTCCTTTATTATTTGGCATTTTTCTGGATTAATCCTTAGGCCTGCTTCCTCAATCGCCTTTAACACTTCTCCGAGTATTGTATAGTGTTTCTCTTTACTGCTTGAATAAATCAAGATGTCGTCCAAATACACCATTGCTCCCTTTATTTTGCCTAATACTTTTGTCATCATTTCTTGGAACGTACTTGGTGCTGCTGCAATTCCAAACGGCATTCTGTTGAAACAATATTGTCCGTTCTTTGTTGAGAAAGCTGTTTTCTCCTGTGATTCTTCTTCTAGTTCCACTTGGTAATATGCATTACCTAGATCGATTGAGCTGAAAAAGACGGATCCTCCTAACAAATCCAACATCTCGTCTATGTTTGGCATTGGAAATGCCTGCCTCTCTGTTACCGCGTTCAGCTGTCTAAAGTCCAAGCATAGTCTAATATCCTTTTTCTCTTTTTTCCATACACATATTAGCGGTGTATTCCATGGAGAGTTACATTTCCGTATAATTCCATTTTCGTACAAATTTTGTATTGCTTCTTCAATCTTTGATTCCAAATTTAGTGGTTGGCGATATGGATTTATGTTTATCGGCTCACCTCTTGTAACTATCTTGTGTTTTACCAAATGTGTGCGACCCACATCCCATTTATCTGCCATAAACACGTTTCCACTGTTTGTTATAATTTCCTTTAATTTGCTATCTTCATTGATCTTTAACTGCTCCAACGCTCGTATCAATCGTTCTTCATCCTTTATTTTTCTGCCAAATTTTGCTTCAATGTTACAAATATAGTTCTTGTCTTTTTCACTAGCCTCGATATCTTTAATTTTTAACAGTCTAAATCCAAATGTTTCTTGTAATTCGATTCCTCCAATCACGTCTGGTGTCACTTTCTCCGCCACAATGAATATAACTTCCTTCGAAACATTTCCAATGGTTACTTGCACCTTCGTTTTTCCTATTGTCTCGATCGTACTCTCGTTTGCGCATCGTAACTTATCGTCACTTTTCGTCAATTGTTGTCCTCGTAGCTTGTTGAAACAGTTCACACTCATTACATTGATTCTTGCCCCAGTGTCTAATAAACAGTCGAAATTTTCCCCATTCATCCTTACTGTTATACTAGGCCTTCCTTGCATTCTGTTATACAAAATTTCAACAACCTGCTCCGTTTCGATGGTTCCAATTCTCTCCACTTCCTCTTCAAACATTTCTCTCTTTAGGAACCTGTATACTTTCTCGCTTACCCTTCCAACATTCTCCCACTTTTCTGTCCCTTGAGGATATCCCATCAAATTTTCTGTTAGAATATGGCTCCAACCAACTCCTCTACTGGTGGAGCCCTGTTGTTTGGGTACGTCTTCCTAAAATTATCTTCATTTGTCTCTACACACGATTCCCTTTCTTCTTCTTCCTCGATACCATTTATTCGACTGTATCTGTTTCCCGTGAATCTTTGTCTCTCCGTCGCTTGCCCGTACCTCATCTTTGTATAACACTCCTCGGATCTATGACCATTTCTGCTACATCTTTCACAGCGTATTTCCTGACACAATCTTCTTATATGACCTTCTTTCCCACACCCAAAACATCTTGGAGCTTTTTTATCTGGACAGTTTCCAGCATTCTATTTTACCTTTTATTGGACAATCAATTTTCGTGTGTCCTATTTTGTGGCATAACCAGCATTCTGGCATTTCTCTTCGGATACTTTCTTCTCTCTGTTCTTTCTTCTTGTATTGTACTCTTCCCTGTGGTTCCTGATAGACCACTCTGGCGTAACTTTTCATACTGTTTATCTGTTCTCTTTGCTTTTCTACTTTGTCCATCAGAGTTAGTGTTTCCTTTATTTCTTCTGTGCTTTTTATCTTCCGTAGTATCACTTCTTTTTCAACTTCTTTATTCTCCGCACATACTATTAACATCCTTGCTGTTAATTTCTCTTTGGTAAATTCTTTATTTTCGAACAACCTATCAACAAGGTCCTCCACCTTTTTAAAATACGTTTCTATTTCTTCACCCTTCCGCTTGTAATTCAACAAGTTTTGTAGATCCTTTAAAACATCTCTTTCACGATCGAATGCCAATCGCAACCTAGCCTGGAATCCTTCCGCTTTTTTCAGTGTTTTGGCGTACACTTCCAGGAGATCCTCATCAATCATGCAAGATGTTAATCTTTCCTGGTCTTTCTTCTGCGTGATTCCCTTGGCGTCGAAATAAATTTCGCATCTTTTAATGAACTTTTCCAAATCGTCCCCTTGGCAGAATACCTTTGGTAGCAATCTTTCGGTGATTGCGTCCGTGTTTACCGCTGCCACCATATTAGGAGGTTCATCCTGTAAAACATTAAAATCAGTTTTTGTTTCCATAAATTTTATTTCAATAAATATCAAACTCAAAACTTATCTGCTTTAATCTTCCTTATTTAAACAAATTTTCTACGAAGATATTTTTAATTAAAATATCTTCTTATTTTGTTTTTTTAAAAATTAATCTAAACTTTTTAATTTTTAAAATTTTCAATTTAAAAATTTCTTCATCATAAAACTTCCTCATATATATAAATTCAAATATTAATATAAGATAAAAGGAAAAAAAATAAATAAATAATTTTTAAGAAAACCTTACAAAATATTCTTTGAACATTTATTATTTTTCTGAATAGAACAGAAATAAAGTGGTCTATCTTTTTATGAAACAACAACTTGGTAATTAAACATTTATATGTCCTTTTTCAAATTATAAAATAAAGTGATTTTTAACAAATATCGTTTATCTATTCAAAATAAAACAGTTACAAAAGTTACAAAATTCGTGCTAAATGTGTGGTCCATTGATCAATTAAAAAATACCTGGGTCGAATGGGAATAATAATAATAGGATGATCTAACGATTCGACTGAAGAATTTAAAAGAAAGTACTTGGAACGATCGCCAAGCCAGTATCTTTATTTCCACGAGATTTGATTTTAATCTAGATTACTGAAGAAAAATATCCAAGAAATTCGTTTCCTCAAAAATGAATCGTCGAACGATTTCCCTATGTGATCAGGACCGGAATTCTCGCGTAGTAATTGTTAACTAAACATTTGTGACACTGCAGACCAATTGGGATTGACGAAGGTACATAACAACAAAGGAAAATGATTGTTGTGCTTAACGGCGGAATGTCAGGATTTTGGGAAAAATCTGGTGCGAGAATACTACGATTCATTAGCAGGTATGGCTTATTTGGTCATTGCCTTTAATCTGGAGAGTTTACTTACTAACTCGGGTTTTCATTTGGCGGAAAAGATGATATAGTTTTGATTCTGGGTTGTTTCTGAGGCTCGAACATGATCATAATTTCGTTATTAAAATTAATTAAAACTTACTTAGAGGGGCTTCTGCAGCATTCAGAGATTGAAGTTCTAAATCTTCGCCTGAGATATTTGGTGAAGGCATCATTTTGTCAAGTGAAAAATGATGCATGTCCTGCTATCGTCGATGGATATATTGACGAATGTGTAATTGAATCAGACGAACAGGAAATGAATGTCAATCGCAACTCGATCACGATGGGTGAATGTTTACATCGACGGAAACGTCAGCGGATGTTGGTTGAGGTAAGATTATTTATTTTGTAACTTGAAATTTTACGAATTATTGTTTAGGCGAGTGGAACTGTTGGATTTTGATCTAATGAATTATCGGGTGAGTTTTGTGAATTAGCTTTTGTTGTAATGAATTTCGTATAATACGGTGATTTTAGGGAATCCAACCGCGCTATTATCGGAAAGTTTCTCTCTGGTCGTTCGGTAATTTATTGTATATATTTAATTAATTAATTTTAGTGTAAATTTCAGGGGATTTTCCTTGTTCGCAGAATCATTTCGTCGGATTTATTTACCTTATTCACCATCATGATAATGGAAATTGGTTCGTTTGCTGACGGGAAACTTATCTGTAACATCAAACTATTCTGCTTACTGTCCGGAATTTATCTTCGTCATTTTATGTCAAATTTTAGTAAGCGAACATTTTCATTTTCTGAAATTAAGTTTATATGGTTTTACTTTCGTTTCTAATATTAACGTGATCTCTTTACCATGTTTATGCTGATAATAAAGGATTTTTAGTGATTTTTAATAGCGTACGATGACTACCTTAGAGATGAAACCAATTATTCGGGTGGTATGATCGTTCAATAGTTAGGATTAGTTCTATAAACCGTACTATAGTGAACTTGTTTTAAACATTTCGATTATTACATGGTAATCAACACAAACGCGCCTATGCTTTGACGCAGAACCTGATTAAATTCCCCATTTTATTAGAAGTTTGAGTTGATTAAAATTCTAATTCAAAGTTAAATAAAAATTTGGATTGAATTGTTTAAGAAAATTTTTTAATTCAAAGTTAAGTTAATTCATTAGTAATTTAATTTTTATAGCATTGATTTCATATTAATTTATTCCCCGTAACCTTTCCCTTTAATAAGCCTTAAACGCATTTTGTGTTCATATTATATTTAATGAGTCCCCACTGGACTACTCGGTGTGGTGATTTTGAGCCGTGTGTGATATAATTTAGGTTGATTTTACAGAACTGAGAAACAAGGAAGCAGCCAAGAGACTTCTTCCTTATTCCTCATTTCTTCTATACGGGATAGTATTGACGTTCCAACCCTGCGTTCCGCACGCCGGGTCTTCACGGCCACAGATCATTGGCGATATTCCACGCACTTACACGAATCTGAATTGTATGTGGATTTTATTTACTTGCGATAGGTGTTGGCTGTGGGCCGGAAAAATTTCGACAGATTAATTTAGTTATTAAACATATAAAAACGATTTATTAATATTATAAATATTTATTAATTTATCTAACAAATAAAATACAAAGTTACCCTACATTCCATTCCATACATTTCATAAAATTGGCATAGCAAAAATAAAATACCTCTCTCCCCACGCCGACATCCAAGCAGAGCTCTGCCGAGATTGCGAGGATGTGACGTGGAGAGAGAGCTCCAAAATAAAACATTTCTCACCAAAAAGTAAGGCTTCGTAGTAAGATTTTAAACAAAATTCACAAAATTTTAGTTCAAAAAATGGTTTTATGGTTAAATTTAATGTGAAAATGAATCGGTATTTATACCTATTTTCTGTCCCTAACCTCGCGTGTTAAATTTGATGCAGTAAAACAAAATTCGATCTTGTTATTTTCTAGTGTATTCTAATCTTTAATTTTATTATTTTTCAATTTATTTTAATAATTTTCCATTTAGAATTTTTATTGAATTATTACTAATTCAAACTTTTTGATTTAAGTTTCATTTTCATGAACTTTTATTAATTTATCAATTTTTGACGAATTTGTTGGGTTTTCTTGTTATGTTTGTGTTTGTGTCGTGCGGATCTTGGTGCGTTTTGTTATTATTTAAATTTATTTTTATGTTTATTATTTTATATTTAATTCTCTTTTTCTTCATATTTTGTAGGGTTTAATTGATGTTTCAATAGGTTTAATTTTGAATTTGCATGTTATGTTTGCATGTATGTTACCGATCCATTTAAACATTTTCCAAGGCCACATGTGTTCTGGCCCAACATAAAACACTCGGGGGTCCATAAAATTTCGACCCGCAATTTCAATTGTCCTTTCAAAATGATATCTACATTTTCATTCTCAACATTCATATTCATCAAAAAATATCTACGGTAAGATTAATCATTAAGGTAAAGATGAACTTAAGGTCCGGCTACTGTACGTAATCAAATAACAATTGTATAGTTCAGTTTTAATATCAATGTGAATCAGTATGAGTTAGTAAAATCAGTTTAAATCAATGTAAATCAGTTATATTTGGTTTCGAATGAATCACTGACGGCTTGGGTTTCACTTTCGAGCTGGATTTCTCTTTGCGTTGATTTTGAAGGGTGATTGATAGAAATATACGAGAGTTTTGAAGTTTCGTTAATCCATTTAAACATTTTCCAAGGCCATATGTGTTCTGGCCCCACATTATGTTGTAGTTACCCAGGTAACGCCATATAAATATTCATTTGCTACCACTCGGCACCCGTTGCTATGCAACGTTAGAACTGTGTTCGAGTGGGTAGATTGTCCGCAAAAAGTGAGCGCTATTACTAATGCTGTAATTGCCCGAACGATCTCTGGGTTCAACGAGCTGTCGATATAAGACTTGTGCTCGCTTTGAATATCAGGTCCCCTTATGTCGTAATTTTATCATTCGAGTCTATTGAATTCTTTAAACAACACTCAAAATATCGATAAATATATATTAAAAACAAAACAAGTGGTTACATATTTTATAAAAGAAGCGATGCAGTTTTTAGTGAGTCGGCTGCTTGTTATTTAATATTCGAGCGGCTTGGCGCTTGGCCCACTACTTTCGTCCGGGTCGATAGCTGCTTGTCGTTGGTGTGGTTTTCAGAGTCACTACCGTCTCTTGGTAGGCCAGCTGGGCCGAAACGAAGACGAAGGGGTATGTGACTGCTGCCCCTTCTTGGTAGGCTGATAATGCGACCTCCAGTCCCCTGATCTGCGTTCTCAGGCTTTGGTTTAACTGTCTTTCGTCTGCCCATCCTTTTTGGGCTGTTGTAAGTCTTTGATACAACGTCTTTGCCTTCCTTGGCTCCATCCAGGCGGCTTTCGTCTGTTGAATCTCTGTGGAAAGTTGGATAATCTTCTTGTAGAAATCTTTATTGATTTTTCGCGCGTGCTCTAGTTCTTTCTGTAGTATTTTCAGGGATTCCATCTCTGTAACAATGAAAATTAATTCTGGGCTACAAATCTTAAATTATTAATCTTAAATTATTTTGGGTTACTTTAAATCATTTATTTGAAATACAGTTTAAGTGTATTCACGTAATCGGATCATTAAGGTTCTTCTTAATTTTGCCGAGTGTGAAAGCACTCCTGATACACGAATGTCGGTCGTTTCGTGTTTCTTGTAAGTTTGGAGCTGGGTGGCGGCCCATCATTGTAGATATCGGCGATCCTACCGGCTGGGATATCGTCCTCTATATTCGCTAGATACTGTCTGGCCCAGTCCACATGGAAGTCGACTTGACGTTGGTGGTCTTCGAGGCGGGCAAGGAGAGATCGGGCCCGATCACGAATATCTTGGGCCGGACTTCGGCTACAGTCTCGTATGTCCGTAGTGAACGATAGTGCGTCATCTCCTACTGGTCGCGAGGTGGTCCACCGGGATTCTCTCGGTTGGGGCACCGTGGGGTACTTTTTCCGCCAGACTTGTTGCCAGGCTTGTCTCCACTGTTTGGCAACGTGCGTGGGGACACGGACAAAGGGTCTTGATCTTCTTGAACGAGATCAAGATCAAATGGGTTTATCATCAAAATTCAATAATGGTCAAAGAAGATTATAATTCTGATTATAGTTTCAAAAAGAAATATCGGAGAGTCCTTGTCATCCTTCCTAAGGAAAGTTTAAGCTCCCAACACAAGTTCTACTTTCCATTAATAACATTCTCTATAGGAACACAAACAAACTCTCTGATTTTATAAAATAATTTACGCATCAACTTACCTAGGTGTGATAAAACACATTTCCCAAAATGTCTAAAGAGAACCTATCAACAATTCTGCGCGATATCATCAAATAAAATTAAGCAAAACTTGCAGTGAAATCTTCAACATTTCACCCTTAACAAAAATAGCTTTAATTCCTTTCCAATAAAAAATTTTCAGCACCTTCGGCAACATAGAACTATAAATAGTGGGAGACTACGGCTTTTAAAAAAAATTATGTTAATCAATCACAAAAAGGAATGTAAAAATCATGATGAGTATAAACTGGCACAATATAGTCAAATCATTATCCTACGTTCCTAATACCTTAAAATAAAACATGAAAAACGATATTGCCGGTGTACATCCACACTAAACAGCCGGTTTAATATCGTGATATCTTTAGGATACATGCATACAAGCGACAACTTTTATTGGTTCCAAAATAAGTTTAGATGTATAAGCGAACAATCGCAAAATTTAAATAGAATAAAAATAAGAATTTGAAAACGAGATTCTAATAAGAACAACAAAATTCTTCCTACGCTCCTTAAGTAAATGGTTGCACGCCTTGATAAATATAATCATAAATAGAATTCTAACTAATTCTCTTATGATTTGTTAATAAATAACGAGTTTATTCCAATTAATATTTTATAAAACCCTATTAGTAAAAAATGTTTAAGAATTCGTAAAATTTACTGATGATGACCAGAAACAATGGCGGACAAAGTAACATAAATGATTGTAAACCCAGTATGCTAAGCTTGTAGTTGAATGAAATCTGGTGATGTGCGACATCGATGAAACCTAATTTCCGCCATGGAACAAATCAGAGATTCAGTGAAAGATTTATTGTGGTACAAAAAAATCCAAAGATTAAAATTCCATATTTTCTACCAGATTCCGCGGAAATCGCTGCTCGGCAAGTTTATTTTTCTCTATGACTTATATCTTTAAAAGAATTTAAAATAAAGCATTAATTTACTTGGGACGTCTGCACTGAAGTCCGGCGATGCAGCTCCTCTTGTGGATTGATTCGAAGTGTTCTTATCTAATTCATTCGCATGGCATTGCATTGTCAGAGATATTTATTAAACTGCCAGTTTCACTTGAGCCATGTCTTTATATTGGCTAGGCAGGAATGTATGTCACCGTTGCTGTGTGCTTGTATACACAGACCTCATCCGCTAGTGTGTCTAGACGGTGAGAGAGAAAATGATTGTCTACTCTCGAGTGTATTACATTTTAAAGGTTAAAACGCGATATCCACCTACGACATTCCGGCACACCGATTCCTTGACCGCCCTTCGAAAATTGATCCAGATTAAATCTTCGATTACTATCAAGGCTCATCATTTTAATGTGACGTCACAGAGATATTCATTTCAGATTTTCAAGTCAGTGAGTTCATCGTCATCATTATTTTATTAATTCTTACCTTATATTATATAGATGGCAAACAAAATTAGGAAAGAAAACTCGTGGTGATCATAATGGAATCCGGCTCAAGCTCCTTCTAACCCTACTCTCTGAGTCCGCTTAAACAGAATTTATCTTCGGTGGAATCTATTTTATTTAACAAAATTTTAAATCTGCTATTGGAGTATTTTTGTGATCATTATAAATAAATGTAGTTTTATTCGTAAGAATTTCTTTTTCAATCTTAATATTTATTTAAATGATTTTATAATGGTAATATTTCTAAAATCTTTTCTTTAAAGTCGTAATAATTGCCGTATTGGGTTTAAATGGGGATTACTAGATTTACTACATTATATTATGGTATCTGTATAAATCCTATCTCCTCTTCAAGTAAAGTTTTATTGGATCCAAACATTACACTAATAATTACCGCATTTATTTTGGAATATTTAATGACTTTGAGTACATATGGTCTGGGATTTACATTCAGTAAACTATTTTACTATTCACTTTAGAAAGCTAATTCTCTAGGTTATTTTAGGGTTAATTTTAGTCTTCATTCAATTAAATTTCGATTCTCTACATTATATCGGGGCGGTTATTCAGCTAGTTTAGTGATTTTAGTACGAAATGATGTCTCAAAATCTATAATTAAAGTTTATTAATATATCAAAATTCATAGCAATAATTTCATTTTTCTTT
Source organism: Schmidtea mediterranea (assembly GCA_022537955.1). Taxonomy (NCBI): domain Eukaryota; kingdom Metazoa; phylum Platyhelminthes; order Tricladida; family Dugesiidae; genus Schmidtea; species Schmidtea mediterranea. Next base: position 81,809,163 of record CM039681.1, on the reverse strand, counting down.
GATTATTTCCCCGTCACCTTCCATTGAATTGTCCTTAAGCGCATTGTGTTTATATTATAGTTAATGAGTGCCCACTGGACTACTCGTATGATGATTTTGATCCGTATGTGAACATAATTTTAGGTCGAGTTTATGGAAGTTGAGAGACGAGGAAGCATCCAAAAGACCATTACCTTACCCCTCTCTTCCCCTATACGGAATAATATTGACGTTCCAACCCCTGCGTTCCACACGCCGGAGTCTTCACGAGCACGAATCATTGGCGATATTCCACGCACTTACACAAATTCGAATAGTGTGTTAGATTTTAATAACTTGTAATGTGTCTTTGGCTGTGGGCCGGAAAAATTTCGACAATAAAAAAAAGAAACAATTTATGTATTATAAATATTTTATTAAAAAACAAAATATAAATATAAATTACAAAATATAAATCAAATCAACAAAAATTCAAAATCATAAATATATCGCTCTCCCCACGCCGACATCCAAGCAGAGCTCCATCAAGGTTGCGAGGATGCGACGTGGAGAGAGTTTTCAAATAAAATTCTCACTTACATCGTAAAATAGATTTTTAAAGAGTAAAAACTGTTCTAAAACGATATAAAAACGATTAAAATTATGAAAAAATGAATCGGTATATATACCTATTGTACAACCCTAACCTTGCGTGTTCTTTTTGATTTAGTAAAACAAATTTTGACCTTGGAATTTTCCGGTATATTCTAATCTTTAATTTTTTTAATTTTGAGATTTTATTTGACAATTTTTTCTTTAGATTTTTAATTGAATTATTTCTAATTCAAATTATTTAATTTTTATTTCATTTTCATGAAATTTCGCATTTTTTAATAAATTTTCAAATTTCGGTCAAAATCGTTGGGTTCTCGTGTTATTTTTATATTTATTTCGTGCGGATCTTGTTGCGCTTTGTTATTATTTTAATTTATGTTTGTGTTTGTAATTTTATATTTAATTGTTGTCTTTCTCGCATTTTGATAGGGTTAATTGGTGTTTTAATAGGTTTGAATTTAAATCTGCATATTAAATTTGCATGTGTGTTACCGATTCATTTAAACATTTAAAAGGCCGTTTGTGTTCTGGTCCAACATTATTAACAATATCTACATTATTTATAATATCAATATCTACATATATTTATAATATCTACATTATTTAAAATGTCTGCATTATTTATAATATCTGCATTATTTACAATATCTGCATTATTTATAATATCTGCATTTGTAATAATAACAATATCTACATTATTTATAATCTCTACATTATTAATTGATTCGTCATCACTGATTTCAATGACTTTGATTTCTATAAGTTTATTTGATATTTTAGATGGCCTATGTTTAGCAGGTCTTTTATTTTTAGTTATTTTTGTTGGTCATATATTATTTATAATATTCATAATATTTACATTATTTTTATTACTGATACGAAACAGCTCCTTTTTATTTATTTTAAATGAATCTAAATGGTCTTTGTGAATGTTATAAAAAGCTTTGTATTTTATGGACTGGGATGTTTTGCATACAGGCAAATAAAAAACCTAATGCAATTAAATCTATGGACATAGTATTGTTTCACTTTTTGGTGACATATTTCACCATGATTCTTTGAGATCATGCAATATTTTGGGTAAAATTTACCTGATAAAATAATAATAAATTAAATAACTTGTATTAAAAAAAAATATATAATTATTTTACAATATTTCATAAAATTATCTTTCATTATTATACAAGTCTATAACATAAAGACTTGTATAATATTAAATGATAATTCTTATATAGTCAAATGTATTAGATATGTCTTTGCAATTGTTTTGCATAAATATTTCAACATTCGCGAATCATTCATTATTATGCAAGTTTATAACATAAAGACCTGTTAATAATAAATGTTTCAAATTATAGAGTGAATAGCATGTCACTGCAGATTATTATTATTAACAAATTATAGGGCGAATAGCTACATGCTTACTGTAGACTATTATTATCATATAAAATAAATATTATTATCATATAAACTGAGTATCATTTTCAAAATATTTCCTCTGCAGACTATTATTATTATTATTATTATTATTATTATTATTATCACATAAAATATTATTATTATTATCATATAAAATAAGTATCATTTTTTCAAAATATAGCTGCATGCTCACTGCAGATTATTATTATCACATCAAATAAATATTAATATAATATAAAATAAATATTGTTTTCAATGCTTGCTGTAGACTATTATTATTATTTTTTCTTATTATTAATAAAGAATAGATATTTATTAACCTAAAATTTAATAAAAACAACCTTTTATTATTTACAGAAATCATTCCCTAGAATTAGTTAAGAATCAACTCTGCATGATTTCATAAAATCTTCATAAATTCTTCGCTATTAAATAATTTCCATAAAATCTTCAATAATCAACTTTTCACAAAATCTTCTACTTTTCATAATTTTTCAAAATTTTATTTAAATTCGTTAAATTTTTAAAAATATAATTAATTAATATATTTAAATAAAGTTTAAAAATAAATAAATTACTAACATAAATCTGCATCAAAATTATCATCAGATGAATCGTCAACATCAATACAAGTGGAGCCATTATCTACTTTATCATGTCCATCAATACAAGTGGGGGCATTATCCACTATATCATCTCCATCAATACAAGTGGGGGCATCATCCACTATATCATCTCCATCAATACAAGTGGGGGCATCATCCACTATATCATCTCCATCAATACAAGTGGGGCATCATCCACTATATCACCCAAAATAATTATTGGGTAAGTTGCCGGAATCATATCATCATCATTTGAAATGTTTTTTATATTTTGAAAATAAATGAATATTAAACTTATCGATAGATATAAGCTCATAAGCATCTTCATTAATTGAAGTGAGAGTATCTTCAATAATAATTCTTTCAACATTATTATTATTACGATCTAAATGAATATTAATAAAATCATTTAACAAACAAATAAAATTTTACCAAAAACGTCATCAAAATCCAAAAGATCCTCATTTTCGGTTACATCGAACCAGTCGAAATTTACTAAAAGATTAATAGTAATAAATAATAAATAATAAATAAAAATTACCAATGGATGAAGTTAGAAAACTTCTTAAAATAGTATTTTGTCCTGCCATATTGAAATTTATGAATTAATTGTGATAGATTTTGAATTTGCATATGTTATAAAGAGAATAATATTTTCAGGATTTAGCCAATCACATTTAAGCAATACACACATATAGGTGAGGGATTTTTACGCCTGCAGCCTATATTGTGTAGGTATGTTTTCTTTGTAAATCACATAGAAACAAAAGTATGCATGTGATTTCTTTGTAAATTACATACAGTCTTGAGTTTGTATGTATGCGTTCCTTGTTACTAATCATGCACTTATCATGCAGTGTCTTTGTAAATCACGTGATGATCATGCAGTGTCTTTGTAAATCATGCACTTATCATGTACTGGCTTTGTAAACATTAATTAATTAAACATATTATAATAATAATAATAGTAATAATTAAAAAAAATATATTAATAGTTAAAACATAACAATAATAATAAAACATAACACAAACATTAATACATTTATTATACATCAAATCACTTGGATAATAACCATGCTAAACAATGTTGACCACATGTTAAGGTCCATGGTTTTTGATACATAGTTTTATTATACACAATAGGTTTACCCATTGTTTGCAGTTTTGAAAACATTAAAGCAGGATAATAGAAACCCATAGGATCAAATACAAATATCTTGCTAGGTCTTATATATATTGCTAACCAATGTTCTCCACCGAGATGAGACGATTGAGTATTGACGATTATGGTTTGATTATTACGTAAATATGGAATTTCATCCAGAGGAAAAACCCCTAAATATTCATGTCCTAGAATTTGTTTTCCAATTTAATAGACCTGAACAGAACTACATCAATAATATTAATAATACATTTAAAAACTTACTCCATGACAAATTATTACATTTATACCAACACTGTTCTGTTTGCAGTTATTTGAACCTCATTTTCAAATACTCCATATATTACAACATGTACCGGTTCAGTTGTAGCTTTAGCAAACTTTATATCTAATAGTAAATTTCCATTTTGAGGTAATTGACTCTGATTTAAATCAAAATCGGGTGCCAAAACAAATGTAAAGAATGGATAATTGTTTTTAAAATCATCAAGAGCTATACCCCAATTAAGGTTTTTATCAAAATAACCCATATTTCTCATTATACTCTGCATGTATGTGGCACAATAATTGTCATTATCGAAATCTTGAGTATATGTTTCTCTATAATCACTATTTTTCGATAAAGTTAGCGATATTACTCCAAAAAGTTTTGAAAATTGAGCTCGAGGTTAAGTATGATCCATTATATTGAGATTCACTTTGAAATGTTACCAATATAAAGTTGGGCATTCTTATATCTCCAAATATTTTTTCCTTATAGAAAGAAGCTGAACCTTAAGCAATTGCAAATTGAACAATTTCCTTTGTTTTCAATGGATATATTGCATGTTTAGAATCAAGCCCCAGTTGATGACCGGCTAATACAGAAGGCTCAACACGAACTCTTCTCACAAATAATTTTGCATCAACTAATTGAAGAAATGGTGTTGTGGTGGCACTTGTTAGTGATAATGCCAACTCTGATCTTTTCAATCTAATGTGTACATTAACACCTGGGTAAATATTGCGGTTGATCCATAAAATCGAGTTGTAATGATGAGCACATGGTAAATAATTTCGAACCCTTAATCCACTTTTTCCTATCGTCATCACTACCATAACCCATAGGAGTTAAACATGTATTTTTAGTATCGCTATTGTAATTTATGATAGTTTATAAGGTTTGAGTTTAATTCTCCATGTTATGTTTGCGTGTGTATTACCGATTCATTTAGACATTTTCAAGGTCGTCTGTGTTCTGGCCCAACACTATTAAAACACCAATTAACCCTACTAAAATGCGAGAAAGAGAACAATTAAATATAAAACTATAAAACACAAAAATAAATTAAAATAATAACAAAGTGCAACAAGATCCGCACGAAATAAATATAAACATAACATGAAAACCTAACAATTTGACCAGAATTCGACAATTTATCAAAAAATGCGAAATTTCATGAAAATGGAATAAAACTCAAAGAATTTGAATTAGAAATAATTCAATTAAAAAATGCAAAAGAAAAATTGTCAAATAAAATTTCAAAATAATAAAATGAAGAATAGAATATACTAGAAAATTACAAGGTCAAACTTTGTTTTACTAAATCAAAAATAACACGCAAGGTTAGGGTTGTAAAATAGGTATATATACCGATTCATTTTCACATAATTTTAATCGGTTTTTAACCTGAAGTCTTGTCAATTCAGTTTTAATCTGAAAAGCAGTTTTAATCTAACCAGTTGAGAGCGCAAAAATTTGATGTGAGTGAGAGATTGTTCGATACTCTCTCCACGTCGTATCCTCGCAACTTCGAATGAGCTCTGCTTGGATTTCGGCGTGGGGAGAGGGAGTTATGATATGCAATGTGTGAATATTATGAACAACCACGATGTAAATGATTTGACAAAATATATATATATATATTAAATCGAAATATATTTTCTTTCCTGTCGAAATTTTTCCGGCCCACAGCCGACACATATCACAAGTTATTAAAATCAAATATACAATCGAAATCGTGTAAGTGCGTGTATTATCGCCAATGATTTCGTGCCCGTGAAGGCTCCGGCGTGATGAACGCAGGATCTGAAACGTCAATATCATTCCGTATAGGGGAAAAGGGTGAAGGGGAAATAGTCTTTTGGCTGTTTCGTCGGCATTCATATCCTATAAACTCGACCCAAATATTATTTACAACTCACGGCTCAAAATCACCACACCGAGTAGTCCAGTGGGCACTCTTAAACTATTAATATCGACACAAGCTTATCTTAGGATCAATTTGGGAAAGGGTACGGGAAAAGCGATGTCATTAAATTGTTAATATGATCTTAAACGAAACTTTGAAAAGTAAAACTCTATCGATTAGTAATGTATCCAAAGTCATAATTAATAATTAGAAAGTCGATCTTAATTAAAAATTAACGTCTAAAATCTTCATAATGGCCCACTCAAAACATATGCTGTTTACCCCCAAACTTATAAAACGCAGTAAAAATCCAATGAATTAAAAATATGCCCTTTAAATTGTCAGCAATCCAAGGTTTTTGTGAGAAATTATAAATGAGGAACGTGATTCAAAAAAAAATCATTACTTTAAATCATTCAAAAAATACAAAAGTTTGACCTAAAAATCCACCCTAATACTAATACGCTATGCGTATATTAATATCACAGCCTAAAAGAATTAAACTGAACCAGTAAATTTCTGAAATAGGACTAATCCATATAATTAATTTGGACCCGACAATAATTAGCAGATTACCTACGGCAATACCAGTTAATGACTAAATTAAAGGGAAAATTTTGGAGAAGTGGCTCCGTCACAGAACGACTTTTAAAGGGATGGAGGAACACTGATGAATTTACGATCAAAGTAAATATTGACTTACAGGCGAACTATTCACGAATTAACCACTCTGTCCGGGAAGATAAACGTTAAAAGGTAGAGAAAATTAGGAGTGTTAATAAATGTTATAGAAAAATCATGCTACCAAAACCCGCAAGACCGTTTATTAAAAATCCCATGAACACGAGACATGTTGAGTCGATGTCGATTGCGGATTACCGTCTGCACAGCAATTTACATGCGAGTTGTCGGCCATGGGTTGGCAGGAAGACTTTGGATGAATAGGAGTAGGCGATTTAATCCACAGTATAAACTGACCATGGGTAGTTAGATGGGGAGATCATTCCGGAAATAATTAGCACAAACTCCAAACAAATAAACTAACTAAAAATAAACAGAATAATTAGTAACTATGAATGTAAGAATAAGATAAATTTGAAAGAAAACCAACTGAATATAAATCAAATAAAATACGTAACGATAACGATACAGTGATTAGATATAAGATGAATGATATAAACTAAAAAATTAGACGAAAATAACTAAGATAAAGCGGGATAACCGATATAAGATTTTTATTTCATGAACTAAAAATTCACAATTCACTTTTTAACTAATTTAATATATTGATCTGAACTACTCCACTTAGAATAATTGAAAATGTTAGGTGAAGGTAACTGCAATTAGGATGATCAGCATTAATGGAAATATTGACCGAATACAAAGATGTTCAATGGATTACCACGACAAACGTCCTAACTGAACAACTTAGATTAAATTACCAATAGCAAATATTAATAAATATATTAACTAACCCTTTATGGAAATTAGATCGAACGACCAGAAATGATAGAATGGATTAACTAAGATCCAATTAACTAACGGATAATAACTCCCCGACAGAAAATATCTAACTAGAACGATCAGGTAATAAAATAAAATAGCTCATCCAGAACAATCAAACTTACCACTCCTTGTAGATCAATGGGACATTCCCAAATATTCCAATAATATAACTCATGATCAATATATGCAACATGGTTTTATGGAGAAGCTGCTCTGTCAACTGAAACACCATGTAAATACTGGCGACAAAGTGGTGCAAACCAGCTAGAAGAATTGGCCACCTGAATTCTGATTCTGGTAATAACACGAATGAAACAAAATTAAACTAATATCGAAATAAAATCTCACTTGATGGATAAATAGAAATGGTTTACGAATAGTAGAATATAGGTAAATATAACCAATTCTCAATTCCAGAAGAAAATAAATAATGAATCGATAGTCCATAATCGACGAAATAAAGAGGGCAAATCGCGCCTCCAGTTTGACATTTCGAAAATGTCAATCGTTAAATTTTTCCGAGATAACAAATATTTTTCCTAGGGACCTACCAAACATCAAACATACCGACACACTGCTACGAAACCAGTAGGCGTGTCATGTAGAAATTTTGGTTCGCCGGCAGCGCGTGTGCACACTCATCCCTATATAAGAATTAAATCGAATGACATTAACCACAAAAACTAAAAATTCAGACATGTCAAAAGCACCAAGTAGTAATAATGCTACAACCGGAACAGTAAACTCGCGATATTCTAGTACGTCCGATAACGCATCCCGGAGATCCCGACCAAGCTCGGAGAAGCAGAGGACATAGGAGGGTAAGGGTTAGCATTATTATTAGTCGATTTAAACAATTCCTCGAGCATTAATTAGACGCCGCAAATCATCCTGAACGGCCGCAGCCCAGTCCACGACTTAAGGAACGAAGACAATGAAACTGACCATGCCCAAAAAAGATATAAACCTTACATCGAGCTGCGAGATTATTATCGACAATTTTTCTTCTTTGATCATCGTGCGAAACCCAGACTCCACGCTTCTAATACTTCATAAGCGATCAATTGCCCCATGTCACTCCGTCATGCTCGTAAACCATGTACCGTTCATGGAGAGAATGCTAGATGATAGCAACTAAAATGCCTCTCAATTATATGAATAATCTCATTTTATAAAATGTATAGTAAGAATCTTATTAATAAAATATACAATTTAAAGATATGGTATTTTGGTTTATTATGTTTGACAGGCTTTTTCGCAGATTTTTGGGAAATGATAGATTTAATTGTTATTAGAATTATTGGAATCTAAAGTGAGATTAAAAATTTTAAATACAGTTTATTCCGGAATAAAAATAATTACTTCCATGAGACCTGATGATTTCCTTATTTGAGAATTCTCTATGACAATTCGATAAACGTTTACACATCCTAATGCCCCTTGGAAGCGGAAATAGTCCTCCTTATATTTGAAATAATTAATGATCTGATTTTTGTGACCGAAATTAGGATACTGGTTTAAATTATCAATAAATGAAAGTATAAATGACTTTGAAATACCTTTTCTGAGAATAGTTTGCGTTTCCCCAAACAGAACTATCAAGATGTATAAACCGATCGGAAATATATTTCTGGATAACCGATTTTTTTAGTTTTCTCAAAGAGAACTATAAAAATGAATAAATGAATTCTAAATATATTTTAGATATTATCTTACGTTTTAGCACTATTAAAACGAGTAAGCAAATTTAAAGTATAACTTTGATCATAGTCTTGCGTTCTCTCCAACAGAACTATAAAATGAGAAAATAAATTTTAAATATGTTTTAGATAATGCTTTTATATTTTCTGAAAATAGATTAACTAAACGGTCGATTAAATTTGAAAAATGTTTTGTTGGATAATAATACTTTACGTTTTTAAGATTTAATAAAGTCATTTTTGTTCAAAAAAGGGAAAAATCTCGAATTTAGCGACGAGATTTTATTGGTCAATTTAGTTTAATATTCAAGGATCTAGCCGTAAGATGGTCCAGATGGTTCGTTTGTAGGTTTCAGCCATCATGTCTATCATTTCTCTGCTTCCATTAGTGAAGGAAGTTACTCACTAGAATAGGAAACAAATAGCTCTAACCCAAGTATGTCACCAACCTAGGTTTTAACAACCTCTTTAAAGAGTAGGTATAATCCATAAGGATAAGTTGAAACGTGGAAGTTTCAACTGGTTTTTATATTTCTACTTTTAGAGATTTATACCGAGTTCCCCGTGAGGATCATCAGTAGCCATCACAATACTCTGTCCAAGTAGACAGCACTCCCACCAATCCCCTCCTCCAGACCATGTCAGTTCAAAGCCCAGTTTTGAGCATCATTTAGCGATGCTTCACAGACATACCTTTGATTAGTTATGTCTGCTGATGTGATGATATTGGCTAGATATCAACCCATTGTCTTCTAGTAATAAGCAGTGGCATCTAAGTGCTAGTGCTCTATTGGGATCTATATGGTCTCGTACCAATTATGTGTTATTATTGGGTAAGAGAGTGCTGGCTATTGAGCATCCAATGCTTCTAGCCTCACTTTGATCATATCTATCAGTAATATTCGTATCTCTAAGTTATTAATGACATCCAGTCTTATTAATAACCCAAGCCTATCTTGTGTTACTGTTCTTTAATAATTAATGTATTTGGAAGTATGCCATACCCCAAATAACATTTTCTTGTTTTCATTCATCTGTGGGGATGCACTAATAAGCATAATATGCCACTAGGTACATGTAGGTACATTTTTAAAACTCTATTTACCTACTAGCGAAGTATCATCCTTTCTATATTATTATCCTTATTACTACCATTACTATTATTATTATTATTATTATTATTATTATTATTATTATTATTATTATTATTATTATTATTATTATTATTATTATTATTATTATTATTATTATTATTATTATCATTATCATTATTATTATTATCAATGTTATTATTATTATTATTATTATTATTATTATTATTATTATTAGTATTATTATTATTATTACTATTAAAAGATAAATTAGGATGGTATTTCGCTAAGTAGGTTTTTGTGCTTCTAAGCACTTAGTGCTTGAGGCATCAATTTTTTTTGTGTACCTATATTGTTTATCCTATTGGTCACATGATCCATGTATATTCTATAACTGGATATGACTGCGGTGGTCATACAGATTTTAGCCAGTTTTTTGACCTCTGTACTATTAAGTCCTATTTTGGTCAGTGTTCTATCATTCTCACCGTCCCATGACCCTAGTGTTCCTACTACTAGTGCAGTTACTGTTGTATGGCCATTATTAACTTTGCCTATTTCTAGGGAAAGGTCCTTATATTTTTTATAGTTTTCCTCGTTGGCATTTTCAAAGTTAATAAGGTGGTCATATGGAACCTTAATGTCTAAGATGTGGATTAGGTTATTTCTTTTGGACTTTACAATTAGGTCAGGTCGTAGTCGTGTTTCAACGCCGGGCGGTGGTTTTTCAACATCTACTTGGAACCCCTTAGAAATGAGATACTCGCTGGCTTTTTCCATCACGTTGTTGTGTTTGTTTCTCCTAGCATTACAAGTATGGGTACAATGATTAAAAATAAATGCTTGGGTTTCAGGTTCCTTATTACAAAGCCTACATAAAGTATTTGCGCTTTTCTTAACTCTATGCGTGTTATAGTTTAAACTCAGCATATTATTTCGGGCTTTGATCAAAAAGTAAAACTGTTGGTCATTAAGCGCATTGTGTTTGATAAGGTATGCTGATTGCATATTGCCCCCTATAGTCTTAGTTACATGTCCTTAACAGGTCATTAAAAACCACTGCTCAGCATACCATTCACTAGTAAGATCATGGATTATATTTGATGTCTCTTTGAGTGAGTCTATGTCTATGGTGGTTTTAAAGTTTTTCCCAGTTATCTCTAGCTCAAAGCGCTCCTTAACTGTTGTGATTTTTATAATAATATTAAATTTTTCGTTTAGCCTACGTATGGAGTTGCAGAATTTTGAAAAGATTGTTGTGAGGCGTTTTGTAATTTGTATTTAAATAATGGTATGATGTTGGGCATGTTGATTGTATGATTGAAATCCTTACTTATTCATTAATTATTATTTTTTAGAAACTCCTCAAACAAATTAACGATATAATTTGTTTTAATAATATTTGTGTTTGAATATATTTGTGTTTTGATAATAAACGTGTTTTAGTTATGGATTCTATTAATACCCGTAGCTCTGTGGCTAATATGGCGACCACGATTGCAAATTTTATCAAACCACCAGAAACATATGACATGGATTCAGACGTGGAAGATTTTATCTTAGAAACGGAACGATTCTTCGAGATGACAAATATTGTCGATGAATACAGAAGCAAATTCGTCAAAGCTTTTCTATCAATCAATTCAACGAAGAAATATGAGTTGACTAATGAAACTCTGCATTATACAGAAAGATTAAGAAACGCTTTCTCTAAGAACAGAAGTCTTATCGATGATCTCAACGAAGCGCTAAATTATCGTCAAGGAAATGAGGCTGCCGAAGAATTCTGCTCAAAAATTGAGAAACTTGCAAAAAATATTTTGAAGCATAAACTTGATGAAGAAGAACTAAAGAAATTTTGCTATTCAATTCGCTTGAAGATAAAGAAGTTAAAAAAGATCTCAAAATGCAAGATTTAAAATCATTTGATGAAATGAAAGAAAGATTAAAGAGACACGATCAAGTTTCAAAAGAAATTAATGTATTTCATGCTGATGTAGCTTCAATGAATAAAACACAACGCTATGCTGATGCTGTTAAGAAGAGCTTACCAAGATATAATTATGATAACAGTCCAATTCGAGAACGAGAAGCTAATCCCAGATTCAAAGATGAATATACAAGAGAACCTCAACATAATCCAAGATTCAAAGGCGATCTTACCAGAGAACATCGATATGCTATTTCAAATGGATGGAGACCTATGAATAGGAGTAAGCCTTATAATACCAGGGAATTTCATTCGCGAGATCATGTCCGAACAAATCAAATTTTGCGATGTTGGGCGTGCCACGAAGAAGGTCATAGAAGATCTGAATGCTCCAATATTCAATGTGCCCATTGTAAAAGATCTGGACATTTCAAACATCAGTGCATGAGTTATTTCCAGGCAGACGTCGAAAATTCCATAAATCAGTGGCTGCATTCGGTGACGAGGATCCAGAGGCTGATTTTGAGTACCCAAATGGGAATGCTCCACCACACGAGGAGGTGATCGGAGCAATAAATTAAAGGTAATTAATGATATGAGTAAGGGTTGTATGATTTTGAATGATTGTGATAGTTTGAATGATAACTGTTGTGATGGTATTTTTGATTATAGAAATTATATTAATATATACATTAATAAATTTTGTATGGATGAAGTTTTTAAAGACCCACCCCTAACGTCTAATGAACTAAATGTTCTTAATCGTGATAAACGGAATGATATAATAGTATACGATAAAATGCAGGGAAGGCCCAGTGTTACCGTAATGATTAATAATGTAAAATTAGTATGCCTATTAGATACTGGAGCTAAAATAAGTGTGATTGATTATAATATTTTTAAAAAACTTGGAAATTTGAATATGACTACAAGTAATTTAAAATTAAGATGTGCGAATGATAGCCCGATTGAAATTTGCGGTAAAACTTTATTAAATGTAAAAGTTGATAAAATTTCTGATATTAAAAAAGTAGAATTCGTTGTAGCCAAAGATATAAACCCAAAGTTAATAGGAGGTATAGATTTTCTCGAAAGATTTGGAATGCAATTGCAAATAGAAAACCGTACAGACGAAATAAATACAATTATGGAAGATTCATTTAAGAACCACATAAGTGAAGATAAGATTATAAATAATTTAATTTCCACGTTTGACGGTATTTTTATGAAACATAAATGGGATGTTGGGAAAACCGAACTATTAAAGCATGAAATACTTACTAAAGGTAGTCCGATTGTAATAAACCCAAGACGACAACCTATACATTTAATAGAAAAAATTGAAGAAAATATTCAAGAAATGTTGAAATATGGCATTATATCAGAATGTACATCTCCTTGGAATTCTCCATTAGTATGTGTTAAAAAGAAAAACAGTAGTGATATAAGAATATGCTTGGACTACCGTGCATTAAATAATATAACCGAAAGACCGATTTTTCCCATTCCAAATACTGATGAATTATTAGATATTCTTGACGGAGCAAAGTTTTTCTCGACAATTGATTTAGGCAATGCTTATTATCAAGTAGAACTCGATGATGCATCAAAATTGAAAACAGCATTTTCGACAAAAGCAAGCAATATTACTTTAACAGAATGCCATTTGGAATAGCAGCCGCACCAGCTACATTTCAAAGACTTATGAATTTGGTTCTTGGAGAATTAAATTGGAATGGAACAATTGTATATCTGGAGGATATCCTTATATTTTCAAAGACATTGAATGAACATTATAGTACCATTGAAAAGGTTTTTCAAAAGATTAAATTAGCAAATCTTAAAATAAGTCCAGCAAAATGTCAATTCAAAAGGAAAGAAGTAAAATTTTTGGGTCATATCATTGGTGAAGATGGAATACGTACGGATGAAAGCAAGATTGAAACTATTAAAAATTTTGAAAGACCTAAATGCGTAAAAAGTTTGAGAGGATTTTTAGGCTTGGCAAATTACTATCGCAAATTTATAGAAAATTACACCAAAGATTCCAAAGTATTAGAAGCGTTATGTGGAAGTAAACAAAAGAAGCTTATGTGGACTGATGAGTGTGAAACTTCATTTAAAAATTTAAAACTGAAATTGACGTCTACACCTGTATTGAAGTTCCCAGATTTTTCTAAGCCATTCATTTTGGATACAGATGCAAGTTTTGACCGCATTGGTGCTGTTCTGTCTCAAAAAGATGGAGGTAAAGAAAGAGTAATCGCATATGGATCCCGAGCTATGAATAAACACGAGTTGGGTTATTGTATAACAAGAAAGGAATTACTATCTATATTTTATTTTACTGGTCATTTTAAGCATTATCTATATGGTAAAAAGTTTATTTTGAGGACGGATCACAAAGCCATTACATTTATGATGAAGACAAAGAAAGCTATTACCCCACAATTTCAAACTTGGATTAACCATCTTAGTGGTCTGGACATGGAGATTCAATACAGAAAAGGTGATAACCACAATAATGCCGACGCTTTATCTAGAAAAGAATGTGAAACATGTGTTCAATGTCAAATGATTCATGAAAATCCTAAAATGGGTAAATTAAAAACAAGATTGTTGACACTGATGACTGATAATATTGAAAATATATGGCAAAAGAACTCGAAAGAAATTGAAAATATAAAAGAAAATATTAGTTTGATGCCAGATAAAACATTTTATAAATATGTCAACGGAGTGATTATGACAAATAATAATAAAATTTGGATTCCAGAAGAAAACAAGTCTGAATTCATCATAGAATATCATAAAAAGCTCTGTCACGCGGGTGCTAATAAAGTAAAAATGTATGTATCAAACAATTTTGATATGAAAGATTTGGAGCAATCTATTCGTAATGTTGTACAATCCTGTGAAAACTGTCAGAAAAGAAAGGTTGATACAACTAAAACAAAAGAAGAAATAATTTGCAAAAGTGATTCGAAATTATTTGAAATAATATATGTAGATTTTTGTGGTCCATTACAACTTGCAATGAAAGGAGAAAGATATATTCTTGGGATTATAGATCATCATAGTAAGTTTATTTCTTTACATGCAGTGAAATCACAAGATGAAAAAACAGTGGTAAGATTACTGAAAGAAGAGTGGATAATGAAGTATGGAGCACCAAGGATAATAAACTGTGACAGAGGTAAATCATTTGAATCAAAGCTAATGAAAGATTTTGCAGAATTCCACAATATCGAAATTAATTATTCAAGTCCATATCATCACTCAGCAAATGGACAGATTGAGAGACAATTCCGTACAATCAGAGATGCAATACAGATAACACTCAAAGATAAAAGACATAAATCATGGGTAGATATTCTTCCCGAAGTTCAGTTTATGTTGAATTCAACTTTTCAAAAAACTATTAGGAAGACTCCAGCTGAAATGGTGTTTGGAAAAAAGATTTATAGTGAATGGTTCTCAGAGATTGTGGAAGAAGAAAAAATCAATCAACCGACAAATCGCGAATTTCAAATTGGAGATTGCGTATTGATCAAAGTAAATGTTCGAAATAAAGGTGATAACAGATACATGGGTCCAGGTGTGATTACTAAACAGATTCATGATCGAAGTTATGAAATAAAATTGGAAAATGGAAGTTCCGTCACGAGAAATATTGAGTGGTTAAAGGTTTTCAAAAAGGGGGGATGTGAGGCGTTTTGTAATTTGTATTTAAATAATGGTATGATGTTGGGCATGTTGATTGTATGATTGAAATCCTTACTTATTCATTAATTATTATTTTTTAGAAACTCCTCAAACAAATTAACGATATAATTTGTTTTAATAATATTTGTGTTTGAATATATTTGTGTTTTGATAATAAACGTGTTTTAGTTATGGATTCTATTAATACCCGTAGCTCTGTGGCTAATAATTGTCATAGGAATATATTTTCCCCCTTAATCTCCGCATTCAGCCACCTAAGGGATAAATCAATATCTGCGGTTTGGTTTGGGAATCTGCTTTGGGTAATTGCTATTAGTTCCTTAATTATAAATTCTCTCATTTTATTATCATTAGAATTTAAGATTTTAATAAGGTGGGCAATACTCTGTATGAAGTATTCATCGATGTTGGGTATTATTCCTAAGCCTCCCATTTTTATGTTGGCGTATAGAAAGTTATTATTAAGATTTTGGTGTATATCTTGGAGGGTATCTTTCAGTTTTCGTTTTATCTTTTGATCAAAACCCAGCTGTTTCTCCCTATGCTGTAATATCTTATTTCGGTTGCTATCTAGTATCATGTGATTCACGTGACAGTTCCGAAAGATGAATACTAGGCGGGAGTGTATATGGGTCTTATACCCTTGTATCTTTTGTGCCGGGTGTAAGTCAGTGTTGAAAAGTTTCTCTGTATCCCTAAGTGCTAGGTCAAGAGTATCATCTATGCAATGCTTACCTTTTTAGTCAAAGTCTACCCCTAAGTATTTGTAAAGATTATTTTCTCCTATTATTGGAATATTTTCGTCATATAGCTTAAGTGAGGGATTAGTATGGTTGCGCTTGAGCTGAAAATATCCGCACTTATTGGGTCTGAATTTTAGAGTGGCCATCTCGGTGTATTTAGTGATGTCTTTAATCATTGCCCTCATTTGTGTTCTAGTTTTTGATATTAAAACTATGTCATCGGCGTATGCCATTATACTTATATTATAGTTATTAATTATTAATGGGTGATCTAGAAGGATAGTTCTAAGTATAAAGTCAATGGATAGGCTAAAGAGGGTCATAGACATTGGGCACCCATGTTTAACGCCATTGTTTACTTTAATTTCTTTTGTTTTTTTGTCTTCACATTCATATATTGAGAAGCAGTCGGTGTACATTTCCTTAATGAGGTTTATTGTTGAGTTGTTCAGTTTCAATCTCGACAAAGTATGCCAGATCAGATTATGGGGGATGCTTCCAAAAGCATAGGCGAGATTTAACCACACGATGTTTATATCCGACCCATTTCTGACTGCCCATTCCTTTTCCAAAGAGATAACTGTGTTATGTTCAGCGCACCCGTCTGGAGTACCCACTGCCTTCTGGTTCCTACTTAAAAGATTGTTCGTCGCTATCCAGGATAGTAACCTGTTGTTTATGATAGAGGCGAAAAATCTATAAGCTGTGTCGGGGATGACAAGAGGTCTCCATGAGGATACTTCATGCGGTGCATGTTCCTTTCCCGGCTTTATTATCAATTTTGTTCTGAAAATCTTCCAAGGCGTTGGGCTCCGTCCAGTCTTGATGATCTGGTTGAATAGCTCTGTCAAATATTCGAGATCTGAATCCATTCTTCTCCAATCAGCATATGTAATTTTGTCATTCCCTGGAGAAGAGCTGGTGTCCATTAGACTGTAGGCTTTCTCCATTTCTTAAGCGTCAATCTTCATGTGTGATCTGTATTCCGGGGATAGGATTGGTGTTTCTCTGTGCAGTATGTTGGTCATGTGTTTTGGTTCTTTTAAGAAGTTATTAATTAAGTCGTCGTGGGTAGGTGTGGTACTTATACTGCTCAATGGGTTAAATATCCTACTTATAATGACTTTTTGCCTAAGATCAAAGCCTTGCTGCAGTTCGAATATTAGTTTGTTTTTATTCTTGTTTACTAAGAAATTCGGGGCAGCGTGCTTGGTCTTATATTTCTTAGGATTAGTCGCTTCATGGATCCTATAGAGTTCTTTTAGGCTGTCATCTTGCGTTATGCTATTAGTTTTTATTTGTATTATTAAGTCTTTAATAAATGTTTTACACTTAGTAATGTCAGAGACATCCTTTTTATTATTAATTATTTTAATTATAGTTTTATTTAATTTTTCCTTAATTTCTCCTATATTGGGCAGCGTTATGGGTAAGTTTTTTACTAGGCAGTTGGCGAAGTGACAGATGTAGAAGCCCGAGTCCTTAATTAACTGGCATTGTGGGTATGATATTTCAGTTACCTTAACTGTGGTTTTATCAATTATGTTTTGCAAGGTGGTCAGAACAGATACTATCGATGTGGTAATTATTTGGTGCTTCAAGGTGCTATTTTCGCAAGTCGGGTCAATTATAGTCGCTATACGTGCGGTTTTATTTATATAAAAGAGGACCCATAGGTTTTTTTCAAGGTTCATTGGCCAAAGAAAGTCGTTCCAGCTAGGGTATCTGTGAAAAGGGAATGCAGAGAAGAATGTTTCGAAGTTTTTATTTATGAATGCCTTACCTATAAATCTATCAACGAAGATTGTGGAGGGTAGAGTAGCAAAGGTAAGCATAAAGATAGAAATGTGATGTAGTGATGGTCAATCGGTGCCAATGTCAGCATTGGTAGCTGGGATATGAGTCGGTGGGTCATTTTCGATTTCTATGATGTCGCTATTTTGGTTATGAGAAGTCAAATTGGAGTTTGTGTCTTCAATATCTATGGTCATGCCGCAGTGGCATCTTACACTTTTTTCATGGTCAAAGGTCTTTTTCTTAAGTTTAGTAGTGTTGTGTCGATTAATTTCTGTTAGCTCGGTGTTGAATGAAAGGTGTATATCACATGGCGCCTTCTTTCCTAAATAAGCACAGACAAGTGTATCCTCCTCGTTCAGGTCAAAGGTTAGTATTTTCCTCTTATCGTTATATTGTTCACGGGTGCCAGGGATCTGTTTATCGGGATGAAGTTCGATGAAGTGGGCTTCTATATTTTTAAGACTAATAACAGTGGGTTTAGTCTTATTTCTTTGGCAGATAACGCAGTCAAATATGTTTGTTGGTTTTATGGTCCTATTGTGGTAATTGTGCATGTGACTATGTTGTTTATCCAACATTAGTGGTCCTATTTTTTTGCCTGGTTTGCATTTGCTTATCACTCACTTAAGGTAGCCCTCTCTGCCGAGTCTGAAAATGGGGTCTCTATTTCGAAGGAGGAATGGAGATTTGGTGTTGGACGTTGTTCATTTGACATAAGGATGTGCTTGATAGGGTCAGAGGGGGTAGGTATTTCTATAGCTGGAGATATTATTGGTGGCTGTGAGGTCATTGTTATATTAGGGTTAGCAGTGTCGTATCTATCTTGGTTGGGTTCTAGGGCAAAGTAGAGCTCAAAATGTCCATTCAAGTTCGGTGCCTTATGAGAGCATGGTGAGTAGAGGCTAGATGGTGTGGAAGACTGTGCATCCAAGTCAACTATTATTATAATTATTATATACAGTATTATAGTTATTATAAGAGTTGATGTCGTTATTATTATTTCTATATATTGAATTATTATTATATCCATTAGGAGTATCAATATTATATTTTCTTTTAAAATTATGATTATTATCTGACTTATTATTATTATCATTATTATAAGGGTTCCTTTTTTTATTATAGTAGCCATTATTAAAGTTACTGTTCATATTATTATTATTGTTCATATTTAAATTTTTATTAGTATTTTCATTATCTAAATTTAAACAAGTTGATTTATTAAATCCAAAATCATTATTAATATTTATGGAATTATTATTATTATATTTGTATTTATTACTAGATATATTCTTATTATAATTATTTCTAAAATTATTATTATTATTTTTACAAAATTATTATTCATATTTAAATTTTTATTATTATTATCATTAAATAAATTTAAACAAGGTGATTTATTAAATCTAAAATCATTATTATTATTTATGGGATTATTATTATCATATTTAGAATTATATATAGTATTATTATAGTTATAATTTCTATTATTATTTGATATATTAAAATCGCTATTATTATTATAATTGTCAATGCCTTTGCTATTCCCACTTTTATTTCCATTATTATGGACTTTTTTATTATTAAATATGCTATACTTTTTTAATATTGTTCGATCTTTATTGATAAAAGTGGGAACAGCAAAGCCATAGTCAATATTTTTATTTACGGTAGTGCGTTGGACCCAGTATGAGGTCGGGCCAGAGCAGTTCCCGCGTGGCGCTCACCTTTGGCGACCTCAAAACCCATGGTTACATTTCCAACGTTGCCTAGCAATGGGTAACTACTGGGAGAAGGAAAGAAATTTTCATCTGGGGTCAAGGTCGTTGAAGACCATAAACCCCACATGAAATTTGGGGGCTCAGCCGGGATTGAAGCTTTGCTATTTGGAAAGACTAAAACAATCAAGTATAGAAACAACAGAGAATTCTGTCATTACACCCTCAGCCTGGATTTGAAATAATTTATATGCCAAACAACTTAAGAAAACTAAAGCAGATGTTTAGTTATTAAAGGGGATAGAAATAACTTTCTTGTACAAACGCACGAAAAGTAACAAGATAGATGGAAAACGATCGACTTATCTACGAAGCAATAAACAAGGAAAAACGACCAAACATAAACAAGAGTTCAAGAAACCATTACGAACATCTCATGAAGTTAATTCGAAAATCACTGTGCATATCCCATAAATTCAATTCATTAAATCATCATGACCATAATTAATAAGACATTAACCCACGGCACTTTATAGATTTACATAACGATAAACAAGTAAATTAATGCTCACTTACCAGTTGAGAATTAACATGATTGGGCAGAACACTTACCAGTATCTGATAATACTGTACACAGTCAAGGTGCCACCTAGAAATGGAGCAAGTTGAGAGAAAGCAGATAATCAGAGCAACAACACAACTCACAAGTAAACGAAACTTAATTAAAGGGTAAATATTGGGATAAATAAAATGGGGTAAGTAGAGGGATTAAAGATAAACAACGAGAATAAACAAGACGCAAATGGGGAAAACCAGTAAAACCAAGGGAGTAAATAAACGATAATAGGATAAATTTGAATGAGTAATTATAACCATTTAATTAGTGTTTTATAGATGGAATCAGCCAAAATAATAGCGAAATTGAAGGGCATTTTGGACATCGAAAACGATAACCTAGAGGAGTTAATTAATAAACAAAAACTAATGAAACGAGTTAGAGAAGACATAGCAACGATTTCAAACCTGTACTCTGACAAACTCTGCATAGTAATAAAATTAATCGATGTTGACAAGGAAGTGACAACTGAAAGAATATACGAGATTCTATTCATGAGATTGGAAATAGCCGAATTCGGCAAAGACTGGAAAACAATGATCATAAAGGTTGAAGCCATTGAGGAAGAGACAATGGCAATGATAAAAGAGTAGACCAAAGCTTATCGAGAATGTTATGCGTGCCGAACAGAAGAAACACGAGTAATGGTGATACCTTGCGGACACCTGAGTTATTGCCAGGGATGCGCACAAGAGTCGCACTGTATGTTATGCCAACGGAAAATAAAGGAGAGATTAACAATATATTTTCCATGAACCGAGTTGTTAATTTTGTTACAAAATAAATATGCATTGTTCGTGAGTAACGAAGTGCTAATAAAAGTAACCAAACAGCGATAAATAAAAACAAACTAAATATATGAAAGTCGAATCAGGGAAAAATTAAAACACATGCACAGAGAAACAAAGCATTGGACGGAAAAATTTTGACAACCGAGTTTCCTAGTGTATGATCTTTTGTTGTTTTATCCGTATTATACTGAGTTAGGACGAGGAAAAACAATATCCTGAGCTATCAAATGATAGTACGCTCACCCGAGGGAAACCTTGATCAACCCTACTGAGAAAGGAAATGGTAGGCCAGGTCACAAATGTCAGCAAGCAGCCGGCGAGAGATTGATCACCTCTTTTCGGAGGCTTGCTGATGCGATTACCACAAATTTTGATGGGGGAAAGTGAAGAGATGGACCGAGAGGTGAGAGAAAATGCGCAGGATTTAGAAGTAAGAGAATCAAAGTTTTTGTAAAGGTACTTAGAGATATTTTTTCCTAGCTGGTGATGAGGTACCAGAAGACAGCTACGGACTGTCGAGTTCAGGATGTTATCAGCCAAGGGACTGGTAGCGCTGGACCGCTCGATACAAAAACCGGGATACCACACCGAGTATCGAACGAATTTTTTTTTAAGCTGGGCAGGGACTTGATACAACAACCCGGATCCCACACCGAGCATCCAGGCCCAAACGGTAGGTGAGATGTGAACTAACCGGTAAATGGTTCATACTCGAAAGGCCTACTAAGGTCAGAATTCATCCCGCCAAATAGAGCCGGACCTCTGACGGGAGCGGGCGGATAGTAGACAAAGAATTACCACACCCATAGATCGCTTCTTTTTCTTTTCACTATTCGGGAACTCAAGCAAACCGTTTTTGGAACTTGGTTGAACGTCTAAGCATTTCCATTCTTTTATATTCTCAGAGGTACACAACCCGGATCCCACATCGAGTACTGAGGGAATGTTTTTTTAGTTTTCCCAGCAAGAGTTTGGTACAATAACCCGGATCCCACACCGAGTACCTAATATCCGAGTGGCGGTGAGGTAAGCGTAACCGGACAAATGCGCTGCCAACAGACGACCATGGTTCTGAGCGTCAGTTTGAGGCCTTAAACTTGTTCACCAAACAAGTCACCCAAAAGACACTGACGAAAACTCAACTCCGTTTTGATAGTAAGGCCACAGAGTGCCAGATGAAATGATATTTGATAATAAGGCCATAGAGCGCCAGACGAGATATGATTATAAATAGAGATTAAAGGCCACAGAGTGCCAGTTGAAATAAGATGCCAAAGGTCGAAGAACCAACGGTAAGGATAAGGGTATAGAGCGCCAGCGACTGAGGATTAAGTAAATGATTTTTAAATCAGAGAGAGATAGGAAAAATAATTAACAGATTGAATGAGATTATGAATATAATGATTTTATTTTTATTGTTATGACATAGATAATTGATACGACCATATAGATGATTAATAAGACTATATAGATAATTGATACGAGGTCAATAAAATGATGGGGGTAAGTTGGATGAAAAAGACCACCACGGAAAATGCGAACAAGGGATAATAACGTATGTAGTATAGTAAACGGAGGAGAAATCGGTATAAAGTATAAAATATTGGAGTGTCATTTATTTTTAGATCAAACGTCAAAGCAGAGCGATAACAAAGCAATCCCAAGCAATTTCAGAGCAATCAAAGCAGAAAAAGATTTTAGATCAAACGTCAAAGCAGTTACAGAGCAATAACAAAGTAATCCCAAGAGACTTCAAAGCAATCAAAGCAAAAGAAGATAACCAATAAATCAAAAGCGATAACGATAAAACACAGTCAAGAAAACGGATAACCGTAACCATTGCGAATATAGCAGATAAAACAAGAAGCAAAAAGAGAAGAGAAAAAAGTCTATTAGAAGACGACGAAAAGAGAAGAGCAATAAGCAACAGAAGCATTTATACCGGAGCATCAACAATAGCAATAACAGGAACAGAATCAGAAAGCGGATTAAACGAATTCGAATTCAATAGCAGCCAAGAAAGCGGAATAATTAATATAGAGAATCAGTTGCGGACAATAGAATCAGAAAGTGAAGAAGAGGATCAAGACAACACTTCAAACATGACAACCCCTCTAAACTTAAACACAACACCAAGTCCAGACTCAGTACCATATAGTAATAACGCAACCGTAGGAGAATTCAGAGAAAAATTTAGAAGAGAACCTTTCGATGGAAATCTTAATAAATTAGATACATTTATAAAAGAATTTGAAGTATATAAGACCATTTGTCACTGGTCAGATCAAAAAGTAAAAGAGCAACTACCCCTATATTTGAAAGGGAGCGCACAAGATGTATTTGTGGAAGAAGCAAGAGACCCAGCGATATTAACAACATGGGCAGAGATTAAAGACTTCCTAGTGAAAATATTTGTAATAGAGAAAAAAGGAAATAGGAAGACATTTGACTTCCTACATCGAAAACAGAGACGAGACGAATCTAATGCGGTATACGCATGTAAACTAAAAAAGTTATGTAAAGAAGCCTTCGGAGACAAAGATATGCCTGAAGATAAAATGGTAGATGTCTTTATAAGAGGAATTAAAAGAGAGGATATACTAGCCAACCTCGGATGCTTGGCACCAGAAACGCTAGATAATGCGGTAGCAATCGCACATAGATGTGAATATACCAAGTAGCAGCAATGGCCACAGAATCAACAACTCCAATAGCCAATACCAACAGCCAAAGCAACAGTACAAATCCAGCCATGAACCAATTCATCCCAAGAGGTCAACAGATGTTTAAGCCACCACCAACAAGGAATCCCGAAGATAGAGGTAATAACCAAGTAAATTATAATAATAATTTCAGGAACAACCCAAACGCAAATGAGATATGTTCCACATGCCAACGAATGGGACACCGAACAGAGGACTGTTTTCGGAATCATAACTGCCAAAGATGTGGTAGAAGAGGACACACTGAGAGAATATGTGGACAACCAGACAGCAGAGCCTGTTACAATTGGAACCGGAAGGGGCACATCGCAAAACACTGCAATATGAGAAGAGGGCCAAATCAACAAAGAACGAATAACCCTACAGGAAACCCACAAATTAACGTAATGCAAGAAATAGACATGCTAAGAGAGACATTACAACGAATGCTCTCAGAACTAAAAGAAATGATGCAACAAATGCCCGCCAATATACAAAAACAACGAATTAATGTAATGAGAAGCAATGAAGAGATTCAGGAACTAAGAACAAGAGAATATCAAGAGCAACAACAAACCGAATGGCGAAGACTGCAAACAGAAGAAGCTCAAGAGATCCAGCAAAGATGGGAGAATAGAAAACAAACCCCGAAAAGAATTAATATGATGAGAATAGAAATCCCAGAGGAAATCCACACTGCAGAGCAGTGTGTTCAGAACGAAGGGGGAGGAGATATGATAGTTAATGAGAAAAAACTGAATTAAATACGATGGAGAAAATAGAGGCAATCAAAGAATTTGCAGAAGAAGAAAAACAAAGACGTCGACAACTAAAGGAAACGACAACTGAGAAATTAGATAAACCGAAAACCCAAGAAACAAAACAAGCTGAAATGATGATAACGAAAAACCAAAGCGAAGAAATATTAACATATGAAATGGAAGTACTTGCGAGAGAAGCATTAGTGCAAAAACTAGATAATGTACTCGAAAAAATGGAGCAAGAAAAAGCTCTGGAACAAGAAAAAGATCAATTAAGAGAAATAGAAGAAACTCAAAAGCAAGAAAAGGATCAATTAAAAAAGAAGGCACTAATACTGAAACTGGATGAAGGATTAAAGAAAATAGAACAAGAACAAGCACTAGACCAAAAAATAGAATTATTGGCAAAGAAAACCCTATCACGAAAAATGGAGGAAGGACAAGAGCCAAGATTAGAACTACAAAAAGATGAGCAGGAAGCATCAACGTCACAAGAAAAAGAAAAGATATCAGAACCAATAATAACAAAAAATCGAATCCACAGGATACTACTACAAAAAATAGAAACAAGAATCAGAAGAGAAAAATCAACGTGGAGTGAAGAGCAAATTAAAAACAGATTAAAAGAAATATGGTTTCAAACAAAAGGACCAACAAATACAATGGAAGAAGAGGAACGACTGCATATCAATATGCTAAGACAAATACCAGACGACCAAACAGTCGAAGACGAAAGTGAAATAAGCAGTCTGGAAGGAAAAATATTCCAATCATGTGAAGAGAATAAATCAAATAAATATGAACCAAAATCAGAAATAGAAGAGATGGAAACGAATGTACCAAGGGAAGATGAAACAGAGATATTAAAAGAAATCAACGAAATAGTAGAAGAGGTAGATCGAAACCAGATGTTTATAAACCTCGAAGATACAACAACGTATAGCAAAATAATGAAACTAATTGCGAAAGGATACCAACAAGATAATGGTACGTTTACAGCGTCATGAAAAGATGTAATAAAAAAGTATCAGGAGAACTTGAAAGAATACGATAGAGCAGAATATCAAGTGACTATGGACTTTCCGGAAATACCGAGACAAATAATAGCAACAAGAGGCGAAAGTACGAATGAATTATACGAAAGGGTAATAGAAAAACTAGGACCCAGGTATAAAAATAGACCTCTGTATCACCGAGGAAGGAAAATAAGGCGAGACATAGATCTCGCAGATGCCCAAATATGGCCAGACGGAATAAACGTAGTAACATTAGACAAAAGTGAACCCGAGGAAACGGCAACGGAAATATGGCAGAAAATTCAAATAATACATACCAGAGAAATACAACCGGGATTAGAAAAAGAAAGACAGAAAATAATGAGACAAAACCAAATTAAAATGACGGAGCAAGCCATAGATCAAGCAAGAAAATATATTAACCGATTGTCTTTAACTAGACCAATCACAATGAAAATGTCTTTAGAACCTGTACGAGATACAGATATCATGAGATTCGACAATGAAAGAACAGGCGAATTAATAGCCAAATACGGAGAACATCAAAGAGATATGAGAGGAGACGAACCGATAAAGATAAAAATAAAATTACCCAATGATGAAACAAAAAAAATATTAGTGGACCCCGACTGTCAAATACATGAACTATATCGACGAATAAACCAAGAAATTATCCAACCGATAATTGAGAGTAGTGATGACAGTATGGTGGAAGACGTGACAATAATGTACCACAAATGACAAATCAACCCGCGAGAACGAACCCCGATATACGAATTAGGTATATGGGAAGATGGACAGACAATCAACATCATAGCCATGGACGAACCAGAGAATAAAAATACGACAAAAAAGGAACAACAAATCCGAGAATTCCAAGAGGAGATGAAAAGGAAAATG
The DNA here is from genome assembly GCA_022537955.1 of Schmidtea mediterranea. Classification (NCBI taxonomy): domain Eukaryota; kingdom Metazoa; phylum Platyhelminthes; order Tricladida; family Dugesiidae; genus Schmidtea; species Schmidtea mediterranea. The sequence continues at coordinate 81,782,236 of CM039681.1, read as the reverse complement.
GACCGAATATTAACGATATATCAAGTATGGAAACAAGATGACAAGTTGAATACAAAATTACAGCCTATCGACGGCTCACGATGTATGACGATGCCAGTTAGACACAATAATCCCAACCAGTCAAATATGAATCCAAATGCTGATCGATGTCATTATGGGTATCATAATATGCAACCTGGACCTCAGTCTATGACACCGATATCTGGTTGGAATATCCACCCAGATACGATGCATTTAATGCCAAATTACCATATGTATTACTATATGCGTATGACGAGAACGAAAAGGAGTGGAAGTGGAAAACGGAGAAAACCGAACTCAAATTGAAAAAATATATTCCAGGAGAGGCACTAGAAGAAGTAGCCAACGAAATAACCATAGAACTATATGAAGATGGTCCATACGAAGATTTGCCAGAGGAAATGATAAACGAAATCGAATGGCAACCGGAGGAAGATGAGGAAATAAATGATAGAGCTCGACTAGCCCCGTACACATGGAAAATACGTGGATGGGCAGAAAAAATAAAATCGGCTAAAGAAGGAAAAATCATCAGCCTTACAAGCCATCAATTCTATACGAAAATTGGAGGATACAGTATGAAACTGAGAGTATACCCAAACGGAAATGGCGTAGCAAAAGGAAAATATCTATCGGTGTTTTTCCTTCTAGCAAGGGGAAGGTACGAAAGAGGAATACAGAAGAGTTTATGTTTGGTACCCAGAACAATTCCGAGAAATCATCAGAAAATGGAAACATGCGGAATGGGCAGCCGAAACGATAGAAAAGTACAGCCTAAAAATTATGACACCGGATTTCGAACCGATAGAAAGGGATTTCTACATCACCGCCAAGGTAAGTGAGGTAAAAAAGAGAATACCATATGAATTGCCATTCCACTTACAACACGAAGGACGATCACTGGACGACGATCTCGAAATCAGAGTTACACCGATGCAATTGGGAGTAATAAATGTGTTAACAGTAGCAAAGATCGCAGGTAGAGAACTCAACAAGAGAGAAATCAAAACGAAAACGCCAATAGGGCGACAAGAAAGTCTAAATACGCCAGAAATCCTACCTGCAGCAGATGAAGTAATTGTCATCACAACAGGAGATGAAGAGATATTGAATGACCTCAACGATATAGTGAATGAAGAAACAGCCAAAAAAATCCAGGAATCAAGTGATTTATTCATCACAGATAACGAAAATGATATGACCACAGACGAACTGGATGAGTTAGTATGTGCACAAAGGCAACCAGTTGAAATAATGGAACCAGACCCTGAAGAGGAAAAAATAAAGAAAGAAAGAAGACGCCGAAATTCGACAGGAGACGAATGGGATAACTGGATAAAAGAACGAGGAGCTACAACATCAAGGGATATGACAGATGAGCAACGCAAACGAAAAGAAATAGTCACAGCAATGGAAAAGAAACCAAGAGGACGATCGAAAACAGACAAACCAGCACTAGAAAGGAAAACCAAAGAACAAATGCAGATGGACCAATTGACAACGAAATTAAACAAGCTCAGCCAAGTAACAAAACATTTACAAGGGAAATTAAAAGGGCAAGAACAAGGAGCAAAGTGGATCAATAGATTAATAGCCGATATGTTGGGATTGGCAAATCCAGAAATATAGAGAAATGTGAAACTCAGTAATATCGGGGCAGAAGCAAAACAGCTTTGGGCACCAATAAAGCCAATAATAAACAAGATTGTGGATAACAAGGTACGAACCACAACCAAAGATCCGGAAGAATTATTATTAATAATAAACCACTTAACCAAACGATCAGATGACCCAAACAGATATTTAGTGGGAATGGCCTATCTGATGTACAATACGATAGCGGTGTACAGAAAACGAACACCAAAGTACAACCCAAATGGATATGAATTCGCAATAACAGACATTATCAGAAAAGTGATTGAACCATTCATCTTAACTCAAGGCGGATGGCAAGCTTTTATAAATTTAGTAAGTGTAGATGATCAAACGGAGATGATGCAAACAAAGCTGAAAGAACTATTGGCGGAATTCGAAACAACCATCAACGCAAGTGATCCAAGAATAGCTCGAAAGGGGATGAACAAAAATTTCACTACAATACTAATATGGATCACTAAAAGATTGACGCTGAAGAAATGGAGAAAGCCTACAGTCTACTGGACACCAGCTCCTCTCCAGGGAATGACAAGATCACATATGTTGATTAGAGAAGATTGGATCCAGATCTCGAGTTTTTGACGGAGCTATTCAACCACATCATCAAGACTGGACAAAGCCCAAGCTCTTGGAAGACTTTCAGGACCGAATTGATCATAAAGCCGGGGAAGGAACATGCACCGCAAGAAATATCCTCATGGAGACCTCTAGCCATCCTCGACACAGCTTATAGATTCTTTGCCTCTATCATAAACAACAGGTTACTATCCTAGATAGCGACGAACAATCTATTAAGTAGGAACCAGAAGGCAGTGGGTACTCTAGACGGGTGCGCTGAACATAACACAGTTATCTCTTTGGAAAAGGAATGGGCAGTCAGAAATGGGTCGGATATAAGCATCGTGTGGTTAGATCTTGCCTATGCTTTTGGAAGCATCCCCCATAATCTGATCTGGCATACTTTGTCGAGATTGAAACTGAACAACTCAACAATAAACCTCATTAAGGAAATGTACACCGACTGCTTCTCAATATATGAATGTGAAGACAAAAAAACAAAAGAAATTAAAGTAAACAATGGCGTTAAGCAGGGGTGCCCGATGTCCTTGACCTTTTTTAGCCTCTCCATTGACTTTATATTGAGAAATATCCTACTAGATCACCCATTAATAATTAATAACTATAATATAAGTATAATGGCATACGCCGATGACATAGTTTTAATATCAAAAACTAGAACACAAATGAGGGCAATGATTAAAGACATCACTAAATACACCGAGATGACCACTTTAAAATTCAGACCCAATAAGTGCGGATATTTTCAGCTTAAACGCAACCATACTGACGCATCACTTAAGCTATATGACGAAAATATACCAATAATAGGAGAAAACAATCTTTACAAATACTTAGGGGTAGACTTTGGCTAAAAAGGAAAGCACAGCATAGATGATACTCTCGATCTAGCACTAAAGGATACAGAGAGACCTTTTAACTCTGACTTACACCCTGCGCAAAAGATACAAGGGTATAAGACCCATATACACGCACGCCTAGTATTCATCTTTAGGAACTGTCACATAAATCACATGATACTAGATAGCAACCGGAATAAGGTAGTACAGCATAGGGATAAACAGCTGGGTTTTGATCAAAAGATAAAACGCAAACTGAAAGACACCCTCCAAGATATACACCCAAATCTTAATAATAACTTTCTATACGCTAACATTAAAATGGGAGGCCTAGGAATAATACCCAGTATTGATGAATACTTCATTCAGAGTATTACCCACCTTATACATCTTGATAGTTCTGTTTGGGAAACGCAAACTATTTTCAGAAAAGGTATTTCAAAGTCATTTATACTTTCATTTATTGATAATTTAAACCAGTATCCTAATTTCGGTCACAAAAATCAGATCATTAATTATTCCAAATTTAAGGAGGATTATTTCCGCTTCCAAGGGGCATTAGGATATGCAAACGTTTGCCGAATTGTCATTGGTGTTTTAATAGGTTTGAGTTTAAATCTGCATGTTATGTTTGCGTGTGTATTACCGATTCATTTAAACATTTTCAAGGTCGTCTGTGTTCTGGCCTAACATTATTCAAACACCAATTAACCCTACTAAAATGCGAGAAAGAGAACAATTAAATATAAAACTATAAAACACAAAAATAAATTAAAATAATAACAAAGTGCAACAAGATCCGCACGAAATAAACATAAACATAACATGAAAACCTAACAATTTGACCAGAATTTGACAATTTATCAAAATATGAGATAATCATATAAAGAAAGTTTATATAGATGAGAAATTTTGATGTATATAAAATCATATACAAACTCAATGTTTTCTTTATACAGTTTTGTGTATGTATGAAGTCACGCACTTATCATGCACTTATCATGCACTGCCTTTGTTATAATTAATAATAGAAATATGCATTATTCTGATTAGTTAATCAGTATCTGTCAAGGGTATAAAAGCTCGTCACCACCTTTTAAAGATCATAAATCAAACATGACCAAGAAAATAAGTGCTATCAGTGTCCAACCAGTTCAAATGTTCCACAATTATAAAATGTATTTTTTTGAAAAAAACTATCAATATTCAATTGGCAAATCCAGTCAAACTCAATAAAACTCAATTTCAATCTCTCGCTAGGACTCTCTCAATGATAAATATCAAGGATATTGATACGGTTTTCAAAAAGATCAATTTATAATGATACTGAAGATATTGCAGATACCGAAATTATCAATGATGAAGTTGAGCCTACCGAATTTAAGACTTGTGTTGATCATGTTATAGAAAATATAATGACAGAATATTGTGGTAATGAAAAATGTACATGTAATAAATAATAAATCTTTAAAAATGTAGTTTTTATTAATAATAATAACAAAGAAATATTTATTAAAATCTATGATAAACTTTAATACATAAATATAAATCCGATGCTCCAGTTAATAGTTTTAATAAAAATTTACAATTTGCGATATAAATATCTGAACGTTTTGCTTCTGCGGTAACTTGAATAATCGCTGACCATCCACCGTTTGTTTCTACCCACGGATCAATTTTTGTTTTTATCACCTAAATAATGATAAATTAATAACAATATAAAGAAATTTATCTCTATAGACCATTGGAAATAATTTTCATAGTCGGATCCAGATTTTAATATCATGTGTTTCATATACATTAATCCTACTATTATTCGCATCCATTTATTATTTTCATCGAACATGTAACTAAATATTGATTGGAATGCATTCTTTCTCTCTAATGTTGGCAAATTGAGAATTTTTTCATAATCAAATGGGATGTCTTCTACTATTTTCTCAGTACGGTTTACCATGAATTTTATGTTTTTAATGATATCATCTTCTTCTCTATTATTATAAACCAACTCATTCAACAAAGTTATAAAAAATTTAGTTTCTGGCATTTTATAAAAATATTTGGAAGTATAAGCTTATTTATACTATATTCGACCAATCAGAATCATGCAATACTAAGAAAATATGTAAAAATATATAATGGAAATGGTAATGATGATTTGTTGGCACTGTTAACATTAACTTCTTTGGTAACCGGTTGTTGTAATTTCATTATACGATTAAACTGATCAGTTGTTTTATTAAAATAAAATTTTATACTATATTGAACTTGATTCATCATTTTTTCATTAAGTTTACGATATTCTTTCAATTCTAATATTGATTTTCTTAACTCATTTTTGATAATACCAATGGTCTTATTTAGATATATAAAATCATCATATAATTCGTTTTTAGCTCTTTTTAAAGTCTCATATGTGTGTTCAAATCGGAATTCTAGATTACTCATTCTTTCAGATAATCTTTTGACGGGTTTTCAAATATCTAGGCCTATCTATCATATACAAAATATCCATCAATACTGCTGTATCAGGACACACACACATCTTGTTGAATTTTTACCTTGAACGGTTACAAAAATTGAGTTGACCATATTAAAAACTAATAATATTATTAAAATTTCTTTAATCATTTTCAAATCTGTATAAATTAATAATTATTGTTTATAGCTAAAGATTTGTGTGTTTAACTTCTCATTGGTTTAAATTAGTATAAAAGTAATAGTTATTTCAATTTTTTATCATTATAATGGATGTACCGAGCGCAGTTCAAGCTATGAATGAAATAAAACATTATGGTAATTTATTATTACTATTATTATTATTAACTATTGTTAGATGATTATTTTAAAATTATTAAAGAAAGTCTGGAATTCTATTATCCAGAAATCCATGAAATTATGGATAAGCCAGCATCAATAATTCCAGACTTGATATTCAATCATACATCAAAATGGATATTTACTGTAATTGATGAGTTCCTATGGGATATCGAACAAAACAATTTGTCAAAAGATATGGAACCTGAATATCCATATGGTAATGTATGTCATTGCTGCGCTGCCCAATATCGGAGGTATGTGGAATGGACTTTGAATAAAGCTTTTCGACAATATTACTATAGTAGAATTATTTCTTTATAATAAAAGTTTTTGTTGTACATGTCTTGGTTTTTTATTATATATTAATAATAATAATAATAATAAAATAAGTGATAGTTAAAACATTACTTATAAAAATAAGTAATAGAATAAAAAATTAAAAAATATTAATGATAAAAACACTACTTATTTTTTATAAGTAGTAATTTTAAATTTAAAATTTTTAAAAAAAAATATGACCTTGAAAAGTTTTAAATGACCTTGGAAAAATTTGAATGACCTTGAGAAATTCTGAATGACGTTGAGAAATTTTTTGATAAGTCATGGTCTTTGTTTGAATGACCTTGAAAAAATATGATGAGTCATCCAATGACCTCGAGAAACTTTAAATGACCTTGAATGAGTCATGGTATTTGTTTCAACGAACTTGGAAGTGTTTGATGAGTCATCCGATGACGTTGAATGAGTCATGGTCCTTGTTTCAATGACATTGAATGAGTCATTGAATTTGTCTTAAAATTTTTTGTACTTTTAAAAAAACGATTTACCCCCCGGAGGGGGTTAATTTAGCGGTGACATATCCCACTAATTCCTATCTTCTTTAAATGTTAACCTATACTCTCAAATCATTTATCTTTATGTCCATTCGACTAGTCTTTTTCATCGTTGTCCGCGTTGATGATTTTTTTATGGCCTGTAAACCCCTTGTTATGTTAAATAAACACAGTACATCTCTTACCCTTATCCCTATTATAACTACAATGTTCCCTATTACTATTACTAGCATTATCATTGATACTATTATATGTATTACCTTTATTAAATGTTACTACTATTACATTTATTATTATTCTTATTACTATAATTACCATTATATTTTTTTATTATTATTACTACTATTATTATTACTATTATTATCATAATTATTATCATTATTATTATTATAAGTATCATTATTATTATTATAATTATTATTATTATTATTATAATTATTATTATTATTATTATAATTATTATTATTATTATAATTACCATTATCCTTACTATTTATTATTATTATTAACAAATTTTTGTGTAGGGATTCGTCCTTATTCCTCGGCTTAAAAAAATATATACTTTGCTTATATAAAAATTTAGCCATAATCCAACCTTATTTTACAGTTTTCGACAAAGTATTTTCCTTGAGTCGAAAAATTTTAGCAGCGTACCGCCCTTATTTTACAGTTTTATAAGGATATTATACTAACAATTGAACAACATTCCAGTTTAACTTTACTATTTTCGATAAGTATTTTAATCAATTCGGAAAACTTGAGCAGCGTTCCGCCCTTATTTTACAGTTTTACGATAACTGTTTTAACTATTTCCGAAATTTTGCGCAGCGTTCTACCCATATTTTTCGTCTCAATTCAACATAATTTATTTAATTCTTAAATATTATTTAAAACATTATTTTTCATGATTTTAGTCGTTCGGATTAATCTTTTTCCGATGGCTATTCATGTTAACTGTTGCAACGATTTCGCTATTTTTCTTGCTACCCTTTCCCTCTCTTTGTCCTTATGATCTATTTATGTTCATATTATATTTAATGAGTGCCCACTGGAATACTCGGTGTCAGTGATTTTGAGCCGATTTTTGTCGATTTTATCAAAATTAAGTACAAGAAAGTTGAGCCAAAAGACTCACTCTCAAGCTACTCTCTTTCGCTATTTAGTTCAATGATTTGAAGTTCGGGCTCTTGCGTTACCCACGCCGGAACCTTCACGGGCACGAACTATTGGCGGACTCACACCACAGTTACACAGTTCGATATTTATGTATATGTTTCATAACTTGAAATTTGTTTTGGCTGTGGGACGAAAAAGGAATGAATAAAAATTACCAGATCAATTGGGTAAAAGCCTCGAATTCATGAAATATAATGCTTTTATGTTCATTTTACGGTCAAATTTTCTTGTTATTATGTTATTATTTTATGTAGATTTCGTGCGGGTCTTGATGCATTTTTGCATTTCTTTAATTTTTACTTTTATATTTTTGATGTTATATTTATTTATATTCTCTCAGATTTTAAAATGTTTAGATGGTTTTGTATGTTATATTTTAAGTTATTTTGGTGCTGGGTTTTCGTGCTGTATTACTGACGCATTTAAACAATTCTCAAGGCTGTTTGTGTCTTTCCCAACAATATCTATTTTATATGCACATCACTATAATTTTATATTTTTTCTTTTTAATATTTTATTTTGATGACTCGATCAAACGTTAATGTGTCGTACATGGGAAAATTTATTCGTGATTTTGTCTAAGTGAAATAATTGAAATATAATTTTATGCTTATTGTAATAAATGTTATTATAATAGTGTTTATTTTTGTTATTTTCACAGGGCTAAATGGGTCATTGCCAAAGGCTCAAGTCTTTTGGTGCGGCGGTTTTAATTTACGATGTATGTTTTTTTGTTAGTATTAGTTATTAGTTTTATAAAAATTCATTTTTCATTTTGTTAGTTTTCACGTATTTTTAAATTACAGCAATTTCTTAAAATATTTAACTGGTTTTTATATTCAAATGTGCTGGAATGAGAAACGATATTACAATAATTTATAATGTCATAAACTTCGATAGACGACTTAAATGTGAGCTGACGTCCTATGTAAATAATCTCTGTCCGGGTGTATTTCTTTATCTAAACGTAATCTGTATTATCCCACTCCCGTTTGCTATTCTGTGAATTTTCTTATGGAGAAGGCGCCGAATTTCTTAAGACGGCCCTACAGTATCCTGCAAATGTATGAATGAAAATTGTAAGCCATTGCTGCAAATTTTATTCAATGCTAACTTTCGATTATAAAATAATAATTTTCAATCTGTTACAAAACCTAGGTATGGTGAAACTTGCCAAATTTGCTTAAATTAGGCACAAATTATGGAAAATTACAAAAGTTTCCTGAAATAAAATGGTTTTTATATTTAAATATAAATTTATCTTTTATTATAAAAGGATATCTCGAAATATTTATGATTGTAATTGTTTGAATATTAATATTTGGAAATACTTGCCATCAAGAACAACAGAAGGAAATATGGTAATCGCTGAGCTTCGTAATACATTGAAGTGTTATTTCATTGTCCAAAGTGCTCATTAAATTAAAGCCGCAATAACGGCTCGCAATTGTTGTTTTTGTTGTTCTTTTATTATTATTATTATTATTATTATTATTATTATTATTATTATTATTATTATTATTATTATTATTATTATTACTATTATTATTATTATTATATAAGAATAATAATTATAATAATAATAATAATATAAGCTTTTATTTTCAACATTTTTGATTTAATCAAATTCGTGTTGTCTGAAGTATTTAAAACTGACTTTTGAAATTTAAATTTTTTCTCGTTCTTTATTATAGATATTGATGTGCAAATATAATAATGAACCTTTCTCTTGTACTTTTGAAATACTTTTAAGTGGGTTCCTTTTTTATTTATTTATTATTCTATTTACTTGCAGTAGTGATTGGATTAATTATTGAGGAGATTGATATGATCCATCGTTGTGCTAGGCAGTAAAAGCATGTGAGTGTAATATATTTGTCAGCACTATCAATTCCAGGTGCGTACCTGTTAGTGTATTGATCCCAACTAGATTTCCAGTCACATTGCTCGCATCTTTCTCCCAATTAGCCAATTTCCTGATTTCCTTTCATGTACAATATCTATCAGTTTCCATTCAATATAGATACACCAATACACTCGATACACTCATATCCTGTCCTCAATTTCTCCGCATGAAGTACATTTTTTACATTCCAAATTATCATTTCATTTCATAGATGTGTTTGTTTAACAATAATTCTTCCAAATTCACCCGAGTTTTTGGATTTATTCCATTAGCCAAATTTATAAATGCTTATTTAATAATTTTATATTTGATAAAAAATTCAAAAATGTCCACGAATATTTTTATAAATTGCTTCATTTTTAATATTATAATTTTATTATTTTGATTATATTATTATTATTATAGATATACTTTAAAATCTTTTTTGTCGATGGCGGAATCATTTATATTAATAAAATTTAAATAAATAAGAATGTTAGCCGATTTTAGCAATGTTTATTTAATAAATGAATTATGAAATATGTATCTACATTTTTTCTAAATAACTTTGAAAGTTTTTAAAAATCAAAAATTATTTATTCAATTTTAAAAACTGTTTTTTAATAGTTTAAATTCGAATTTGCATTTTAGAAAAAATGTAGATAATTATATAAAAATTTATTATTTTTTTATTAAAATTTGGATTTTCGACAATTTACTTTGGCAGAGGTTTGTTTTAAAAATTTTTTAAATTTTTTATTGTCGATGGCGGAATTATTTGTATAAATAAAATTTAAATAAATAACAATGTTAGCCAATTTCTGCAATGTTTATTCATTAAATAAAATATGAAATATATATCTACATTTTATCTAAAATGCAAATTCGATTTTAAAATATTAAAAAACAGTTTTTAGAATTGAATAAATAATTTTTGATTTTTAAAAAATTTTAAAGTTTTTTAAAAAATATTTTGGAAATTAGTTTATATAAATATATTTGTTGAATACAATTGATTTATATCGATTTAAATTGGGATTTTTTTTAAAAAAACTAATTCATTTATTTTTTATTTTATAAAATATATTCGGTTAAAAAGTTTAGAAAAATTGAAATTTATACAAGATTTTAATAAATTTTCAAAATATTTTACAACCCCATACAAATGTCTTTCGCTTGCCACTCGGCACCCGTTGCTAGGCAACGTTGGAACTGTGTTCGAGTGGGTAGATCATCCGCAAAAAGTGAGCGTTATTACTAATGCTATAATTGACCGAACGATCCCTGGGTTCAACGATCTGCCGATAGAATGCCTGTGCTCGGTTTGAATTTATTAGGTCCCTTACTAAAGGTATTTTTCATTGTGGTGATTACTACAGATTTCCACTTCGAATCTGTCGATTGAGTTGGGTCGGATAACACTATGAACTATTATTTGTATCATTTATTAAATAACACAATGTGTTCACAAATTTAGATCACATTCTGCCACTTTGAGCCGCCCGACGTTTTGCGCGCACAGCTCTTCCTGGTCGGTGCTTATTGGGTCTGTCCTTGGGTGTTTCCGGAGGTAATCTTGTCTCGGTAAGCCAACTGTGCCGGGGCGAAGACCAACGGATTAGTTACCGCTGCCCCTTCTTGGCGTGCCGGCAGTGCTGTTTCCAGACCTTTGATTTGAGTTTTTAGATTTTGCGTCAGTCTTCACCCTTTTCGGTTCGATCCAGGTTCCCTTGACCTGCTGGATCTCCCGAGTAAGTTGTAGGAGCTGTTGTTGTAGTTCCCGGTTGACGGCCTGGGCCTTGTCCAACTCCCGTTGTAGGAAGGGTGGTTGACGAAAATTAATTTCTGGAACAAAATAAGATTTCATAAAATCTGTTCTACAATAATGAGGAATTAATCCTTTCTTAACTTATTAATAGGACATCAGAAAATACTTATTTCTTATCCTCCGGTAAGCTGATCAAATAAAGCAAAATAAACATAAAATTTATAGTAAGGTGCCTGAAACATGAAGACAAACAGCTTTATTTTAAACATTCCATTAAAATTCATGCGTGTTAATAATGTTCATAATATTCTTATCTCCTCTTCTTGATGTATCGTTCCCTCACATATGAATGTTCACGGCGAGTTTCGGTAGCTCTATCTTTCTCCCTCATCTCCCTCGGCAGGATGTATCGTGGGACTACCACATTCATATCAGTCATTCGCTCCTGGAATCTGGGGTCATCCACCTCATAGAAAACATTGTATTGTGGGGCATACCCGGCCGCAATATCTTCGTTGATCCTTCGCAGATGTCGCCTAGCCTGCTCTACTATATCGTGATATTTATAATTGTGATATCAATCTAGTAGCGGGTAATACAGACAGCTTCTTATTGGAGATAAAAAATTTAAAATTAGAAATTTTATTAAAAGCGATGAAAGCTTGGGTAGGGAAAAACTCGAGTTTTGCATATGGTCATTATAGAGGGGTTGATGTTCTTGATGTTGGCAGTAATATAGTAATGCCTGAAGCCGATCCTGCAATTCTAGATGAACAATTTGCAGAAATATTTGACAATATAATAGATATTTATTGATCACATTTGTATATAAAAATAAAAATTGTGAAAATTTCTCTTTGTTATTTTCATTTGTTATAAATTATTTGTTTTCATTTTTATAATATTTTTATAATATTTTCATGACAAATGCCCAGCGTGAAGAAACGTGAAATATAACTTTATATTTTTATATTTGTTTTAATGTATTTATTATTAATAATTGATTGATTTTTTATGTAGTTGTTTTCTTTATATAGTTGTTTTTTATGTATTTGTTTTATTATATATATATATATATATATATATATATATATTATTAATAAAAAGTAATAAAAAAGTAATAATAATATTAATAATAATAAAAATAATAATAAAAATAATAATATTAATAATAATAATAATATTTATAATAATAATAATAAAATAATAATAAAAATTAAAAATAAAACCTTTTAATAAAATCTTTTAATAGAAATATTTATAACAATAATAATATTTATAAAATAATAATAATATTAATAATAACTAAAACATGTAATAATAATAATAATAAATAAAAATTTTTAAAAAATAATAATATTAATAAAACTTGTAATAATAATAATAATAATTATTATAATAATAATAAATAAAACTTGTAATAAAAATTAAAACATGTAATAATAATATTTATAATAATAATAATAATAATAATAATAATAATAATAATAATAATAATAATAATAATAATAATAATAATAATAATAATATTAATAATAATAATAATATAATACTTACTGGTTGTTGGCATGTTCCTCTCACAAGTATGTGGTTTTGTGCCTGCACTCCATATTTTCGTATCGATTGCCCTTTTAGAGAATGTCAAAATCGACGTGAATATTATTCTCCATATAATTGGTTCACTTAATTCCCAGATGATTCCAATTCATTCAATAAATTTTGGGGAGTTATAGCGAAATATTTTTGTATGAATTGTTGACATTGGATTCACTGGTAAGATTTTTTTTATTTGAGTCATTTGCTTACTTATAATTTTATTATTAGCGTTAGTGGTATAATTTGGTCACTTGAGAAGGAACAATTTCGATTTAATTGTCTCAACCACTCGGGTTGATGTAGAAAATGAATTATTGCTGTTAAACTCCCTTCTAAGGAATCAGTGGACTTGCTACACACATGTATTATTTTATGATTATTATACCATTTTAATCTATGTACTTTGGTAGCTAGTTTGGGTAGTATATTGTCAGCCTCAGAAGGTCCATATTCATGCCAACCTCGAAGTTTGTTTAAATGAATCGGTAACACGCACGCAAATACAACATGCAGATTTAAAATCAGACCGAATTGTGTAAGTCCGCCAATAATTCGTGCCCGTGAAGGCTACGGCGTGAGAATGCAGTAGCTGAAACGTAAATTATTATTCCGTATAAGGGAAATTGGTTGAAGAGGGCATAGTCTTTTGGCTAGTCTATCATCACTCTTTTCCTAAAAACTCGACCTAAATTTTAATAACAAACGGCTCAAAATTAAATCACTGAGTAGTTCAGTGGGCACTCATAAATTTGTAATATTAACATAAATTCGCCTAGGATCAATTAAGGGAAGGTGATGGGGAATTTAATGACAAAAATTGTTGCTATAATTTCTAAATCATAAAAATTTATTATGTCTTCTAACTTTATTTATTGATATTTAAACTATTTAGGTATTGTCCATGACGCTAAATTAGTATGACTTCTAAATTTTTATAATTTCTGATTAAAAAGTTATTATAACTTCCCAAATCATTTCGTTGTCCCGCCTACCTGAGACAAAGATATAAAAATTTTGGGGAAAAACTCAAAGGAAACCCAGATCTCAACGTTTTACTAATTCTCTTAGTAAAACCACGTGACTCCATAATCAGATGAAAAAATAATGATATTTAAAATATGTGTATTTCATGTAGATGTGAAAATATTATGCCTTTGACCAATCCATTTAGCATAATCAACAATAAAATCATGTATTACGGATGAAAATACGATTAGGAATATATTAGACTCAAACACCTTCAGGGTTAAGAGGACTATTCCCAGAATTTGGAATATTTTAGTAATGGAAAACTCAGCCCCAGAGTCCATAACAACATCCATAACAAGCCCCGAAGGCGACGTTGAAATAGAATTTCACATTATGTTGTCAAATACAATTTATGTTCTCTTCCGTTTGTCTAAATGACTTCAAATGATTTCCCAACAGATTTAAATATTCAACCCAAGCCCAGCTAGTAAGAATAAGGAAACCACTTACGAATTTGGTCGCCTTGCAATCTATGATTTCGACTCCATATTAGGCCCATTTATAGAGTAGATCGTGAATTCCGGAGTACTTCCTGTGTGGCGCTCACCTTTGGCGATCTCAAAATCAATTTTTGCATCACCAACGTTGTCTGGCAACGGGTAACCATTGGAGGTGAAAAGGAATTATATCTGGGGTCAAGGTTATCGAAACCACAAACCCCACATAATCGTGATCGGATTATTGCTCAAACGAATAATGCACACAAGAAAAATTTTCACATTGAAAAATGCCCACATAGACAAATGCACATATAGACAAATGCACACATAAAAAATAAATAGAGTTTTTTAGTTTTTTATTAAGTTTTTAATTAATTGAATTTTTATTATTTTTATTATTATTATTATTATTATTATTATTATTATTATTATTATTATTATTATTATTATTAATAATATTATTATTATTATCGTACATTTATTAACTCTTAGATTCAATATTATTCTTGATTTTTTCTCTATTTATTTTATTGTAGTGCTTTTTTCTGTGTGCTTTTTTCTATGTGAGGATATTTCTTGTGAGCAATACTGTCTGTGTGCATTTTTCGTGTGGGCATTTATCACCGAATCGTTATAATATAGGAACATACTTACTGAACCGTGTTTGCATGTAATTTGATCAACTGAATATAACCTTATATTATAGGAAGGAAGGAAATTGAAGAAAAACTTTTTAACGTAAAAACATAATACATAGTAAATAATGCATGCAAACTTCCAAAATGTAGAAATGTTCAGTTCAATAAAAACTCTATATAAAACTATTTTTAGTAACTTTTTAGACATGTTTTTTTTAAATTAAAGCTGAAAATTTTTGAAAAAGTACC
Source organism: Schmidtea mediterranea (assembly GCA_022537955.1). Taxonomy (NCBI): domain Eukaryota; kingdom Metazoa; phylum Platyhelminthes; order Tricladida; family Dugesiidae; genus Schmidtea; species Schmidtea mediterranea. Next base: position 81,766,707 of record CM039681.1, on the reverse strand, counting down.
AATAACTCTACTTTGAATTGTAGAGAAAATTAAGAAATAATTTCGTAAGATTTTTCATGAAATTCAATCAAAATAATATTTTTCAACTTTTCAGATACTTCAAAAATATCCATCGAAACTCTAGGTTTTTGAGGAGATTAAGAAATAACAATGTAACATTTAACTTGTACTTAAAATAAATTCATTTTTACCTCATTTGCAATTTACCAGGAGCAGTGGAACCAGAACCTTCGAATGAGGAGTTAAAAAAATACGGAAAACATTAGTTTTCCGATAAATTAAGTTAAAAAAAATTTTTATAAAGTATAAAAAATCCAAATCATTAATACCATTCAAAATGAGGAATATTTTTCTAAATTTGGAAAATAATAGAAATTTCCAAAACCTCATAAAATCAATAATTATCAAAAGTTTGGATTTGCCAAAAGGTAAAAAAGATGGCAGCCAAAACAAATTTCCAAGGATCAGAGGAATAGTTTATTCGAATATAGAAACATTTTAATAATAAATTTTAGTTTTCAATTAATCGAACTTACATTTATTCAAAAATAATTCCATTAATTTACATAAATTGTCATTAATTCCTAAAAAACCTAAAAAAATAATCAAAACTAAATTTATAATAAATGATGATTAAAAGTATTATTTAAGAGCTTGAATAATGATCTCATAAATATACGAGATCACAATCAAAGACCTAAAATATACTTTATTAAAAAATTTACCTGTCAGCCATTTAAAAAAGGCTAATTCATAAAATTAATCATAATTGTAATTGGTTGTTCATTTAAATTTCTATTATAGAAGTTTTTCATTAACTGAATCAGGTGTAACACGCGATAATTTGAAAATTCTTCTAAATTATTTAATTCGCTGTTAAATCAGCTGTTTTTAAATTTATAAAATTTTTACTCTTTAAATTAAGGATAAATAAAATTAACTTGAAGTTAGTTTCGTACTTTTCGCTGAAATTTGACCTTTTACCTTCTAAAAACCTCACACAAGTGCTTTAAGTTACTTTAACGAAAACTGAAGTTCCTCCTATTTTAACTCCCTTAGTTAACTAAATCCTTTTAATAACACTATTTATAGGAATAGGGTCTCGCTCTATCATCATACCATGCTCGGAAATGATTATTAACGTTATTTAAGCAGCATTTATTTGTAAAGAAAGGCCAAATTTTTAAAAGAAATAAAAATAAAAACAAAAGTTTAATGTAATTTTTAATAATATTTACAAAATGATATCACAAAAAAGATTAGAAATAATGCATAAATTTGTTATTCATCCAACAGTTCACACAAATCGACGAAGAGATCTCGATTTTCTCCATCGATATCGACCGGAAATTTTCTCTTTCGGTGAGAATTGCATTTGGTGGGAACGACGGAGGGAATTGGGAGATGCAGTTCATCACCAAAGTCGTCGGTTCAATAACCGAGGGAAGCCGATGAATTTCGAGCTTCATCGACCACTGGTGATGTAACTACTGTTGATGATACATCCATGCTGATCTTCATGGTGTCCTCCTTGTCAGCACAAATTCTGGACATTGATTCATTTAATTTCACCGATTCGGGTTGTTGTCCGTCCGGTTTCACAAATTCCGGGAATTGCTCCATGACCCAAATGGTGGCCTCTTCGAGGACTTTGGCCGCATTTGCCAGAAGAACGGCTCCATCAGCTCGACGACGTGTCAGATTGTGGCCGGCTATGCGCTTGGTTAATTCGTCCTCCGTGAATGAGGAAATCAACACTGCGCTCTGATCATTGATAATGATCCTCTGAGCCTGGTTTTAGGAAATAAGATCATCGCGACATCTTGTCAAGCGATGGATCTGCTGATGGAGGGCCTTCGCGGCTTCTGGAGAAAACCATGTACCCAATGTACGCTCATGGTCCGCGAATAATTTGTCATACTTCTGTCGGCATATTACATGTGAGATACCTTCGTTATGGGTATCGGATTCGACTGGATGGGTTGATTTGAGGGGAGTTAACTTCGGAATTTTGTAGTTGGCCTTCATTTCGATTTGTGAGTTGTGATAAAAATTTCAAATTTTCTTGTAATATGGATGATATATCGTTTGCCTGAAGGAGAAAAGAAAAATAAAAGAGGGAGAATTTCTTAATAGCTGAGTTATTTAATTAAATTATAAAATAAAATTTTAAATTAATTAATTTTTTAAGTGGATCTAATTTATTGTCCCGGGGTTACATACAGGCACGCATGCATACACATACACACATAATTCAATGAAATTTAGTTTTTTCGACCCGAGTTGTTTTAAGTGCCTGTGGGGCATCTTACAGGTGATTCGGGTAACAATTAAAATTGGTCGGGTCCACGAATACGTGGCACATAGAGTCGGCCAAACGTGCGTGTCTGTCATGGAATTGGTGAAATTCCAAATTGGCATTCTGTGCAGGCATGATTGCAGTTTTATGCTTAAAAAATCAGCGAAGTTTTCGAGGAATTTATCCACAAATTCTCAAAATAAATTAACCATTTATAACCCGATATTCACATATCACCTGCACCACTTTTTTCGGTTCCCACTCGTCCTGACTTTGCCAACGGTGTAGTTACTATAGCGGTCAGTCTTACGTAAGTGAAATAACTTTTTATTAATGATAAATTTCCTATTATATAATACAAAATTTTTTTCTATTGTGATTACTTCAATATGATATAATGGTCGTTGACGATAATAAAAAAAATAAAAACCAATGCTCCCAACTCCGCCCAGTTCGTTAAAATCAATTTACAATTTGATATAAAATTTTCATTTTTCATATGTCCTTCCAGAAATAAAGATAAAAGTCAGATCACGGTTTACCTTATGATTATCTCTAAAACTGCTGCACATTTAACGAACCAAACAAGTATAAACTAATGTGAAGAGTAGATCAGAACATTCAAAAATCAAAAAAAGTATCCCGGGTACATATCTTTGTAGTTTTTTTTATATCAATAAAAGAAAATAAAACCTTTTCGAAAATTTTAAAAGTATTAGTCATTTATTTCTAAGCATCGTTTTACTTTATTATAGAATATGAATATTTTTTTATTTATTTTTATAGAATTGCAAATGTCGAAAGATAAAAAAATCGGTAAAGCAAATATTTGATTATTAGATGTATATGAATGAAAATGATCTGCTTGGGTTACTCCTTGAGTGAAAAGTCAGCAACTGCCTTTACTACTTAGATTACCAAATTATTAATCTGGATTTTTACTACTTGAAGTTGGGATAAGTATTAAACCTAGTCTCGTTCAGTGTACCATAAACAGTGTCGTTCTGTAGGTTTTGAAACTACAAAAACGAGAAATTAAAAAACTATTTTATTGATTTTAATTAAAAAAAATAATACGTTTTTGAATTTTCATATTTGTTTTATTCTTTCAACTCGCGATAATTGTTCCTATTGAAGACATTTGTGTAGTGTATCTTAGATTTGGGGAACCCTCAAACACAGGGGCCCATGTGATCGACCTTGTTGCATATACAATGGTACAACACTGAAAATAAATAATTAATTTTTGGATTGTTTCTGGAACCAAATATACACATTTTACTAAAGACTATAATAATATATTTGATGGCATAATTTTGTATATTTCTGCTGCCTTCATACCTAAAAATTATTTCTGAAGTGCTTATTGGCCTTAGAATGTCTTGGCGAATTGAATTTAATGTTTAATTTAATCACAATTAAACTGCGTATTTGTTTATAAATTTATCTATTAATAAAAATGTATTTTGAAATAAATTTTTAATTCTGCCCTCAAAGGCTTGGTGCTCATGACAGTACATTTATTCTGAATGTATATTATTATTATAAAATATAAATAAAATTAATGAAAAGTTAAAGTCATAGCAAAATATAATTTATGGAGGACCAAAGAAGTCTTCAGTTTTCGTTAAGTTTGGAAAATGTTTTTTAATTATTTCCTCAATTTTTTTGTAAATTTTTCCAAAAAGCACTTGAGCTGGACTTAGCTTTCCATTTACAAATTGCCTTGACATGGATTTTACTTTATTTAAATCGCACACAATCTCGTTAAATTCCTTTTTAGAAATGACTTTCTTGGCTTTATCCAATCCGACTTTTATCTGTTTTGTTGTGTATCCGATGATCTCATCGTCTTTGAAATTCTCAGAGCATCCTGTGGAGGATTCCGTCAATATCAATAGGAATATTGTAACGACAACATATAGAAATAGCAACCGCTGGTTCATGATTAATTTCCCAAACAATTTCTGAGATATTTATAGGGAAAATGTAAATTTTTCTGTTTACAATCTTGTTATTTTCATTTTCCACGTTCTTTGACTGCAATTTTTAGTTTGATTTTGGTAAATAATTTCGTTACAATTCCATAATTATTCCATTTTGACCTCGTTCAATCGTCTTATGGTGATTAATTAATTAATTAATTAATTAATTAATAATAATAATAATAATAATAATAATAATAATAATAATAATAATAATAATAATAATGTTTTCTTTCCTATGTAGACTATCTTCTTTCTGACATGAAGACGCGATTTAATTCACAGCAAAATTTGTTATGTCTGCTCATATGATTTAGAGGGATTATCGGTTGATGGACTTTAGTAAGTCTATATCAAATTATCAACTTTTCTCCCCTGTAAGGAGTTGCATTGGAGAGGAGAATTCCTGACATAGAAGCGAATGAGGTCTAAGTGCGAAAAGGATTGTTTATAAATGATTTGACTGTACCAGATGGAAATGAAACATTTCAATCAGACTATACAGTTTGGCACGCAATGAACAAATGTAGTATAAAGGTAATAGATTATGAAGTATAAAATCTTTAAATGATTGTGATGAAACCTCTCGAAAACTGTATCATAATAGTGACAAATTAGTAAGGAAGTAGTCCTTCTTGATTTAAATAATGCTTATTTACAGATCCATGTTGAAAAGAAGTTGTGGCGCTACCAGGTAGTACGATACGCCGGAAAAACATGTTGTTTGACTATTTTAGAATTTGGCCTTAATTGCGCCCCTAGAATCACGTCAATGATCCTACGCAAAGTGGGTTTTTAGAACAAAGTCATCCGCAAAGGAACGATCAGTTATAATGATGATATCGCATTACTCCAATGAACTTCGATGGAGTAGAGATAAAATAGAGCAGTTTGATACCTATGTTCCCTGTTCGCGTTGAAAGTTATTTTCCATTTGTGGGCATTTTGTCGGAAATTATCCAATTACAAGGTGGCTAAAATTGGCTAGCAGCTTTGTTGAGTGGCTGAGTGATGGGAATTCGTGGGACGATGATGTCGGTCAAGAGAGTAAATTGCTGATGCGCGAACAGATAGACCGTGTTATAAACGAAGATTTAATTGTAGGAATATGAGCAGTGGATAAGTGTGATGAAGGTGAAATTTAGCGTGGATGAAACATCATTCTTCTTACATTGCAGGTGCTTCCATATCACTAATGTCCTGATTGCATGGAAAGCAACATATGAAAATCAATCGAACGCTTTATTTTGCAAGGAAGACCGAACCGTCAGCAACGTACGACATGGTGAAGGAGCTCGTAAATTCGTTCAACCAGTGCAAAATGTTCGATCCAGTGCCAATAAAGTGGGATAATGGCGCTTGAAGGTGCCTTATAAATTGTGTCGTATCGCTTGCGACGTTACTCATGTAGACAATAATCTTTTTTGTCAATTTTAGATTGTGGGGCCAGCAGATACAGTAATAAACTAGGTGTTCTTAGAACGAGGTACCGCAGAAGAGATTTTTCCAGGCAATGGACCGAGTTTTTGTTCTCAAGAATTCAGAAACCTTGCGGATATGTGGAATAGTAAAAAGAAACCACAAAATCATAAAGCGAGTAGTTGCAAGATCAGGCTTCGAACTTCTCAAGGCTGTTTGATTTTATAAAATCAAGCCACATTCGGGTTTAAACAGTAACACCGTCCAGTCAAAGGTGCACTTCGGAACAAAATGGAGAAGCCCAAAATTTCTCCTTGCAGATACCTCTTCAGAGAGTTGAGATGACCATGTTCACAGTATTCGTTAAACTACCAAACGCGAAGCGCAACACTCAATAGACAGTTGGTACAGTCAAAGGTATCAATTCCTCGACCAATATGGAGGTTGATGGAATGCCTCGGCATGTAAATCCCATGCTAGCAGTTATAGATTGTCCAGATTAAGTAGAAACTGTAAACCGAGTCAATTCAGAACATCCTGATGTAGAAGATTTGTCGAATTCAAGATCAAGGAGAGAACCAAGACCTCCAGAATGGTTCAAAGACTATGAGATTGATCCTAAGATCATTGGGACGTGTAATGATTTTGATATTATCACAAAATAGCAACATATTAAGTTGCGGTATTTTCATGGTGAATATTAATTTGTAATATTAATATAATTTCGTAAATTATAGTTTTATTTTTTGGTAATATTTTTATTCGGAGATAATTATTGTTAGTAATAATAATAATAATAATAATAATAATAATAATAATAATAATAATAATAATAATAATAATAATAATACTAATAATAATAATAATAATAATAATAATAATAATTATACTAATAGTAATAATAATAATAAATTGCAATAAAAGTTATGTGCAATACAAATGCATGAATCATAAAGGTCAAAGGTCACGCACACAGAGGTTTTAACATACACATAAACGAATTTGATTGGTTAAACACCTGATTTTAAAGGTATAAAAGAGAGATGAAAAAATAATTTCATTCACTATTTTGAAAATGAATTACTAGAAGATGTATTCTAATAATGAAATAGATATCCAACCAGTGCAAATGTATCATTACCATAAGATGTATTTTTTGGTGAATGAAATTCCACATGAATTCTCAAAGGCAGTGAAATTTATCAAGTCACAATATCCAAGTTTCGATGCACAATTATCAAAAGAAGATGTTGCAGTAAATAAAGTGTTAATGAAAATCAACAAGAATCTAAGTTGCAATGAAAGTATATTCATCAACAATTAAATTTTCAGTTTTCATTATGCCTTTGAATAAATTGATTATAAAGATGGGGAAAGTTGGTTTGTCAATACACGGCTATAAAATGGATGAAAAAGATGTGATTTCGCCAATTTGGAAATTAGTCAGTGCTTGGCTTTCTCTAGGATTTTAATATATGAATAAATGTATTATTATTAACAAGTCTTTTGTTTTTATGTAAAGATTTTGAATATTCAAGTTATCGATTAAGTAATAGTACCATTAAAACAAGCGTCAAAAAATATGACTATAGGGACCTACAATTCTAAATGAATGTTTAAACTGGTGATGTCATCAACGATTTTGTAAATATTTTGAAGTTATGCAATAATCGATTTAAACAAAATTTAAAGGTACTTAATGGTAGACTACAACACGACGAACTTTTCTTTGTAAAAATATTGTGAAAAGTTACGTTATAATCGATTTAAACAAAAATTAGGATAAAAATTAGGGTGGGGTATTGCAAAAAAAGTATTTTTTTATTTCTATTTAATCTCTTTTTTAAAATCAAAACCCTTCTTAAAAAATTATTTTAGAATTTCACTGGTATGCAAAGATTTTTTACATTTTAAAAAAGATTATTTTCTATTTTACCGCCCACACGTTAAATTTCGTGACAAATGCTCTTTTCCTTTATGCTAATTATGTCAGTGTTTTTTTTTAATAATTAATCTGAATAGAAATTACGTACTCATTCTAGAAAATCTCCCGTATGGTCGGCTATTTCAATTGTTGTTAGAATGAATTCAATTTCGGTCTATTCTATGTATTTTCGTCTTATTATTTCAGTAGAATTTGTTTTGTTCTTCAACATTTACTATATCTTATAGATTCAATGTCTTGTATAACATTTTCTTGGATTGGAAGCACATCACCGAAAACACTATAAATAAATCTTAGTGTAATATTCTTAGCCCCTCGTTTGATTGTGATACAAATTTCAGATAACTTCCTTAGTCCTCAAAATGTAAAAGGCTAATAAAAATGATAAATAAATATTTTTTATATGTCATTTTCACCCTTTTGACATATGTCGTATTGCTGGCTACCAGATTGGAATAAAATCTTTGGCGTTTTCAATTTCAAGGATATCCACAACAGGTACGCGCATAAGTAAAAATTGCATTCGACACCCCGTACAAGTGAGTAGTGGGATTGTGGCCCGCTGAACCATTGGCCGGCTGGGATTAAGACATATACCCCCTCCACCGGCAAAAATATTTTTTCTAAGTTTAAAAGTACAAATTTTTGTAGGACAAAGACAATGACTCATCAAAAAAAATTCAAGATAATTTAAACAAAGACCATGACTCATTCAAGGGCATAGTGTGAGTCATCATATTTTCTCAAGGTCATTTAAACAAAGACCATGACACATTCAAGGGCATTGGATGACTGATCAAACATTTTCAAGGTCATTCAAAATTCTCACGGTCATATTATTTTTAAAAATTTTTAAATTTAAATTTACTACTTATTTTTATAAGTAGTGTTTTAGTTATTAATATTTTTAAATTTAAATTTTTTATTCTATTACTTATTTTTATAAATGATGTTTTAACTATTAATATTTTTATTATTATTAATATTATTATTTAGTATCACTACTTATTAATATTATTATTTTTATTATTAATATGATTACTTAGTATGATTTATTATTATTATTATTATTATTATTATTATTATTATTATTATTAATATTACTTCTTATAATAAAAATCAAAGAATTACTAATAATAAATACACACAAAATATATTTACAAATATAAAAATCATATCATGTCAAGTCATATTTCGCGTTTCTTCACACTGTGACTTCGTCATGGAAATATAATATAATAAGTAATAATCATAATAATAATAATAATAATAATGACAATTATAACAAATTTTCATAATAAAAAATGAAAACTATTACAAGTTTTCCAAATAAATAAATTAAAAAGCTAACAAAAAACTGATTTTTTAAAAATATTTATTTAAAGCAATCTGACAACAACACGTCGTCAATATCAATGTTATCATGGTTAAAACTGAGACTTAAACCACCAAAAAGCTGCCCATCATCATCTTCATTATCACTGAATTCTGTTGCATCGTCAAAACTGGGACTCGAACCACCGAAAAGCGGCTCATCCGATAAATCTATGGCACTATCTATGGCAGCAACCCCAAAATAATTACTCAAAGAGATTTTACTATTTATAAAAGTATACAGCTGGTGGTTACGTGTCCCTATCCTACTTTGAGGCACTGTGAATACTACGTTCTTATTGTAGCAATCCAAATACGACTGATATTTGATGTCAGTCCCCAACAACTTCACCCCCTTAGCCCTCATTGTGTCGGATTTACCTAATAAACTATAGCACTTGGGTCTTAAGAAAACCCACTTCTTATACCCGAGACCTTTACTTTCGTCTTTAAATTTTCCTAACACTGAATCTAGTTTCCTCGAGTATAAGGGATGTGCCGGGTTGTAATTTGAGGTATATAAAAGGTTGTCTCTTATCATTAACTGTAAAAGAATGTCAGTCTTACAGTGCTTAACCTCAAGGAAAAATGAATCAGTGTCGCCTGCAACGATATTAATATCACAGTCGAATTTGGATCTATATTTGGCCAATTCATTATATTGTAATTGGTACATCCGCAGCTTAGACAGGTCTAGCACTGATTGGCCGATGTAGCAAGGCCTGTCTAAACATAAAGTCTTTGTTCAAATGAGCAGCAATCAAATCAACCACTATTTTAATGGATTTTTGAAAGTCGGTTTTGAGGCATATACAATCATCTTTCTAGCTGAATAAACTATCTGAGAAGACGCTCGCGCTATTAGAAAAGAAATTATCTTTTATTTCCCCATCTTTTTCGAATTGAATGAGAGCTGTAAACTGGAATTTTACAGATCCCATTTTCTTTATTTCATTTTTTAATTTATTTATAAGTTTATCTGTTAGGGCGATTTGAATAAGGTTTTGATTTTCTAAATCAAATCGAATATTTTTACGTGAACCCCTTAAGTCAACCTCTATTTCAGGTTCATCGTTTACATTTATTTCATTATTTACCGAACCCCACTATTTGATTATTTTCAGATTCGTCATCATTAATAACAATAGTTTCAATTTTTTTAATTTTAGCAGGGATACACGGCACGATTATATCAGCAGGTATTTTTGATTTTTTATTATTAGTTTTATTATTTGTGTTATTATTTATGTTTTTAGTAACATTTGTATTATTATTTGTATTATTTGTGTTATTATTAATATTATTATTTTTATTAACACTTTTCACATTAATCATTTGAAATAATGTCCTTATAAAACTCTAGATATTCAATATCATAGGCGGTATCGCATTTAGGGCAAATAAAAAAGTCTGTGCCATAGAATCTATGACCATAGTAACGTTACATAGTCTTATGGCATTTCGAGTTATGCCCAATTGCAGATTGACAATAGTTTTTATAATCGACCTGAGGAATATGTAAATTATTATCAATGTTTATAATTATTTAAATCATATATGAATCAAATAATAACATATATAAATGATGATAATTGTTAACTTTGTGAATATTTTAATAAAAATTAATATTTCAATTCATAAGGCATATAATAAAAATAAATCATTAAAATCAGATATTTCAATTCAATAGATATCGTAAAAATAATTAATTAAAATCAGATTTCTTTAAATAATTCAATTCATAAAAATAATTCAATAAATCAGATATTTTAAATCATAAAAACATTTCGTAAAATAATTCAATAGATTTCGTAAAAATAATTCAATAGTTATCGTAAAATATTTCGATAGATCTAGTAATATTTCTATTCTTATTATAAATTAATGATATTTAAAGTATTATATTAATTATATTATAATACTTTACATATTATTAACTTATATCTTAAAAGTTGTCATAAAGTATTCATTAAAAATATTAAAATATAATGAAAATGTTACATTTTTTATAAGATATCTCGTTATGTTCATCCACCAGCATATCTTCCCCAGAAACGAAACATCCACAGAAATGTGGGCATCATCCTTCAAAGAAACTGTGGCTGGTGTATCGGTAATTTCATAAAAATCAACAATTTCATTAATAATTTTTGAAAAACATTTAATATTGTATTAATTTAATAAATAAATTTACCGATATCCGAATCATCGCTATCTTCTATTAAAATAATTTCCTTCTTAACAATTTCCTCATTTAAAATATTTTCTAAAATTATATTAAAATAAATAATAATAAATTTTAAAATTACGAGGAACAAATTCATTAATTTCGTCGATTTCATTTTGGATTTCGGTTATTGTAAACCAATCTAAAAAATAAAAGAATAATAAAAAATAAAATAAAAAATAATTTACCTGTCTCATTCGTAAATAGAGCTCTTAAAATATTCTTGTTGTTCATTTTGAAATTTTTAAGTGTAAAGTTTTTTGAAATAATTGTGACAAATTTGGAAATTGTCAATGTTTATAAAGAGAATCAAATTTTCAGGATTTAGCCAATCACATTTTAGCAATACACATATATAGTTGAGAGATTTTTACGCATGCAGGCTATATTGTGTAGGCATGTTTTATTTGTAAAACACATACAAACAAAAGTATGTATGTGTTTTATTTGTAAATTACATACAGTCTTGAGTGTGTATGCATGTGTTTCTAGTTACTAATCACGCACTTATCATGCACTGTCTTTGTTACCATTAATTAAATATTAATCAAACACATAATAATAATAATAATAATAATAATAATAATAATAATAATAAAATATAACAATAAAACATAACACAAACATTAATACATTTATTGTACATCAAATCGTTTGGATAATAACCAGGCTAAACAATGTTTACCACATGTTAAGTTCCATGGTTTTTGATACATAGTTTTATTATACACAATAGGTTTACCCAATTGTTTGCAATTTCGAAATCAATAAAGCTATCAAGATATTTGGACGGAAAATATATAGGGAACAATGGGATAAATTTGGAAAGATCAAGAAAAGAAAGACGATGTGAAGAAGGAATACAAAAAGTCACCAGCAAAAAAGATTATTTGATATTATGGGAAACATATTAATCAATGTAGAATCCAGAACGAAAGACAAAGACAGAGGTGTTCAGAAAACGTTATCTATTACAAGATAAATCGGGAAGGCAACACAGAGAAATGTCAAAGAAATGAAAATATTCCTTAAAAAAGGGGGATGAGAGATGAGATGTTCTTAGGATAAAATCTTTCAAATTTAAAATATTTTTTGAAATTATGAAGTCATTTGTGAAATTAAACTTTTAAATAGAAAATATTGGAATTTGAAAATATCGATTTGTTTTAACCCATATATGCCCCTTGGATTGTTACTGAACCAAATGTTTTCAAAGAGATTTTATTGTTTTGAGAATAAAATTTATAAATTTCAATTGTTCTGAATTATAATTTAAATAGTTCAGCGCACATGTGATTTTCAAAAATAAATTACGTGACCAGTGGTGAAGTGATAAAAAATTAATTAGATAATTGTTGGCATATGTGGTTAAAAACGAAAATATTTAGTTAAATAACAGTAAATTGATTGACAGAAAAATATTTTGAATTTAATAAACTTTTTAAAAAAGAATGGCTTTTGATTTTTGTAGAACAACCAGAAACTGACAATTTTATTGCAACTAACAATTATATTGAGTGATCTTGCGAAATTTAATAGTTTTTTTTAATTTAATTAATAAATCTGTTATTAAAAGAATCACACAAAATTGGCTCTGATTTAATTTAAATCAATGATTGAATCAGTTTTAATTGATTTAAATAGCGAGGTTTGTTTTTGGGATTGTATTTTGCATTATAGGATCGTCATCGTGTTTATTGATATATTTTAAGTCTTATTTAAATGGTATTCAGATCTTGGTTATGAATATTTATCCCATGTATGTAATGCCACATAAATTGGAATGACTGCCCGTCATCTCTTTTCTCAATCTCTTAATAACTGTTAACTGAAAGAATTGATTAATATCAGTTAACACAATTGTTGTCTGAATTTTGTGTTTATAAGTGAATGTCATGTCCTATTTAGATTTTGATCGGATATTGGTTTTAAATTTATATGTCATGGGAGTAATACCACATACTTTGGAATTACTACCCGTCATTTCCGCTCTCAAGTTTTCATTCACAGCCGACTGATTGAATTGATTGATATTAGTAAGCGCAATTTTTTAATGCAGGATGAAACTAAATGTAAAATAGTTTGGTTAAAAAAATTTTTAAATATTTTGTTGAAAGTTATATTTAAATTTTGTAAAAGTCTATAGTAGAATTTGTGATTTATAAAAACAAGATTTTTAATTTTTGATAAAATAATTTGAGAATTTAAAAGCAGAAATTTGTCTAAATAAAATTGGTTTATATATTTTGGATTGGTGTTTTTCTTTAATTTAAATCTGTTATTCTCATTATTAAAGAAAGCTGAAATTTTTAGACATTTCCAAAAACCAACTGCAAAAATCAGGCAAAGGGTTCATTCGAGCATTAAATTAAAATTACCTTTCTTTTTAAATTGTTTATTTTGAGTCAATTGATTTACTAATGTAGTGTAATACAGATTATTACACAAATCTGCTCCCCGGCAAACTAGTGTCGCAAACTGCTACTTCCTCATGCATTCAATTCGATGACCTCCATGTTGAATTAGATTTATTTTTTTACCTTTGACCCAATTATTGATTTAGTGGAGTCTTGTGTTGGAAAAACTAGATGGAAACATAGTCAAGACAACGGCATCTGGAAGAATAGCTGTCAGTTATCATAAGAGGTTTGAATTTTTTTATTTAAGATGGAGATTATAAATTAATTTTCACTACTTTATAACAAATTCCTTTATAATCTGTAAAAAAAATTCCGGGAAAATATTGAAATAACTCACGGTATTTACAAGTCAAGGGGTTACCAATCACATTTTTACCAATCATTTTTATTTTCATAAATTTTGGTTTGACAGTATTTTTACAATTTCGTGATTTGTTTAAATTTCAATCAATTTTACTAAATATTAATTTTTAAATCATTAAAATACCATTTTTTATGTATTCTTTAACTGCATTTAAACCAGCGGTTCTAAATCTTTTGAGATTCAAGGACCACTTGAAAATATGTGTCTCAGTTACTAGCATACATGTTAGTTAGTACACCTGTTTCAGTGTATTAAAATCTCCTATAATAAAATGAAAAAATCAATAATGTTATAATATAGGGACATAGATACTTACCCGTGTCTGCATTTGATTTGATCAACTGAATAAAACCATATATTATAGGAAGGAAGGAATTTGAAAAAAATTTTTTTAAACATAAACACATAATACACAGTAAATAATGCATGCAAACTTCCAAAATGTAGAAATGTTCAGTTCAATAAAAACTCTATATAAATCTATTTTTAGTAACTTTTTAGATAATTTCTTTTTAAAATTAAAGCGAAAATTTTTGAAAAAAATACCAATAATTCTACTTTGAGTTGTAGAGAAAATTAAGAAATAATTTCGTAAGATTTTTCATGAAATTCAATCAATTTAATATTTTTACAACATTTCAGATATCTCAAAGATATCCATCATAACTCTAGGTTTTTTGAGGAGATGAAGAAATAACAATGTAACATTTAACTTGTACTTAAAATAAATCGAGTTTTTACCTCATTTGCAATTTACCAGGATCAGTGGAACCAGAACCTTCAAATGAGGAGTTTAGAAAAACGGAAATCTTAAGTTTAAAAATAATATTTTTTATAAAGTATAAAAAATCCAAATCATTAATACCATTCAAAATGGAGAAGACTTTTATAAATTTGGGCAATTAACGGAAATTTTCAAAGCCTCATAAAATCAATAATTATTAAAAATTTGGATTGGTCAAAAGGTAAAAAAGATGGCAGCCAAAACAAATTTCCAAGAAACAGAGAAATAGTTTATTCGAATATAGAAACTTTTTAATAATAAATTTTATTTTAATAAATTTTAGTTTTCAATTAATCGGACTTACATTTATTCAAAAATAATTCCATTAATTTACATAAATTTTGCATAAATTCTTAAAAATACGCAAAGAAAATTAATAAAAGTAAATTTAAAATACACGTTGATGAAAAGTATTATTATTATGAAAAGTATTTGATTTAGCTGTTTATCTGCTAAATTATTTGACTTTAGCTTGACTCAAATTCATTTATTCATATCGCTGGAAACCATATCGAGTTTTTCGTTTATATATTGTTGTAATCACGTATATAAATGGGTTTTTTGACCACATTATGCTCATTGTTTACAAAATTTTATTAATGCTTTCCACTGATAGACATATGTTAATTGCTATCCGAATTTCTCTTAGCTTTTTTTCATCTCTGATTAGTCTTGATGAAACCTTTGAAAATTCTGTTTATTTCGGCTCTTGTTTATAATAATTAGCCTTTAGCGTTTTTTATACAACTTCTATTTTAAAAGATAATGCCAATGAAAAACTCTTCGTACGATATATTTCGACAGCATAACTTTCATCTTCAGGTACACAAAACCAATTAAAAATATTATGAAATAACATAATTTAAACAAATTATTTTTTTATATTAATTTAATTTTGTAATAAATAAACATTTAAAAAATATATTTAAATACTTTTAACTAATTTAAAATGTTATTTATATAAATATCATTTTTATCTAAATTATAATTTTTTAAAAAATAATGTCATTTAAAAATTTAATTATTTTAATAATATTAAAAATTTTTTTTTTAAAAACAATACATAAACATGATTTAACATACTTAAACTATTTAAAAACATTCGTAGTCACAGCACTTTGGACATTAATTTTTGTATCCAATGAGCTTATCAACAATGCCTCAAATATCACGCGTTCCCAATGTTGGGTTTATGTTTTCGTTAACCTTGACCCAAGATGTAAATATTTGCTTGTCCCCAATGGTTACCCGTCGCTAGGCAACATTGGTAATGTAACCATTGGTTTTGAGGTCTTCAAAGGTGAGCGCCACTTAGGAACTACTCTGGCCCGACCCCAAACTGGGTCCAACGCACTACCGTTAGAAGGTACGTGTGCGATTTCTTCCTTTTCTCTTGTCCCTTACTAATGTATCCGATGTTTTCGTTTCGCATTTGTAAGCACTTCTGATTTTCAACCCGGAAATTCTTATTACTACTAGTTACAAAAATCTCAAATAAGAATTCATTAATATTTATTGAATAACATAGTAAATGGTTTTCACAAGTTCAAACGCCTTTGGTTTGGGCCGCTCGACGTTTAGTGCGCTCAGATTTCCCCGATCGGCGCTTGGTTGGTTTGCTTGTGGGCTTTGATGAGGTCGCCGCATCCTTATAGGCTAGTTGCGCTGCAGCGAACACTAAGGGGTAAGTCACTGCCACGCCCTCCTGGCCCACTGACAGCGCTACTTCAAGACTCCGGATTTGTGTCTTCAGATTCTGGGTTTTTTGTCGTTCTCGGGCCCACCTCTTTTGTGCAGCCTCCATCTTTTGGTATATGGCTTTCGCTCTCTTTGGTTCGATCCATGTCCTCTTGACCTGTTGGATTTCTCGGGTGATCTGTAGGAGTTGTTGCTGCAACTCTCGATTAGTTGCGTGAGCTCTATTTAATTCCTGTTGTAATGCGGATAGTTGCTGATTCCTCATTTCTAAAATAACAAATTCTAATCAAATTTGATCTTTCAATTCGCAGGAAGTTAGTCGATTCATTGAGGAAATTTATCATTTACGTCGCTCTAGAAGGTTTACCTCATTTATCGTCTTATAAGTTAACAACAAAAATGGTAATAAAACATGAAGACAATAAATTTTTATTTGAAGTATCCAGTTTATTCACGTGATAAAAGTTTAATTCCATCGTGGGCCGTGACGTTCGCGCGAGTAGGGGTGGTCGCAGTGATCTCTTGTGAGCTTTCCCTCGTTTTTCAACTCTCTTGGTAAGATGCGTCTTGGGATTACCACATTTATGTCCGAAATTCTTTCTTGTAACTTCGGGTCGTCTAATTCGTAGGAGACGTTGTAGCGGGAGGCATACCCACCAGTACTGGGTATCTTGCCCACCGCGATATCCGTGTTGACCTACCTCAGATATCGCTTGGCCTGCTCAACTTGTTTGTTTGTTTCTTTCTGGTGAGCTTCGAGGCGCGCCAACAAGTACTCGACTTGGCCTCGCATCTCCCTGGCCGGGTTGCATCCTTGTTCCATTTTGATCGCCACATACGGGAGATCAATCTCGTCTGAATCTCTTTGCGTGCCGGATCTGGACTCGCGCACGGGATAAATGGAAAATCCCGAGTCCCACATCGCCTGCCTACACCTGGCAGACGAGTGAGCGGGGAATCGCGCGATTACTCGGGATGCATCGATCCATGAGTTTTCTAAAAAAAGAAAATAAATATTAGGCGAAAATCGGTGTTTTGCGTTTTGTTCGTTTTCCGGCCGATTAGGCTAAGGTTTTGGGCACGTTGATCTAAGTTATGGGGCGGGTGAGAATCTAGTGGATACGCTTGGGACGTCTATTGTACTATCAGGTTTTACCGGAAAACGTAAGTGCCTCGAGTTCGTTGAACAGGGATATCGTTGGGTGGGTGCGGCGTATTCGCGTAGTATTTCGGAAGTATCTTAACAATAGGTCGTATTCACGCAGTGGTTTCCCAATTCGCACATTTCGTTGGCGGTTCAGGAGTTTAATTTTTGTATTAATTTTAATCGCATTTTATTACGAGTAAAAAGGCTGAGGGTAATAAACTAACCATTCTTTAGTTAGCCTCTATCTCAATAAATCCCTGACGATCAACGGATTAAATACGGTCTGGGTTCTTTACTTTACGATTTTCTGATGATGGCGACAACTATTAGTTACTTTAATTTTATTCCAACGATCATTGAAAATAATTTTTGACGACCTTTACTGCTCAACTACTCATGATTTTTCACATAACTCCTACTGAGGTTATTCGAGTGAGTTTTACTATCATTAATTTTAAATATCTATATTCTATTTACTGATATTGGTTAAACGCTTTTGTCCTACTGGTTATTAAGAGTATCGTTTAACTAACTTTAATCTGTTATTTGCTAGTGGTGTTTCCTAATCCAAATTTACCTTAACAAGTTATTGATGATAATTCTGGGGGAACTTTATTTTTTCAAACCATTTATGTTATCTTACCTAGAATTGACCCCTTAGACTAGTATTAACGATGTCAAATAGACTTTGCTTGACGAAACCATTGACAATGCCGGACAACATCGACCAGTGATTACCTTATTCAATGATCGATAAGGTATTAAATTTTAATTGCCCATTTTTAACTGGGCTTTATCCTACTAAACTGTTTACATTATATCAACTATAGATGATTATTTTGGCCAATCTTTATTTTATTGAATTACTGAGGGTGTATTAAACTGCCAGTGATAATTTCAACTGAGCTTTGCCTTGTTAGTTAATTATGATAGATTAAAATATAAATAATAACTTTGACCAAACTCTATCTTAGTACAGCATTGATAATGAAAATGTAAATGATAATTTCGTCTAAGCTTTATCCTATTAAATTACTAATAAAATAAAATGAAACGTTACACTAATAACATCTTAATGTAGGCATGGAGTCAGTTGATAATTACATCGCTACTCGAATTAGCGGGAGGTTTAAGTTAAATCGAATAATACAATAAAATAGGAAATGACATAACATTCATTATCGAGGATTTAATCAAAATGAAATTTCCAAATAGGAATCTAGTTAAATGCATTATCAATTTAATTTACTCTTCTTTGATGATTGTGGGCACAGGGAAATGGAAACAAAACATACGATTTACATCAATGGTCACTCGAGTTTTATTGTCATTTAAATTCTCTTCTTCCACCAACGATCTGAGAGAATGGGTTGGGGTACTTAAGTTTAATGTAGCTAATATTTCAATTGGCGACTGGTCGTCTGCAGCTACTCGATTAATTCGTTTTCTTTAGATTTTTGAGGATTATTATCGAATATTTTGAACAATTCATCGAAAAGGGACAAACAAAGTCGGCTACAACGATAAGGTCTCATTGAAAATCTCTTGGCTAGTTTCCTTATCAGGTGCTCTCAAATGATGAATATCTACCCTTGATGTACGGTTAGCTTTCATGGTGATAATTTCTTCTTTTTCTGGTTCATTGGATGCCTTAAAAGTCCGTAAATTGCTCCTTGCCATTTGTCATTAGAAATGAATATTTTCACTGGGTTTTGGTTTATATCGAGTAGGTGTGGTAAAAAGGATAGAAGAAATTTGCGGTGTGCGCACACTCAATATGTAGGTAGGAAAATTCGGCAGTCTATCTACAAGCAGGTGCTATTACGTATGGAATGTTTCAGAATTATTGATTGGCATTTCTCCTAAATGTCAATTTGATCGGCTAAGATTTTCTTTTATTGGGGAAATTATTTCTGGGATTCATTTTAATTCAACATCGGCCAACCTTCTGCGTATCGAGAAGTTACTATTTTCCTTAACGGTAATTTTACTGTTCAATTGTCGCAAAAAAATTTATCTTTTTTTATCTTTTGTCTAATGAGTATCTCTTTGAAGACTATTATCTCGGATTCGATGGCTTTGAAGGAATGGAAGATCTTATGCGGTGACTCTACGGTAAATGGATCTCTAGTTGGTGGATCTTATGAATCGCAATATCAATTTGTGTTAATGCCGGGGATAGATTCCGATTGAATAAGACGTAAGTGAAAGAATCCATAAAATTAAGTTTATTTCTTTAAAGTCAAGGAAACCTCGGGAACTAGTGGCTATATTCACATTCGCCGATGAATCCAGTTCAATCGACTACGCTGGCATCAAATTCCTCCCTTTCCTCCAAAACAATTTATGTGAAAACAATTTGAGATTTGATAATTTGATCTTTGCTATTTTTGCTTAAAAGAAAATTGGTTCCCCATTTTTATATTTTTGAATTTATAACATCGGTTGACATTTAACTACTTCTGATGCACTGTTCTAGTAAGTGTATAAATCATGTGTGGATACTGTGGACTTATACTTATTTATTGAATTTTTTATTAAAACTGTCATCTTCGTCCCCATTAATAGCGTACCTATATCATCAGAGTCGTATCCGTCATTTGAATTTAGTATCGAAAAAAATGATCGAACGGGTTACAAAGATTAATTATTATTCGTTTACTTAACGAAATATTTATTTACAATTTATTCAATGTACTTTTACAAATAAACATTTGACTACTATTAATGTAATACTTCATTCCGTAATGCGATCAACATTTTCATCTTTGTTCCTGGCCATTATATCGCCTACTGGTTTAAAATAAGGGTGGCCATCGATAGGGCGTTAACTAAATTTACATGACGATTTTGCTTTTCGGGTCAGGATTTAATTTTTTTTCTCCCCTTAGTCGTTGGAATATATGTCGCCGTGGGACTTGTTATACTGATATATTAACTCTCTGAGTTTTGGAGTTTAAATCATTTGATTTTAATCTTTCATATTTTTACGAGTTATCGACATATCAACGATTTCTCCGCACAAATTTCCCCGTTACCTTCCCTCTGTTAGCCTTAGGATGAAATTGTGTCGATATTACGAGATTATGAGTGCCCAATGGACTACTCAGTGTTATGATTTTGTTGAGCCAGCACACAAATGGCCTTGAGAATTGTTTAAATGCATCAGTAATACAGCACGAAAACCCAGAACCAAGATAACTTAAAATACAAGATGCAACACCAACTAAACACTTTAAAATCTGAGAGAATATAAATAAATATAAAATTAAAAACATAAAAGTAAAATAAAATAAATACAAAATGCATCAAGAACCGCACGAAATCTACATAAAACATAACATAATAACAAGAAAAATTTGACCGTAAAATGACAATTTATATAAAAGTAAAAATTATTGAATTAAATGAATAAAAATAAAATATTTTTTGGTTGAATAAATTTATTTAAAAATGTTAAAAATAAATTACCAATTTAAATTAAGAAATTAATAAAAATTTAATTTAAATAACACAAATAATTTCAAGGTCAAATTTGTTTAATCGCAATAAAAATAACACGCAAGGTTGAAGTCGAATTGTAAGTATATATACTGATGTGTTTTTACAAATTTTCAGCACAAAATTGACAACCAAATTTCAACCAAATTGACAGACTGTGTACAGCCAAATTAACCAGACAAGATCAGACCAAAATTAACAGGCTGTGTGCAGAGAGAAAAATTTAATTCTACTGTTAGCTGTAGCTGGTCAGATTAATTTTAAATTACCGTTGTCGATTTGTGGTATTACTTTCCAGTAGTATTTTTCAATTGCCTACAGTTATGGAAGTTTATGATATGAAATGAAGAGTTTATATGGAGAATCTGTAATAATTTTTCAATTGCCTGCAGTTATGGAATTTTATGATATGAATGAAGAATTTATATGAAGAATATACGTTTATGCCTCGAAACTTTTATCGAATTTAGATGGTAACATTTAATTTTATTTTATTTTGCGGCCCACAGCCAAAAACAAACTGCAAGTAATTAAAATTACACATAATCTATCGAACTGTGTAAGTGCGTGTATAATCGCCAATAGTTCGTGTCCGTGAAGGCTACGGCGTGAAAACGCAGTAGCCGGAACGTCAATATTGTCCATTTATAGGGGAAATTTGGAGGTGGGGAAATGGTTATGGCTGCTCCTTCGCCATCCGTTTCTTTGAAAAATAGACCAAAAATCTTTAACAGTAATCGGCTCAAAATCACTAACACCGAGTAGTCCAGTGGGCACTCATTAAATATAATATGAACATAAATAGATCATAAGGATAAAGAAAGGGAAAGAGTAGCGGGGAAAATTGCGAAATCGTTGCAACAGTTAAAATGAATAGCCATCGGAAAAAGATTAATCCGAACGACTAAAATCATGGAAAATAATGTTTTAAACAATATATAAGAATTAAAATACTTATCGAAAATAGTAAATGAAAGGTGGGATGTTGTTCGATTAGTAGTATAATATTCTTATAAACCATAAAATAAGGACGGATCGCTGCTCAAATTTTTCTAATTACAGGAAAAATGGAATGTTGTTCAGTCATTTGTATGATATTCTTATAAAACTGTAAAATACGTTCGGAACGCTGCTCAAAAGAAAGACAAAAAAGAAGTTAAAAGAGAAATTTGAAACAGAAATTAAGCAAGGTCAAAGTAAAGCGAAGCAACTAAATCAGAGTTACCGATCTCAGAAACCCACCGCAGTAGTCAGGTGATTGTAAAGCTAATTGATCCGAAAAGTGCTATTCTTCCCGAAGGGTCGCAATAAGCACTAAGTGTAATCGATTGATAATTCGTTGTGTCATTTTAAAGTGGAGATAAAGTGTATTAATCAATAAAGTTTATATCGTTTGGAGTTCGTTACTGTTGTTTAAAGCACGCTTGGAGTCAGATCGACAATAATTTCTATTCGAATTCACCGACAACCCCAACAGTTAATAGGGATAAGGGTAAGAGAGATACCATGGATATTTAACACAACGAAGGGTGTAAAAGGCCATAGTAAAATCAATAATACGGACAACGACAAGGAGGACTATAGGAAAAGACATAATGATAAATAATATAACAGTATGGATCAACATTTGAAAATAGGAGAACAATGGGACCAAAACTCGAAATCAAGCACAGGCCTTCTATCGCAGCTCGTTGGACCCATGGATCGTTCGGTCAATTATGGCATTAGTAACAGCGCTCACTTTTTGCGGAAGATCCACCCACTCGAACACAATTCCAAAGTTGCTTAGCAACGGGTGTCGAGTGGTAAGCGAAAAATATTTGTATGGGGCTGTCTGGGTAACAACCATATAGTTTCAAAATCTTAACACCCAGAAACCCACCATTATATGCAATGACAAATATTTACTATGCTTGTCAATTCTTTTTGTATGTATTATTTAGAATCTGTCGTTTAAAACTGCTTCTGCTTTTTAATGGCCCATAACTTAGATGTTTCACATTTAAAGCCCGGTTAGACTAATAAATTTTTATATTATTTTTAAATGTCATCGAATGATATATTTTGCGATGCTGTACGGAAGACGTTATCTATAAATTACATATTAAAACAACCCGATGGGAAAAATTGTTTACTGTGACCTAAAACTAAATTTTGAATAAAACAAAAAATTGATAATTAATTAATAATTTTAAATTTATTAGAAAATTTTATTGAATAATTTCATTTGAATGAGTCAGTCTAACCTGAATTCCTCGTCCGTTTGTCAATCCGGAAATTTCCCAAGCGTGGCCAAGTCATATCCATGGAACAGAGGACAAGATTTAAAAAATCCACCATTAACTTATAAATCCAAAGAAATAGATAAGAAACCAGAGGTCGGTGCAAATCCTTGGGTGTTTCCTCCTCCAATGCCTTTGGTTCGACATTCAGCTCAGAAGGACAATTCTAATCCTTTTGCGTTTAATGATATTTATTTTAGAGCTTCTCGATTTAATTAATGGATTTTTTTATTTATTTCACTGAAAATTATTTTAGATATTTACTTATATATTATTCTATTCTAAATCACAATTTAAAATATATTTTTATTATTTTTCGCTTAGTTATTAATTTCGAAAAAGATTACGCAAAATCATCCAATGAGAATTTTCTTATATAAATTTGAACTCAAATTTCCTAAAGCGCCGCATAATGGGGCATCTCACAAATAATATTATTTATTTATTTAATCACTTTATGGTCGAGATTGAAAATTGTTTCTTAAATTTTCTGTTAAAAGTTACTATTTCAATAATGAATAAATTTTATTTTATTATTGTCCATTTATAATATTCGGCGCTGTTTCTTTTGGATTCTAGATGATTTTTTTCTTTTGTTTTAATTAGAAGCTAAAGCGAGAGTTCAATACATTTGTATGACTTTGTATACCCGAGTTATGCACCAAGTATTTGAAAATCAAGAAAAGATCAGCAATTTCAAAAAATGAAAAAAATGTCTCTTTTTAATATAAAAGTGGGCATGAGCGATTTGTATGACTTTGTATACCCGAGTTATGCACCAAGTATTTGAAAATCAAGAAAAGATCAGCAATTTCGAAAAATGAAAAAAATGTCTCTTTTTAATATAAAAGTGGGCATGAGCGATTTTTATAAACAAATGTTTGAACAAAAGAATTATATTAAATGTATGATGGTCATTGGATTATTAATAAAGATGAGATAGTTACAATATTAGTCCCTAGAGAATTTACTGAACTACTTGTTACAAAGATCCGTGTAAAGCTGTACCTTGTAGAAGTCAAAAAGCTAGTGCATTATATAAATAATACACCCTATCGGCCAAACATATATGTTACATGTCAAGTAACATGTCAAGAATGTGAGAAGCGGAAAATTGGTGGGTTACAGGGTTTCGTCATTTGTGTGTCCTCATGGTAGCCCTGGTAACGCCATACAAAATGATTCTGATCGCCACTTGGCACCCGTTGCTAAGAAACGTTGGTAATGTGTTCAAGTGGTGGATTGTCCGCAAAAATTGAGCACCATCGCTAGTACTGTAATTGCTCGCACAACCCTCGGGTTCACGAGCTGTCGATAGAAGACGTATGCTCGCTTAGCTCTGTCCCTGGTAGAAAATCTAGATCAGGTGCTAAATTGACTGTAGAAAACTGAGACGTAATAAGAATGTTTATGACAATGCTGGCATATAATTATATTAAAGAACAACTCTAAAGAACTACTCTATTTGCATCAACAACATGTGCAATGTTTACTACTTGATGTTTTGAAGTTGGGTTGCTCGACGTCGGGCGCGCTCCTTGCGTCCCGGCCGACGATTATTTGCTGGAGGGATAGGCTGCTCTGCTGACTTGGTGGTTTTCTGCGGCATTTGGGTGGGGGCGAAGATGAGCGGATAGGTCACCGCTTCCCCTTCCCGGCAGACCGCTAGGGCGACTTCGAGTCCCCGAATTTGAGTGCGCAGACTCTGGTTGAGCTGCCGCTCTTCTTCCCAAACTTTCTGGGCCGCCGTGAGTCGGTGGTAGATCGCTTTTGTTTTTGCGGGATCCGTCCATGTTGCTTTCATCTGCTGCATTTCGCGGGTTACCTGAATAATCTGGGTGAGCAGATCCGCATTCGACTGTCTCGCATAATCCAGTTCGTTCTGTAGAATTTGTAGGGAAGGCATTACTATAACTTGTCATTAATGTAATTTCATGATTAGATCTTTCTGTATAAAATAAATTTTTGATTGTTACTCTAATTGAGCTTAAAGTTTATGATCGTTTTATATTAAGTCACGATTTGGGTTTCATCTCATTTTCAATTTTAACCGGTTTTTTATTCAATGCTATTGCTGAAGTGAATTCATCTAGTCAATCGTATTTCATCTTTCGGTAAAATTAATCAACGACTTCAGGGTAACTTTAATTTTATTTTTCCTTTATTAATTTTTTGACCACGATTTTAGTCCTATATCGATGATTTTATTATCTATCTATCTTAGCGAGGTGTTGGCTTATTCATGATCATTTTCCCTTGATGTCCTTAGCTTTAACCAACTAATTAAGTTTCTTCATTTTTAACCCCTTATTCCCAATCTATGAATTAGTTTTCTGCGCTTTTAAGTCTGCGAATTATATACCAGGTTCGTTATTTGAAATTGATAACTTCATTTAGTAATGATTTGAAATACATCATTCCTTACTCTTATTTTAATGGATTATAATAATTTAAATAATGAGGTTGTTTGCTATTATTCTACTGCTATTCAACAGATTATGATCCTTCAAACCGTGAAGTACTTTTACTCACTAGTCACTCGAACGTTAATCAATGAATTAATCTACTTTAATTACCTTTATTCAATCATTACTTCAATTTAAACGAAAATTGTACTAATTTGATCAAGGAGTTATCTGTCGTCACTTTACTTTTTATCAAAGATTTATAATCATTTAACCACTTTACTGTTAATAAATCATAATAATATGATGAATGGATTACGCAATAATTACTCTAACTTTAAGTCATAAAATACTTTAATCGTTACTTGATCTCTTATAAATAGTTATTTTAATTCATATTCTAATTTATTTGAATCATTGAATTAATTTGATACTTTCTACAAATTTAGGAAAAAATAATAGCAATTTAATTACACCAAAGATTTTAGCTAATTCATTTAAGAATCTTAATTTGCTGTGGTTATATCAACGACTTTATCTTAATTTATTCCAGTACCCTTCCCTTTAATAGACCTTAGGCGCACATTGTGTTTATATTATATTTACTGAGTGCCCACTGGACTACTCGGTGTGATGATTTTAAGCCGTATGTAGTATGATTTTAGGTCGATTTTACAGAACTGAGAAACGAGGAAGCAGCCAGAGACTTCTTCCTTATTTCTCGATTCAGCTATAGGGATGGATATTGACGTTACGACCGCTGCGTTGCGCACGTTGAG
This sequence comes from Schmidtea mediterranea, assembly GCA_022537955.1. Lineage (NCBI taxonomy): Eukaryota > Metazoa > Platyhelminthes > Tricladida > Dugesiidae > Schmidtea > Schmidtea mediterranea. The sequence goes on along the minus strand of CM039681.1, from coordinate 81,740,078 downwards.
TCTTCACGGGTACATATCATTGGCGATTTTCCACGCACTTACATGCATCTGTACTATGTAGATTTTGCTTTCTTGCGTTATGTGTTGGCTGTGGGCCGGAAAAATTTCGACAAAAACTATTTAACTATTAAGCATATAAAACAGGTTATTATTATCAATAATATTTATTAATTATATAACAATTAAACATAAATTACCATCCATTGACCAAAAATAACAAATAGCATAATATTGCATCAAAATCAACAAATACCTCTCTCCCCACGTCGACGCCAAGCAGAGCTCTACCGAGATGCAATGGACGTGACGTGGAGAGAGGGTCCAAAAATAAATGTTTCTCACCTAAAAGTAAATTCTGAAAAATCGGCTTGAAAAATGGTTTTAAAGTATTTAAAACTGCTTAAAAATGGTCTCAAAATGGTTTGTTTCGAAAAACGGTTTTTTAAATGTGAAAATGGATCAGTATTTATACCTATTTTTCTCGCATGTGAAATTTGATGCAGTAAAACAAAATTCGACCTTGTTATTTTCTAGTAAATTCTATTCTTTAATTTTATTATTTTTTGATTTATTTTTATAATTTTTTATTTAGAATTTTTATTGAATTATTACTAATTCAAATTTTCCGATTTAAATTTCACTTTAATGAACTTTTATTAATTTTTCCACTTTTGTCGAATTTGTTGTGTTTTCTTGTTATGTTTGTGTAGGTATCGTGCGAATCTTGGTGCGTTTTGTTATTATTTTAATTTATTTTTATATTTATTAATTTATTTTTAATTCCCTTTTTTTTCCTCATATTTTATAGGGTTTAATTGGTGTTTCCAGGTTTATTTAAATCTGCATGTTATGTTTGCATGTGTGTTACTGATCCATTAAAACATTTCTCAAGGCCGTTTACGTTCTGGCCCAACAAAATAAACAAAAAGCAAATAAAATAAATTTTAGTACCTCAGAGAGTTTTTAATCGAACATATATGCAACCACTAGCAAAAGGTTAATGTTATAGTTTTGCTAGGAGAAAACTCCCAGAACGTCAGGGGAGTTTTAATACAACGAAATCCGATGTCAAATTTCAACTAGAAAGTTTTTATTAAAACAAAAACCCAGTTAAAATCACTAGAGCCACCGGAAAAAGAAAAATTCAAACAAATAAAATATCAAAGAATAACTTCGGTAAAATGGCTTTAGAAGTATAAAATTTGAAGAGATAAAAATTTGGACATGTTAAATTCTTGACTTTTCTAAATTCTGTATTTTGAAAACAGCAATATATTACAAATCATTCTTTGTATTAGAAAATATTACTTGAAAATCAAACTCGAAACGCTAGGAAATTAAAGCCAACCTGAGCTCCTGAAAAGCCCATCGGGATCACTTAAAGACTTCACAAGAGGAAGATATATCGATGGTGCCTACTGTATCAACTAACAAATATCACTAACTGGTTGTTTTCAGATGAGAATTCATTTTAGCTAATGAACCGTAGTAGTGACAACCGTTTGCTTGTTCAAAGAGGGTCACGAGAAAAGTATGCCATGTACAGTGTTTTACAACTCAAAGCATGATAAAACTTGAAAATATTTGGGCCATCATGAAAATAATGGTACGAAAACCAATACCAAGCACTCTGTAAGAAATACGTGTAGTTATTTTGTGAGTATGGGAATTATTGTGTTTGAAACTTTATCGGTCTACGCATTGGCGAATGTTCAATGCCTTTAGCCATGGTGGTTTGAGATTTTGAAACAAAACTTCATACTTAAGTTGAATCAAATGGATAAACACCTAAAGGGTATTACCCTCCATTGTAAAATCAAAGCACAGTTTACTTTTTAATTATGTCTCGTCGCTCTTCCCGGCAACTTTCGATATTGTCAAACAACTTGTTTCAACGCCAACTGGCAATTGTGAGTATCGTCATTCGTTTATATAGTTGTTTGGCTCCAAACAATCTCAATCAAAAAAGACGATGACGCTGTACGCATCGGGTTTTCTACATGACTTTGAGATGATCTCCCACAATTTTGTTTATGACCCACTTACGTTGTCAAATCTCTCAAGTCGTTCGTGATTTATGAGCTTGAACAACTAATAAGATAAATTTATTTGTTTTTGAACTCTAAACCTTTGAATAATTCAATTTGTCACCAGTTACAACTTTTCCCAGTGAAAATACTGATTTTCACTATTTTCAAATTTTAAATTTGTATTTCGTTTTTGTATAACGACAGCATAATATATATTTTTTATGACATTCAAGAGTTTTTTATTGATTGAAAACTCATTGTGAGTAATTAAAGTAATAATTAATAATACATAAAAGAAATCATACTAAATGTTACTCCTAAATATTCTGGTGACCTGAAGATTATGCCGTTCTGGGATGGTTATACTAAAAACTAAGTTTTTTCACCAAGTTCTTTTGTCGTCAGATCATCTGCTGAGTGTTGGCTGGTCATGAGAAGGTCTAAATAATATTGTTGGGCTATAAGCCATCATTAAAACAAAATAAAACAACCATGAAAATTCATGTTTGAGAATTATGAGAATGGCTATTATAACACAAGCACGCACCGCAAACAGAAATTAAAAATATATTAAAAACATTAAATAAAACAAAATAAAAAATAACATAATTAATTAAAACAAATAATTAAGAAATTTTGCACGAAAAATACATAGAAAAATAAAGTAAAAATATAAAACCACCAAAACCTTGCAAAAGAAGGTCTAGAAAATACATAGGCGGAAGCGGCGACCAAAAATTTAAATAACAAAGGATAAAAAGAGAAATAACCAAAAGAAACGATTAAGCAATAAAAAGAAATAAAGATTCACGAAATATTAAGAAAATAATATCAAAAAATAGAGAAAAATAAGGAGAAAAATAAAAGATTTAAAATAAAAATTAAAACAATAAAAACCCCCGAAAAATAGCCGAAAAAGGCTCAAAATACTCTGATTGGTCGCACACACGCACGAAAACAGTATAAATACAATAGCTATTGTCATAATATTTAACCTTAAAAATTTTGAAAGCTTAAAACTTTAAATTTGAAATTCCGAACTTTGGTAAGTTTGTACTTTGTTAAATATATTTTTGAAATGTTTATGGTTCTAAATTTTTAATTTTAATCATGGATGGTCGCGATACTTTTAGTATCGACGACAGGTCCTCCTGATTTAACATTTTTTTATATTTGCCTTAATTTGTGGAAGATGGCTTGGCAGGATTCAATTCCCTCAGTTGAATTTGAGGGATGTTGATGTGCTGCCTTGTCGTCAACCACTCTTCGGTGTCTGCCGGCATGGTCAGGTCTTGTCACACTGATCGCGGAGTAGGACGCCGTTGTACTTCACCGTGGCGGCCATTTCAATGTTGGTCGGAACGGTACGGGTTAAAATTCGGGAATATCGACACAGCTAGTGGGACAACATTCAAATGAATGTTTAGGTAGGAATACATTTTTCAAAACCTGTCGAATGTTGATGGTGACGGGGACGACTAGGGTTAAGCCGTTAGAAACAAATAAATGGATCAGTGAAATTAAATTTTTTTTTACCTTTGTAAGAAATGTTTTTATAGAACATTTTCAACTAAAAAATTCCTCTTTCATAAACTCGATAAATGACTGGAGTATCGGGATTTTTCTTTTCTACATCGGATATTTTCAATTTTACTAGTTTTAACGCCAATTAAGACATCTTGGCAACTAATATTAAATTATGAATGAATGTGACGGAGAATGTTTGAGGAGTGTTCTGATTATTAATTTTAAATTCTATAACTATTATATTTAATTTATTTATGAATATAACACATTGATGGAATAAAACTCTTTCTAGTTTAGTCGTTGACGATCTCAAGAAAATCATTCTGAAAATCCTTCGCAAAACGTTTCTCTATACTCTCAAAAACTCTTTCTTTTCTCAAAATGCAGCCAGGATACAAAATTCCTAAAATACCTCGAAAATCAAATATTATGCCTACCCAATTGGATCATAGTACTTGCCAGCAGAAATATAACAAACTGCTCGCGGAGCACGAACGCACGTTCGGCACGTGGTTTGCTCCCGAAGCGGTCAAAATCCTCCATGATAAAATCCACCGGCTGTCTAGATGCCGAGAGGATTTAATTGCAGAGAACCGGGCTCAGCGAATCGTAATCAACGATCAGAGCGCCGTCTTGGTAGCTTCATTCACGGAAGCCGAACTGGTAAAACGACTAGCGGGTCGCGATCTAGCGTTGAATTTGAATTTGATCCCCGCGAACCATCTTCCGGAAACAACTCAAGCTGGTCCAGCTCAAACACCCAGGACCAGTAAGAAGCACCATCCCAGCAAAAATCGTCGCCGACCGGGAACGACGTCGAGCCGAGGGTCTCACAATGCTAAATAATGCGGCGCAGGTGCTCGAAGAAGCTGCTGCACTTGTCGCAGAACAGCACCCTGAATTTGTAAAGAAAGATGATATCATCCCAAATCCGGCAAACCCAGTAGAAAGTGCATTGCAAATTCATACTGACGAAACTGACGAGATGCAAATATGTCTGGACGTCGTGACAGTCAACAATTTCACAACTACAACGAAAGAGAGATCGCCGACTCTCGCGAGTTACTGGATGGACGAATTCGGAGAGGAATTACATCATTCCGTCCCCCAGGTTGGAACCACACCATTCCAACCCCTCCGGAACAAACGAAAGTTCCCCGTCGATATCGACGAATGACCACCCAGTGGAAAGAAGGACGGACTCCACTCTCATAATATTATTTGTAAATTTACGCAATAATTATAATTTCTGTGATTTCGTTTTGTAGAATTTTGTATAATCTAATAAAAGTATATTTTTTGTAATTCTTGTTATGCATGAAGTATGTTGGGAAAGTTCAGATTTCGCTCGTAAAGCCGAAATTGAGAAATCTCAGTTAACGGGAAAATAAATTTTAAGTTTCCATTATAGAGAAGCTAATGAATAAAAAGCAATTATGGTTAAAAGATGAAATAAATATTCTCGGAGGAGTTTATTTTCTTAAATTGTTAAGGAGGTTGTGTTAAACCCAAAAATTCGGCTGATATAATGGAAATTTTGATAATTTACATAAAAATTTAAATTTTCACATGTTATTTAAATAAAATGCTTTATGATTTAAAACAAATTTCTAGGTTAGAAAAATTAACCTATTTTCAGTAGGTTAGACAATTAAAGCCGGAAAATTAGACAAATTAGAGAAGCTGAATTTTTTTTTATGTTTATTCGTAAAAGTTTCCCCTCGAAAGTTTCTAAATCATCATATTTAAATTTCATTGATTAAATACTTAAAAATTAGTCTTTGCTAAATTAAATTAATAACGAATAGATAAGTGACTAAGCGTCTAGTAAGGAGACCTTTTACTATAATCTATACCAAATATTTTTGCTACGTATTAAAGCGACCAGGAGAAAAACAATATGCAGGACGTATGCTTAGGTTCGTCGTAGAAGGATGGGAAAGGGGTGCATGGATATCGAGAAAGTTAAGGGAATTAAGTAGACGTAAGACCTTCTATCGGCCGTCAGGAACCCGAAAGCGAGATTATCACAAGGAGTAGTCTTGGAAACGGGGCTCACCTGCTTGTGGACTCTCGGCTGCTGTATACAGTACCAACATGGGCTTGCTCATGGGTATACAGTGGTAATGTCAAAATTGTGGGGCGTCTGGGAGAGAAACCCTAGGAAGGCAAGAGTGATTGAAGAAGTAGAGTTAACAAATGCCCATCGATTAAAACAAAATTAATTCTACCCAGTGCGCCAACAATATACACAGAAAATAATGGACGTGTAGTATGAAACTAATAATGTAGAAGTAACTAGAAAAACTAATTATAATTCCACGCATAAAAGGAAGAAGTTACTCAACTAGATACGACGAGTTATGAGTATTTATACTTACAATACAAAAGATAAGTTATTTTTAATAGTGTTAATATGTACGAGCCTCAAGATGTAAAATAGCCTCAAAGAAAGTGTGAAGATAAAAGTATCAATCTCGTGGACGGAAATCTTGCGATTAGTCTTATGTCCTCGTTCATTTGTCCAGCATTTATTATCATTAAAATAATTTATTCCTTTTGGATTTTTATTCAACCATAACTTATTTAGGTCTTTATTATTAAAATTTTGATTGGGCTCCCGGGGAACTAGTAAATTAATTTGTTTTATCTTCAACCGCTTTGACTGTTAACCGGGATAAATTACCTATTACATTTGGAAATAATTAGTTCTCTTTATAATTAAATTTATCAAAATTAGAGAATTTCTTTTTTGTTTTCGTCATTTTAATTATTAATTAATTTTTATTTTCTTAAAAGCTTTTGCTATGGGTCCAAAATTAATTTTATATTATTATTTTCGTACTCGTCTTGTCAATTGGCATCGACACATACCCATATCCCCTAGGAAATATTGATTTTAATTTTTTGATTATTTTTAATTAATTATTTTATTATCTCAATTTATTATAATTTTGTAAAATTATCTAACCCCAACAATATGATTTGATTAGATTTATTCTGGTGATTATATGTTGTTGACAATTTATTGATTTCATTTTAGTTGTGATAATAACTGCGTGTTTCAGTGATCAACTTATTTTATTTTGACATTAATTAATAATTCTTTAAAAATTACTAACTTTGTGTGTAGCTTAAGTGTAAATTAAAATAAATTAAGCGCAAATTTCATATAAGTTGGAAACATTTCTACAGGAAGGATATTGAGAGATCTTAAAATTGATGAACAGTATCCGTGTTGACCTAGAACAGCATACAGCATTTCCTGGAGAACGAACAATTCCAGTAAATTGCGAATTAATTATAGCTTGAAACCGAGCGGTGAACAGATATATGAAGCCGAAAAGACCGAATGATATAGCCTTAACTCTATTCAAAAGCAATCGTCCAAAATCCCCAACCTGGAAAACACAAGCGCAACCACATTCAAAAAGAGATGACTACTCGATTCTTGAACTATTAGAAGAAAGTCACTGAATTTGTAAAATAACAAAAATAGAACGTTATTAGATGTTTACTTTTTTGTTATTTTGAATTTTAAGGTAAATGTTTCCGATATTGTGTTAATTCTATTCGTTGATATTCGAAGGAACCATAAAAAGAAAAAGATCATGAAACCTTCTGCAGTAATTCATGAATAGGATGATGCGTTAGTGTATTAGTAGACATGGCAATGTTGGGGTTTTGTCGGTGAATTTAAATAGAAATTATTGTCGATCTGACTCTAAGCGTGCTTTAAACAACAGTAACGAACTCCAAACGATATAAACTTTATTGATTAATACACTTTATTTCCACTTTAAAATGACACAACGAATTATCAATCGATCACACTTAGTGCTTATTGCGACCCTTCGGGAAGAATAGCACTTTTCGGATCAATTAGCTTTACAATCACCTGACTACTGCGGTGGGTTTCTGAGATCGGTAACTCTGATTTAGTTGCTTCGCTTTGCTTTGACCTTGCTTAATTTCTGTTTCAAATTTCTCTTTAATTTCTTTTGTCTTTCTTTATCTCCTGCAATTCTTTGTCTCCTGCAAATTTCTTGTCTCTCACAATTTTTGTCTTTCGTAGTTTGGCCTTTCGCAAGTTTTTCTCTTAAATTTTGTGTTGTTGATTTCAATTGCGCTTCCTTTTTAAAATCCATCATTCAATAACACTTACTGCTGTCGAATAGAAGTTCTGATATCTTTTAACGCTAATTCATTTTCGGGCACCATGATCGATGACAGCTGTCCAGATAAACCATTTTTGGAGATGCCCTTTCCCGGATTTTCAAACAATATTTCTTCCCTTATCTTGAAAGGACTTTCGAGATAATGTGCGAATTTTGTTTTTGTTTTTGTTTTCCAAAATTTGCACTTGTTAATTATAAATGACCTTCTTTGATTTAATTGTCTGTTTTTATTGATTTTCTCTTATTCCTTTCTCGTTGTTCAACATTTCTTTTTCATTCTCTTTTTATGAGGCTCCAGAACCACATCTTACTCACTTCTCATTGTTTCCCCCAATCATTTTACATGTTTATTAATTATTTTATTTCATTATTTAGGTATCCTCAACAGCAATATGTCTCATCTTTTACTGATTACTGTTCATTAGATCACAATTCCAACGTCCTTGTTATGGGTGCCTAATGGTAATCTTTTCTTATGTGATTCATTTGAAAGTGAATGGAAAAAAGTAAGGAAAAAACCACGCCAGGCGTTATCACTACATTGAAACCTGATGTAATTATAAAATCTAAAAGAAATAAAAAAAATCATATACACGGCATAAAAGAACCATATGACGTCATAATTATATGACGTCTTTGCGGAGCACCGGTTGCCCGACACTGAGCTATATTATATAAATGGACTATATAACAAACACAACAACTAATAAAAAACTTAATTCATTAATTAACTGAAAATAAATAAATAAAATATTAAACTAACAAATAAAAGCATAATATATTACCAATAAATATATTTAATCCTATTTGTAATATTTGTATACTTCGGTATTTTTTCTTTGCATAAACGTATTTGGTGCATAGTTTTTATTTTTATATTTTTTATTTTTCTAATATGAGTTATATTGTTTTATTTTTTCGGTGTAGATTTTGTTTTTCATCTAATGTCTTAATATATGAGAGTTTGTGGCATACTTACTATCCTGATACCCCAAGAATCCGAAAAATGTGTTCCGAAGAGGTCTGATTACTGATAAGTTATTAAATGATATCAAGTGACTGAGACTCGATATTCTGATGATTGTGGGGTTTATGGTTGATGTAACCTTGACCCCAAATAGAACTATTCTTCCCCCAATGGTAACCCGTTTCCAAGCAACTTTGGTATTGTAACCACCGGTTATGAGATCGCCAAAGCTGAGCGCTACGAAAAAACTGCTAAGGCCCAATCTCATAGCGGGTTCAACGGTCTGTGTGCGATTTCTTGCCCCGGTTCTCTTCTCGTCATGTTCTTCACACTCAATCATTTACCTTTCATCCGAATCTCTTTGAAATCTCAATTTATCGAAGACATAAATCCTATCACTACCGATAAATAAATAAAACTAACACATTTAAATGATTATTCATTAAATTTTATAATTATTCATTTGGATGTCCTTTGAGTTTCAAGACCCGACGCTTCGTGCGTTCCATCTTTCCCGGACGACGGTGAGCAGGTTTCACGGCCAGTTTGGTTGTTTCGGTTGCCTTCCTATAGGCCAACTGAGCTGGCGCATAAACCAGTGGGTATGTTACGGCCTTGCCTTCCTGGCAAGCCGATAACGCCACTTCTAGGCCGTGGATCTGAGTTTTCAGGGCTTGGCCAAGCTGTTTTTCCTTGGCCCATCCGCGTTGTGCAGCAGTTACTCTTTGGTATAAAGTCTTTATCTTGGTAGGTTCCACCCAGGTTGACTTGACCTGCTGGATCTCTCGGATCATCTGTATTAGCTGTTGATGTAGTTCGGCATTTTCCTTGCGTGATCTTTCAAGAGCGGTGTTCAAGATTTGGTATGGATCCATATCTACGATAAGGCAAATTATTATGGTGGTATATTTTATTTGTTAAAATTATTTACGCGATAATTATGATAAACTTTTATTACACTATAGTGGTTACGTAAATTCTTCGCTATCCTATGAAAATAACTTAAGAACAAATAAGCAGAGTCAAAATCGTAATATTTATTTCTATTAAATTCAATATCGACCCGAATTTCGATAATACCTATTGGAGTCCCTTCTCAGTGGACTTCGTGCATAGGAGTGATCTCGCTCCTCTCTCAGTTTCTCGTCTTCTCCCCTCATTACTCTAGGGAGTATTCGCTTCGGGACTGTGACATTCATAGGTCGGGTCGGTTTGTTTAGCCTTGGATCGTCGAGTTCGAATGAGATGCCGTATGATGGGGCATACCCATCCGTACTCGGGATCTTACCAGCCGCGATATCCGAGTTGATTTGATCCAAGTGACGCCGAGCCCTTTCCACTTGCATATTGGTTCGTCTTTGGTGTTCTTCTAGGCGAGCCAGAACAAATTCGGCGTGGCCCCGAAGTTCTCGAGCAGGGTTACGGCCTGGCTCCCTTTTTATCGCGACGTGCGGTAGCTCCAAATCTTCAAAGCCTCCTTGCCGGCCTTATATCGATTCCCTTATGGGGGAAATTGAGAATCCCGCATCCCACATCACCCACCTGCATCTGGCAGCGGACTGAGATGGGAATCTTACGGTAACTCGGGATTCTTCTATTCAGGAATCTTCTAAACAAAATGGTGATCATTATCATTACATAATTTCGTGAAAATTTTTTGTCGTCAGTAGATCGAAGGGAAGCATGGTTGATAGACCTTGGGTCTAATGGGAAGTGGAGGAGCATTAGCGGTTAATTGCCTATTAATTCGATTTCTCGTTATATCTTTTAATCATAAAAAGAGATTAAAAATAAACTACGTGGATATAAATTCAAGGCCGTTATGGGGGCGTTCACAACATGAAAACGTCACTCTTTCCGGCATGGTGAGGGTTCATTTAATGATAAGAAAAAAAATGGATTCATTCCTTCAGATAGGGTTTTTGTTAATAACAGTCTTGGATCATCCCGTTAGATAGAACATTGCCCTAATGGGGCATCGGGTCTTCCCGTTGTCTGTGCGATCTATTTTCTGAAGCCTCATATCCTTCCCTTATATAGGATATACATTGATTCCCCTCATCATATAGTATAATGGTTTAATATGCATGGAAGTAACCATAACATATAGCAAGTAGACCTTGATTTGACTCTATCATACAGTATATTCATTCGACTCTATCATGCAATATTTATTTAATAGACATTGATTCGACTCTATGACATCACATATTTATTCAATAGACGTTGATTTGACTCTATCATACCATATTTTTATTCAATAGATATTGATTTGACTCTATCATACCATATATTTATTCAATATATATATATATATAATAGATTCACTTAAGAGACCTAGATTTGTTCCATCATAGAACATATTCATTTAATAGATCTCGATTCCACACGGTGTGTTTATTTAATAGACTTTTGTTTAGTTCTATCATATGGCATTCATTGATGAACCTTGATTCCTCCTACCCCTTAGGGTATCTACCTACTAAGCATCGATTTCTTTCTATCATGTCGTATACTCGTTGGGTAAACATCAGATTTTCTCGGCTTTTCCTAGTCGGTTATCCAGTTTACTGAGATCGATGGAACGAGAAGGTAGTACGTTGGGAGCATGAACAATTTATAAAAAATTTGGTAAGTAATTTAATTTAATCCCTTACCGTTCCTATTACTAGTTTTCTGTTCCATGATTACCACGTCTGGTTCGGAGTCGTCTACTCGTGTGGATGGGCCTTTCCTGGCCACGTAGTATCCTTTGTTTCCTATCAAAATGTGTATTCATTTTTAAATCTTCAATTTTTCTGGTTACGCAGCGAAATGACAGGCTATTTATATTGTCATTCGCCGGCATGCTTGACATTTGAACACACACATGTTCAATTTTTCTGTCTGTAGCGGCAGCCCTAGCAACGGCGTGAATTCATATTCTTAATACCAGATTTTCTAGAATTGTACCAAACAATCAATAAAAATCAAGTGGCATACTCTTCTCGCATTCTCTCCGCAACGTGGCAATTTCACTCTACTCTGATTGGTCAATCTTGCCGGGTGTGTCTCTACTGTGTCATTAATTTTTCCTTCTCCGGTTTCATTGATCGGGGAATTTTATAATAAATTGGTTGTTCTACGAATTGCTGTCACGCCCATTTCTAATAGATTTTATTTACAACTTCTCCTACGGATATCGTTGGCTAACATTTCATTCTCCGGTCTTCGTGGGAGGTAGATCACATTCAGGATTTGCTATATTCGACCTCCACATCTGGTACAGTATGATTATTCTTGCAAATCTTGTTTAAGTATTTTCATGTAGGATTCTGTGGTTGGACTATATTCGAGATGCAAGCCCATCTACAAGAATCATGATCTCAGATTTATCCCACGACACATTTATTCTCTGTGCAATTCATTCGGTGTCCTGATAGCCATCTTTTCCGCTTTTCGATTATCCTTAATAATTATGAATTTGATCCTATCGTGTTATGAGTTTTTCCTTTGTCATTATATGTGCGACGTTAAATAATTTTCATTTTATCTGATAAATTAAGTCTAGTTAATTTCGTAATCGGGTATTTTTATTGGATGAATTAGGTTTGTTCGATCTCGTAATCGGGTTTAGTTTAGTGGTACTTAGATCCGTGTAAGAATTTTATTATTATTTTTGTGAGAAAGCATTATCGGGTCCCAGTGATCTAAACTGATTTCCGCAATAGCTTTATGAATTTGTTGCCTACCCTCGATTGTAGTGATGATGGTCGCTAGAGATCTAACTATTAACTCTAAGTATGTATGCTCGTTTCAAGTGGTCCTTGCGATGATCGCGGGAACTCAAATATTACTTATAGTTAATTTAATTATTTTGGATTATTATGGGTTAATCGTTGGTGACCGAAATAGTATACTATGGTTCGCTGACCGACATTCGTCTTACTTTAACATGGTGGTAGTCATGGTATGGGTTCATAGTCGTTATTCGTGGAATTACAGCTGTAGTGGTAGCTTTGGGTGTAATTCAGTTCAATATTTTTCGGGGAAATAGTCAATTGTATGGGTTTAAATGCGGGTTTGTTTTCCCTTCTTATTCTAGTTTCGCGGTTCATTTAAGGTAATTTAATTATTTAATGACATAACAACCATTTCCGATCCCTCCCCACTCTCTTTCCCTTATTTGACGTTAGGGTAAGTATATTGATTTCATGATTTTATGAGTGCCCACTGGACTACTCAATGTTTGTGATTTTGAGTTGTATGTGAGAATGATTTTATTATGGTCGAATTTATAGGAAATGAATGATGACGGAGCAGCTAAAAAGCTACTCCCTCGCCTTCCTATTTTCCCCCTATAACGGAAAGTATTGACGTTTAGGTCCTGCATTTTTCACACCGTAACCTTCACGGGCACAAGCTATTGGCGGATGAACCGCACTTACACAGTTGAATTATTGTGTAGATTTTACTTTCTTGTGGTGTTGTAGCGGTTGTGAACGGGAAAAATTTCGACATAAACTTTTTATTTCATTATAATTGGTATAATACAGTTGCAAAATTAATCGCATTACCCTGGCATTCATCGATAACATGCTCAATAACGTTTCCCCACGCAGACGCCCAAACAGAGCTCACTTGAGGTTGTTTATGCGCTGCGTGGAAAAAGTTTCCAAAATCGTCCACTTACAAAATTCAAAATTGCTTCAATCTGTTAAACGAGTTTTGATCTCTCAAAACTTGGTTTAATAGTGCGTTAAAATTCTGTGAAAATGAATCGGTATATATACCTATTGTGTGACCCTAACCTTGCATGTTAAATTTGATGTGATAAAACAAAATTTGACTTTGTGATTTTTTGTATATTCTAACTCTGATTTTATTATTTTTATGATTTTTATGGTCAAATTTTCGTGTTCTCCTGTTATTTCTGTGTTTATTTCGTGCGGATCTTGTTGCACCTTGTTATTATTTTAATTTATTTTTATGTTTTTCAATTTTATATTTTAATTATTTCTTTCTCGTAATTTAACTTGGTTAATTGATGTTTTATGGGTCTGATTTTAAATCTGTGTGTTGTGTTTGTGTGGTATTTCCGATTCATTCAAACAAAACTCTGTTCTGGCCCAACAGTCATGTTGGGCCAGAACACAAACGGCCTTGAAAATTGTTTAAATGCATCAGTAATACAACACGAAAACACAGCACCAAGATAACATAAAATACAAGATACAACACCAACTAAACACTTTAAAATCTGAGAGAATATAAATAAATATAAAATTAAAAACATAAAAGTAAAATAAAATAAATACAAAATGCATCAAGAACCGCACGAAATCTACATAAAAAATAACATAATAACGAGAAAATTTGACCGTAAAATGACAATTTATATAAAAGTAAAAATTAATGAATTAAATGAATAAAAATAAAATATTTTTGGCTGAATAAATTTTATTAACAATTTTAAAAATAAATTGCAAATTTAAATTAAGAAATTAATAAAAATTAAATTTAGATAACACCAATAATTTCAAGGTCAAATTTTGTTTAATCGCAATAAAAATAACACGCAAGGTTAAGGCCAAATTATAGGTATATATACTGATGTGTTTTGACAGATTTTAATCTTATTTTTCAGTATTGATTTAAAATGTTATTTTTCATTGGTGTGTACAACAAGCTGAGAGCCGTGGTAAGTGTTGTGTCTAAGCACGACGGCTGACAGCTAGCGTGTTATTATGATATTGCGAACTAATGCCAGATGAATTGATGAAATACTTATTATGAAATTGTGAACCAATGCCAGATGAATTGATGAAATACTTATTATGATATTGTGAACTAATGCCAGATGAATTGATGAAATACTTATTATGAAATTGTGAACCAATGCCAGATGAATTGATGAAATGTTTATTATGATATTGTGAACTAATGCCAGATGAATTGATGAAATACTTATTATGAATTTGTGGATTAATGCCGGATAAATTAATGATTAGTTCATGGCGATTTTTTATGAATTCCCATTGTCGTAATTTGACCGAATGAATTTATGGACGTTGTAGCAAGCCAAATAAAAATTTAAAGCCAACAATCTTTATGCATCGAGGCTTTTATTCAAATCCTATGGTAAATTTATTTATTTCTTTTTTCGGCCCACAGCAAAACATATTGCAAGTCAGTAAAATCACACATAGTTACCGAGCAGTGTAAGTGCGGTGTATGTCCGCCAATAGCTCGTGCCCGTGAGAGATCTCGCTGTGGGTAACGACGGACTCGAACGTCAAATCATTGAATTAAATAGCGAAAGAGAGTAGCTTGAGATTGGGTCTTTTGGCTCAACTTTCTTGCACTTAATTTCGATAAAATCGACATAAACTTTCTAACAACATTCGGCTCAAAATCACTAACACCGAGTAGTTCATTGGGCACTCATTAAATACAAAATGAACATACATAGATCTTAAGGACAAAGAGGTGGAAAGGGTAGCGGGGAAAATTGCGAAATTGTTGCAACAGTTAACATGAATAGCCACCGGAAAAAGATTAATCCGAACGACCAAAATTGTGAAAAGAAAAATTTAAATAATATCTAAGAAGTAAATAAATTAATTAGAGTTGAGACGGAAAATCTGGGTGGAACGCTGCGCAAAATTTCGGAAATAATTAAAACATTTATCATAAAACTGCAAAATAAGGACGGAACGCCACACAAATTTTCCGAATACTTATCAGGAATAGCAAAGTAAAATACGGCTCAATAATTGAGAGGATATCAGGATAAGACCTTAAAATAAGAGCAGAACGCTGCGCAAATTTTCCGAATTAATTAAAATACTCCAGCAAATATTGTAAGGAAAAGGTGGAGCGCGGCTCAATTGTTGGTATGATAATCTGATAAAACCGTAAAATAAGGGCGGAACGCTGCTAAAATTTTTCGAATTAACAAAAATACTTTATCGAAAATTGTAAAATAAGGACGCGTTTTGGCTAGGTGGTATATCAATAAAATGTTTTTATAAAGCTGAGGAATAAGGACGGATCCCTACAAAAACTTAATAATAATAATGATAACAATAATAGTAATAACAATAATAATAATAATAATAATAATAATAATAATAATAATAATAATAATAATAATAATAATAATAATAATAATAATAATAATAATAATAATAATAATAATAATAATAATTATAATAATAATGATAATAATAATAATAATAATAATAAATATAATGGTAATAGTAGTAATAAAAATAATAATAAATGTAATAGTGGTAACAATCAATAAAAATAACACATATTATAGGAACAATGATAACGCTAGTGACAATAATAGGGAACAAAGTAGTAATAATATGGATAAGAGTAAGAGAGATACTGTGTGGATATTTAACATAACAAAGGGTGTACAGGCCATAGAAAAATCATCAACACGGAAAACGATAAGAAGGACTATAGGAATAGACATAAAGATAAATGATATGAGAGTATAGGTTAACATTTGAAGGAGATAGGAGAATAATGGGCCCTATCGGCAGCTCGTTGGACCCAGGGATCGTTCGGTCAATTATAGAATTAGCAATAGCGCTCACTTTTTGCGGACGATCCACCCACTCGAACACAGTTCCAATGTTGCTTAGCAACGGGTGCCGAGTGGTAAGAGAAAAATATTTGTATGGGGTTGTCTGGGTAACAACCGTATAGTTTCAAAATATCAACACCCAGAAACCCACCATGACCAAAAAAACGGTGCTGCATTAAATGATACCCAATGACTGAAACTTGATGTCCTGATGATCGAAAATAAAAGGTGTATGCTGCTCTGCAAGCCACTGACCATTTATTGGGTCATTACTAGGAATGGGTGAATTATAGGTTTGACCACCTGGGGGCTATAATTTGACCGTTAAAGCAGATAACCTGTCGCTTTGGAGCAGGATTTTATTGAATAAACTTTGCTTTAATAAAAAATCATAATTTTTTTCATTATAAATTTATTGTAGACATTCTGTTTTTTAATTTTATTGAACTAGAAAATATTCCATTGGTGTTTTAATAAACTAACTTTACTTGTATCTATTAAATATATTTAAATTGTCTTATGTGTTTGTGTTCATCTTCTTTAAATTATATTTTACTCATTAAAATTAACTTAAAAGAATTTTAATTTCATAAAATTATATTTAATAAATTACATTTACTTAACTGATTTTAATTAAGTTGTTAGTTATTATTTTTAAAAGTGTTCATTTCAATATGCTGTAAATTAATTTCTGTTGATAATTATATAGCCGTATTATAAGAATCTTCGAATAGTAATGAAATTAATGTAATGGGATGGGCTCAGAAAGCGATTCTTCGGATTTATTACAAGCTGGAAATGTCGTGAAAGATAGATGGAGAGTTATCAGGAAAATTGGTGGTGGAGGCTTTGGAGAAATATATGAAGCGTTTGATGAAGCAACGCAAGATCGGGTGGCATTGAAATTAGAATCATCTCGTCAACCTAAACAAGTACTAAAGATGGAAGTTGCCGTGCTGAAAAAGATACAAGGAAGAGAGCATTCTTGTAGATTTGTTGGATGCGGACGAAATGATAGATTCAATTATTTAGTCATGTCACTACAAGTAAAATGTTGACTTGAATATAATAGCTCTCACAACGCAATAGGGTCGAAATTTGGCTGAGTTACGAAGAAATACCCCAAGAGGAATCTTTTCAGTTTCGACAATGCTCAAATTAGGAAGACAAATTCTAGATTCAATTGAAACCATTCATATGGTAGGATTCTTGCATCGAGATGTCAAACCTTCGAATTTCGCCATGGGTCGATTACCTCAAACTGCGAGAATAGTTTACATTCTGGATTTCGGTCTATCCCGGCAATATTTGAATGTCGACGATGAGGTTAGAACTCCTCGGCCAATCGCTGGATTCCGAGGTACGGTCAGATATGCGTCGACTAATGCTCACATGAACCGTGAAATGGGCCGTCATGATGATTTGTGGTCAATGTTTTACATGCTCGTTGAAATGGTCACTGGTCAACTGCCATGGAGGAAGTTGAAAGACAAAGAACAGGTAAATGTTTCTTGGTTATTTGTTTCAGGTTGGATTCAATTTCTTCGCAAGGTCAAGTTAATAGTAAACAGTCACTTAAAGATGCGTTTAGAGTTCATTTACTCATCAGTAGATTTCTGTAGTTTTTACATTAATCGATAATTTAACATTCCTACACCATCTTTCATAAATTATCATCGATTCCCCCACAAATTAAGCTCTGCTATATAAAATCATTAATTTATATATGTATATATATATATAGAAAAATATACACCTACTTTAAATGAAGACACAAATAAAGTCACCGGTGTAAATTAAGCGAATTTATCATAGAATAGCAGAAATATATTTTTGGTTACAAAAATAAATTACAAACACATACACTGCACACAAAAATCCTATGATAAAAAATACACACGAGGGGGACAAAAATTGTGGACAGCAGTTATTTATTATGGGTACTTTTAATTATCAAAATATGAGATTTGAGAATATTTCAAGCGCTTTATCACATTCCAATTTTCCATTAGTAAGAGAAAATATTAATAAAATAAAGCACCAATCCAACATATGCATTATACTACAACATATTTCGGCATACTCACTATCATCGTCAGGTAGATATGAACTTGAAACTATAAAGAATAAACTACTTTTATTAAAACAAATTTCTTTTTTATTCTAAAAATATTCTATTAAAAATTTTGCTTTTAAAATTCACAAATTTTAAAAAATTAATTAATTTAACCGAGACTTTTACAATATTTAATTATAATTCTCAACAAAATATTTTAAAATTTTTAACCAAACTATTTTACATTTATTTTCATCCTGCATCACAAAATTGAGTTTAAAAAATTTTAAAAAATTAGTTAATAGTATTTAAATATTTATTAAAATTTATTTATTTATTAAAATATATTTTATTAATATAAAAAAATAATTTGTTTAAATTATATAAATTAATTATATAAAGATGACAGTTAAACTGTCGAAATATATCGTACGAAGAGTGTTTTATTGGTGTTTTCTTTTAATTAAATCGTTGTCAAACTTATTAATTTTAATTATTAATAATAATTATAATAGTTATTATATTTATTTTAATGTATATAAATTTTATTGCACAGCCGCATACAATCGTAACATTTACATACCAAAGTTGACCGGAAAAAGATTTTGCCTATGGCTTAATAATAATAATAATAATAATTTGTCTATATCTATATTCTACAAGAAGTAGATAAAAAATTGGTAGTTTCATATCTTAGGGTCGGTTAATATGTCTGGCTTGGGAATTCGGAAAGTTAAAAGTTCTCATTTCCGGAAAAATATTAAATTCTTCAAATTTATTTTGTATTCACAATTATATGAAGCAATACATGATTTCTAAAGCAAGCACAGGACATTTATAATGGGGACATGAGGATTGCATGTAAGTAGAGGGATTGGTCACCGACAGAACAGCTCACCACTAGCACAATACCCCATCCCACATCCCCTATAAAATATCTATATCAAATCGAAATTGTATATCGGTCACGATAATATATATTTTATTTTTAGAACATGTACTTTCACCTAGGAAACCATTCAAAATTAAGCAATCAAATTTTCAAAATTTTTCCTATATTTTTGAAAACAGAAACAATTTATTTTTCTTTATATTTGTTTCTAACACTACTTGTATTGAGAGGCTTTGAATTAAATTCATTCTTGGAATCGAGTTCTTAGTTAAAATGAAATAACTTTATATTAAGGTTGGTCAAATTAAGCAGTCGTTCGATCACACGATCTTACTTCGACATCTTCCGTCTGAGTTCCGTTTGTTTTTGGAACATGTTCAAAGCCTCACATACTTTGATTCTCCTGATTACACTATGCTTAGAAACCTTTTCGATGAGTGCATGCTGAGAAAGCGGGTACACGAGAGTGATTTATTTGATTGGGAAACGGCTCCTTCCACAAATCAAGAAGAAGTAGAAATAGGAAATACTCAGCCCTATGTCGATGGAAGACCGACCGGTAGTCAGGTATATGTTGGTACAGGTGGTCATGCAAGTCATCAAGGTCATCCAGTTACAATTGTCCGGTCAATGAAACAACCAAATTTGATCAACAAAAAGGTTCCGATAACGAAAGCAAACGAAGGTTTAATTGAAAATAAGAAAACTCATTTGGAAGTAAGATATTATTTTGAATGATAAAATTAACTGTGGATACTGTGAAGGATGCAGGAATGACAAAGCAAGTAATCTTCTCCAATCCTAAATCGCTGAGTAAAGGAGGTGGCAAGGTAGCTCCTAGCCAGAACACGCCCGCGGTGATCGAAGACAAGAACTGCACATACGGCAGCAATTTGGCTGGAGCAGAAAATGAAAATTTCACTAATCGTTTGACTCTTTGTCGAAATGGTTTCACTCAATTACTAGATGAAAAATCTTATGACGACGGGCAATCGTTCCAAACCGGTTTCCAAACGTCAGCGTGTATCAATTGTGAACCTGCACCACTAGGAAATCGTTCAAATATAATAAAAGCCAATGAAGATTTTGCTAAGGCACCCACAATTATTGAGCGTAAGATTAACCCGTCGGCCTTGAAAGTTTGCAATGAGATTCCTTTTAAAAGCATTGGTCGAGAAATATTGTAAAATTTTAATTATTTTTCTGAAATTTCTATAGCAATTATTTGAGTATTCATTCATTTTAATGTACAAATGTATGATGCAATCGATTTTGTATTACCTACGCAGGGGGTGAATTAGATTCATTTTTATTTATTATTTATGTCCTAAAGTTTAATAAATTTTATTTCACTTTTGCTTTAAGTTACTCTCAAATATTGATTATTTCATTCACTAATAATTGAATTTTTGTCATTATTATTAACCCTCATATACCCACGATTTTTTTGCCTACATTTGTAACCACCGGAGAGTAAAATTACCCTCCATTGGATATCAAGCATTTCATGCTAGATATCCGGAAATACAAAATACCATTTGAAAGTAGGACAATAACCTTTCAAAACTTGGTTCTTGCAGATGACTTTGACAGTAAATTACGTACAACTAATGTTCAGTGCTGTTGAACTAACACAAACCAGCCACATTGTACTTTATAATATGCAAACTGGTAACAGTTTTTTATCAATAAGGTTATCAGTTTAGCCAAATGTCAGTCATTGTCATCTGCATCACATGTTAGTGGACACTTCAGACAAGTATATGTCAATTCCTTTCTACCGTGGTTTTCGCAAACGAACTGACTGCACTTTGTACATCTGTGTTCGACTTTCTGTTCTTGTTTACGTGAGCATGACTGACATCTTCCTCTTTTCTTTGCCACTTGGCCTGGAAATGTGGATGGTGTTGGTTTCATCATAATGGTAAAATCATAATTTTACCTGCAGGATGGATGTATATCTGTTTTACAATGAAATAATTACAACAATTCTGTTGTTTACAAATGGTGGCAATTACGTCATACAAAGAATAAATAAACAAAGAAATAAATAAGAAAAGTAAGTAAATAAGAATATAAGTTGCAGTTAGTAAAAATAGAACTGAAAATTACTTGAATATTAGCACATACATCAGCAAATTACCAGTAACATTTCTAGATACATACTTTCCGGTTACCATGACATGATTACACTGGGATTACTCAACAAACGCATCCATGTATATATATATAAATTTTGCATTCCCTTGTAGCCCAGGCAAACACAGGAAAAGTCATAACAGCATTTAAGAAAAATCCAATTGGTTTTGACACAAACCTAAAAAGATTAGCCCGGGGGGTAAAAATACCCCCTGGTGGTTACATACGGGTTAAGTGAATAATAAAATATCTTAATTTATGTTGCGACTAAGGAATCGACATTTTATTATTGTTATTATTATTAATAGTTTGAGTATGTTAAATTGGGATAAATTACTGCTTCTGTATTGTTTGAAAAAATTTTTTAAATTTTAATATTATTAAAATAATTAAATTTAATTTATAAAATATTGCATTATTATTTTAAAATTTTATGATAATTATAATATTTATATAAAAAAAATTTATAAAAATTAGTTAAAAGTATTTAAATATTTATTAAAATTTATTTATTTATTTAAATATATTTTATTAATATAAAAACATATTTGTTTAAATTATAAAAATTAATTCATAATATTTTTAGTTTTTTTGTGTCTTAAGATTACAGTTAAACTGTCGAAATATATCGTATGAAGAGTGTTTTATTGGCGTTTTCTTTTAATTATTATTATTACTTAGTATTAATGTAGGGCAGAGATGAGCAACCTGCGGCCCGCCAAGCATTTTATTTGTATTTTTATATTATAATGTTTATTAGTATATATAAAGCTTTGTAAATTATTAATGAGTGTGGCCCACCACAAAATTTTGTAATTTTAAATTGGCCTGTGGGTTAAAAAGGTTGCTCACCCTTGATGTAGGGCATATAGATTGGTGTGTTTGGATGATGTATAAGCATTCCAATTTCTATTGTTTTGAGATAAAAATTTAACATAAATAATTTCTTCTTTGTATTATAGATGTTTTGAAAATTTTTAGAATGAACTCAAAATTTAGATTAAATTCTAAAATCCTATTCAAAATTATCTAAAATTTTATTCAAATACTTCGGTGAAAAAAATAATCATAAAAATAATAAATAAACTTATACAAAAATTTATTAAAAATGTGGGGGTTTGTCGGTGAATTTGAATAGTATGTATTGTCAATCTGACTCCCAGCGTGCTTTTAAACAACAGTAATGAACTCCAAACGATATAAACTTTATTGATTAATACACTTTATCTCCACTTTAAAATGACACAAAGATTTTAGTTGCTTTGCTTTGACTTCGTTTAATTTCTGTTTCAAATTTCTCTGTTCCTTGATTTCAACTTCTAGTTTTCTCCAAATTTTTCTTTAATACCTTTCTTCAAAATTTTTCTTTAATTTTCTCCTTTTAATTCTTAGTCCAATTTTATCTCTCTGATTCCAGTTGAGTTTCATTTTTATACTCCGTCACCCAATAATACTTACTGATGTCTAAAGGAATTTCCAATATCTTTTACCGCTAATTCCATTTGGGCCTCTATAATCACTGGCAGCTGTCTAGATAAATATTTTTTAGAGATGCCCTTTCCCAGATTCCAAAACAACATTCCTTACCTTATCTTGAAAGGGCTTTCGAGATAACGTGCAAATTTTGCTTTTGTTTTTGTTTACCTAAATTTGCACTTTTTAATAATAAATGACTTTCTTTAATTTAATTGTCTGTTTTTATTGATTTTCTCTTATTCCTTTCTCGTTATTCAACATTTCTTTTCATTCCCTTTTTATTAAGCTCCAGAACCACATCTTAATTACTTATCCCTGTTTCCCCAATCATTTTACATGTTTATTAATTATTTTATTCTATTATTTAGATATCCTCAACATATCTCCCCCTATTAAAAAAAATTCGTCCTCGAATTAGCTTTTGAGTTAGTCTATAATATATATATTTTAATTTTATATCTTACTCCGATAATATAAAACAACAGTGGCCCTTAAAAATCTTATCACCATTTATAATTATTTTATTTTAAATATAGTATTGTATGCCTCTTTTCTTTAAATTATATTTTTTTAATACCAATAATAATAAATTCTCAACAATTTCAATCATAATAATACCAATAACAATAATAATACTAATAATAGTAATAATAATACTCTTAATGATAACAATAATTAATTAATTAATCATTTACTATTAATTGATTTTTCCCATTTCTCTGGATTTAAGTTGTTTTATAGCGCTTCTTTTTGAGATGTGAAACAATAATGATAAGATTTTACAAAATTTTCTTAATGGTCAGCCGAACGTTTTAGGTTGAAAAATATTATTAATAAAATGTTGACTGACATTTATTCAATAAGTTATCAGAAGTGAGTTCTCCCTCCGCTAACATACAAAATATCTAATTTTATTTAAAGTTTTTGGTTTAAATAAAACGCCCAAACATAATAAATATCTAATTTTATTTAAAATTTTTGATTTAATTAAAGCGCCCAAACATAATGAATATTTAATTTTATGTAAAGTTTTTGATTTAAATAAAGCGGCAAATTTTCAGCAAATATCAGCCAAAAGTTATCTCAAATTTATTTTTTATATTGGCATTGCACATGTTACATAATTAATAACATCTAGGTGCAAAAATTCCAAATAATATCGCTGCAACTTCTATGATGCTGTTATCTGGACAGCTTGTCTAGATAACAATTTTTAGCCCATTACAGCATAACATATGCTTGGCCCAGATTTTATTTGATTTCACTCCGCCACATGCACTGGATTGGCAATTTTTTTTTCAGTCATTTTATTAGGTCATTCCGATTCCTGAACTATTTATTTAGACATCCCCCCCAAAAGGCGGATCAAAACAAATTCATTATAAAGAATAAGAAAACCATTTATTTATGATTAAAAAAAATTTTCTTTTCAAAATAATAAGATTTATCTGTTTGCAATTTTGCTTATGTTTTTCACTGTAGGAATTCTGTAGAAACCCACAACAAAACTGTTATTGACTTTTAATGTTGGCAGGTTATTGTGTTGCAAAATTATTTAATTTACTGAGATTTCCTCGTTTATAGAAAATCTTATTCAAGGGAATTAATCCCATTAGTTTCCGCTTTTCTTTATTTTTTGGGAATTTTCCATTTTTCATCACTTTTAACAATTTTTTTTAAACATTGGAACAATATTTGATCGATTTACATAAAGTTTAACTTAAAACCAGGATAAATTTTGAAAACCAGTGGAAAATAAGACGAGCAAAGCATCAAATTCATTAAATGCTAGTAGTGGGATGTGTCACATCCATTACAGTACCCCCTCCCCCTCCCCGGCTGAGAGAAAATTTTTCTAAGTCCAAAAGACAAAGACCATGACTCATTCAAGGTCATTTAAACAAAGACCATGACTCATTCAAGGTCATTGGATGACTCATCATATTTCCTAGGTCATTTAAACAAAGACAACGACTCATTCAAGGTCATTGGATGACTCATCATATTTTCAAGGTCATTTAAACAAAGGCCATGACTCATTCAAGATCATTGGATGACTCATCATATTTTTTCAAGGTCGTTTAAACAAAGACCATGACTCATTCAAGGTCATTGGATGACTCATCATATTTCCAAGGTCATTTAAACAAAGACAACGACTCATTCAAGGTCATTGGATGACTCATCATATTTTCAAGGTCATTTAAACAAAGACAATGACTCATTCAAGGTCATTGGATGACTCATCATATTTTTCAAGGTCATTTAAACAAAGACCATGACTCATTCAAGGTCATTGGATGACTCATCATATTTTTTCAAGGTCATTTAAACAAAGACCATGACTCATTCAAGGTCATTGGATGACTCATCATATTTTATAATATTTTTAATTTTAAACAAAGACCATGACTCATTCAAGGTCATTGGATGACTCATCATATTTTTTCAAGGTCATTTAAACAAAGACAATGACTCATTCAAGGTCATTGGATGACTCATCATATTTTTCAAGGTCATTTAAACAAAGACCATGACTCATTCAAGGTCATTGGATGACTCATCATATTTTCAAGGTCATTTAAACAAAGACCATGACTCATTCAAGGTCATTGGATGACTCATCATATTTTATAATATATATTTTTAATTTTAAACAAAGACCATGACTCATTCAAGGTCATCGGATGACTCATCATATTTTATAATATTTTTAATTTTAAACAAAGACAATGACTCATTTAAGGTCATTGGATGACTCATCATATTTTATAATATTTTTAATTTTAAGCAATGACCATGACTCATTCAAGGTCGTTGGATGACTCATCATATTTTTTAAGGTCATTTAAACAAAGACCATGACTCATTCAAGGTCATTGGATGACTCATCATATTTTATAATAATTTATTTTTAATTTTAACCAAAGACCATGACTCATTCAAGGTCATTGGATGACTCATCATATTTTATAATATTTTTAATTTTAAACAAAGACCATGACTCATTCAAGGTCATTGGATGACTCATCAAATTTTATAATATATATTTTTAATTTAATTTATATTTATTTAATATACTTTAATTATTTGTTTTAATCAAGTCAATAATATTATTTATTTATTTTTAAATTATATTATTATTAAATTTAATTGTTTGTTTTAATCAAGTCAATTATTTTATTTTTAAATTATATTATTATTATTAAATTGTTTGTTTTAATGAAGTGAATATTGTTTTAATCAAGTCAATCATATTATTTATTTATAAATTATATTATTTTTATTAAATTGTTTGTTTTAATGAAGTGAATATTGTTTTAATCAAGTCAATAATATTATTTATTTTTATTTTATTTATTTTATATACTATAATTTTTGTTTTAATCAAGTCAATAATATTATTATTATATTGTCTGTTTTAATAAAGTGAATATTGTTTTAATCAAGTCAATAATATTATTTATTGATTTTTATTTTATTTATGTATTATACTTTAATTTTTTTTTTGTTTAAATTAATTCAATATTTTATTATTTATTTACTATTTTTAAATTATATTATTATTATTATTATTGTTATTGTTATTATTATTATTATTATTATTATTATTATTATTATTATTATTATTACTATAATTAATATTTTTATTATTATTATTAATATTATTATTAATATTGTTATTATTATTATTATTATTATTATTATTATTATTATTATTAATATTATTATTATTATTATTATTTTTACTATTATACTTATAAATTTGTAAATTTTATTCTATTTTATTATTAATTTTTATAAATATTATTATTATTATTATTTATATACTTATAAATTTGTAAATTTTATTCTATTTATTATTAATTTTTATAAATACTATTATTATTATTATTATTATTATTATTATTATTAATATTTTTATTATTATTATTAATATTATTATTATTATTATTATTATTATTATTATTATTATTATTATTACTATAATAAATATTTTTATTATTATTTTTATTATTATTATTATTATATTATTATTATTACTATAATTAATATTTTTATTATTAATATTAATATTATTATTAATATTTTATTATTATTATTAATATTATTATTAATATTGTTGTTATTATTATTATTATTATTATTATTATTATTATTATTACTATAATTAATATTTTTATTATTATTATTAATATTATTATTAATATTGTTGTTATTATTATTATTATTATTATTATTATTATTATTATTATTATTATTATTATTATTATTATTATTATTATTATTATTATTATATTATTATTATTATTATTATTATTATTATTATTATTATTATTATTATTGTCAAGGTTATTGGATGACTCATCATAATTTTTCAAGGTCATTGAAAAGTAGGTCAAGGTCATTCAAAAGTAGGTCAAGGTCATTCAAAATTTCTCGAGGTCATATTATTTTTAAACAATTTATAATTTTAATTTACTACTTATTTTTATAAGTAGTATATATTTTGTAAATTTATTTTATTATTATTATTTTTATTATTATTATTAATATTATTATTAATATTATTATTACTTTTTATTATTCTATTATTACTTATAAAAAAAAAATTTTTTATACTTATAAAAACTTTAATTATTATTAATATTAATATTTTATTAATTTTAGTATTATTATTATTTTAATATACTTATTACTTATAAAATTTATTAAAATTTTATTATTATTAATACTTTGAAAACTTTTTATAATATTATTATTATTATTTTTATTATTATTATTATTATTTTTAATAATATTATTATTATTATTAATGTATAAAACTTCTATTATAAGGAAATAATTTTATTATTATTAATATTATTATTAATATTTTTATTATTATTATTAATATTATTATTAATATTGTTGTTATTATTATTATTATTATTATAATTATTATTATTGTTTTTATTATTATTATTGTCAAGGTCATTGGATGAGTCTTAATTTTTTTTTCAAGGTCATTTTAAAGTATGTCAAGGTCATTTAAAATTTCACAAGGTCTTAGTATTTTTAAACATTTTTATATAAATTTACTACTTATTTTTATAAGTAATGTTTTAATGTTTTTTAATTTTAATTTTATTATTATTATAATTTTCTCAAAGTCATAATATTTTTAGTCATTTTTAAATATAAATTTACTACTTATTTTTTATAAGTAATGTTTTAATATTTATTATTATTATTATTTTCAAGGTTATTGGATGAGTCATAATATTATTTCAAGGTCATTTAAAAGTAGGTCAATGTCATAGTATTTTTAAACATTTATAATTTTAATATACTACTTATTTTTTATAAGTAGTGTTTTAATGTTCTTTAATTTTTTCTCTTTTAGTATTATTATTATTATTATTATTATTATTATTATTATTATTATTATTATTATTATTATTATTATTATTATCTTATAAGTAATGTTTTAATGTTTTTTAATTTTAATTTTATTATTATTATAATTTTCTCAAAGTCATAATATTTTTAGTCATTTTTAAATATAAATTTACTACTTATTTTTTATAAGTAATGTTTTAATATTTATTATTATTATTATTTTCAAGGTTATTGGATGAGTCATAATATTATTTCAAGGTCATTTAAAAGTAGGTCAATGTCATAGTATTTTTAAACATTTATAATTTTAATATACTACTTATTTTTTATAATTATTTTTTTAATGTTCTTTAATTTTTATTCTTTTAGTATTATTATTATTATTATTATTATTATTATTATTATTATTATTATTATTATTATTATCTTATAAGTAGTGTTTTAATGTTTTTTAATTTTAATTTTATTATTATTATTATTATTATTATTATTTTATTATTATTTTTATTATTATTATTTTATTATTATTAATAATATTACAAGTTTTATTATTATTATTTTCATTATTATTTTATATAAATTTTCAACAAAGTATATAAAATTAATATTGAATAGAAAAAGTTTGTTCAATTGTGGTTCATAGTATAGAGGGATAGAACAATTGTAAATGTTTGTAAAAAGTTAAAGAAAAATTCTATATTTTTAAGAAAATATGTGCAAATAAATATCAAAACTAATTATGGCTCAAATGTGTGTGTTAAACCATCGATATGTTACAGTGTTTATGGAAAAACTTTAATGAAAATATGTGTTATTTTTCAACAATTTATGAAATATTTATTTTATGGCTAATAATGTGTATGTGTTAAATCATAAAAATAGTTCAATATTTATGTAAAGTTTGAGATTGTTAAGAAAATGTATATAATTTATGATACACACGTGTTTTTGATTGAAATATGTGTGTTTGTTTTACCGATATAAGAAAAACTATGGACAATTTTTAAGAAAATACACGTAATTTATGATTATCATGGGATTAGAATTTGATTAAAGTTGTGAGAAAGTTGTTAAATTTGAGATAAAACTGATTAATTTGTAAATAATGTTATTACTTTGAAGAAATTTTAAAATAATACCTTCAGCAAATTGGTAAGAAAATAGTAGTTATTGAGTAATACTTATTAAAATTACCAAAGTTTTATAATTTTTGACAAGTCTTGATAGATCTTTAATAAAATTTGTTAGTACTTTGAATACGAATTTAAAAAAAAAAAGTTTCAACACAGTAGCAAATCGTAAAGAAACTAGTACTTATCAGTTAATTAAATTAACTAAGTTGTAAAATAATTGAAAAAATTTGTTAGATTTTTTAAAATTTTAAGATTGTTAGGTAATTGTTCTAGGTACTTGTTGAATAAAAATTAATGTATTTTATCAACAGCTCATAGTTTTTAATCGTACAATTTCTCTTCATTCCTGGAAATAATCGTAAATATTTAAATTATTCAGAAAATTGTCAATAACAACATAAATAATAGGTAACCAAATATTTTTAAATACTAGTCAATTTTAGTTTTTAATTTAATTACAAATATAATAATAAAATCAAATAAATACTTGAATACATGAATCGAACAATTTCTTAGAACTGAAAACGTATCGTATATTTTATTCAGATTCCAATAATATCATTAAAATTAACCAAAATCTTATTTTTATATTTTGAAAACCGTTAAGTCAATGAAAATGTATCGATTCACTAAGTATCCATCTTTTGACATTGATATATAACCGAATAAATCCTCTTAAAATAAATTCCTCCTCTTGACCTATTGTTTCCCCTTAAAATAAAAAAAAATCAACTCTCAACCAATCATTCCTCTTCAAATGTCATTTTTCACTCCATTATACCAACTATATTCATAATTTTTATAAAAGCCTATCAAGTAGATAATATTTACCTTTTGAATACCAATATTCATTCCAGTAAATTTCTTTAGAAATATTATAAATTACTCTCTTGACCAATCATTTTCCATCAAATAACAATATTTCCAGCCATATTCAATATTTTTCATAAAAACAAAATCATAAAAATACCAATTTAGATAATATTTACCCCTTAAAATAACAATATTTAACCAACCCAACCCCCTTAAAAATGACAACAAACTTGTTAATTGACTATTTCTCACTAAACTAAATTCCACTCTAGACCAATCATTTCCCATCAAATAACACTTACCCTTACCCTACCAACTATATTCATTATTTTTATAGAAATCACCCTTTAAATAACGATATTTAACCGACTCAGTACCTTAAAAATATCAACAAATCTGTTCTTAATCGATTATTTCCCCTTAAAATATTATAAATTTTGTTCTTAGCCAATTGTTTCTCACTAAAATAAAATAAAATTCTCTTTAAATGACATTAATCTAAGCTATATTCATTATTTTCATAAAAAATCACCGGCTTATATCGATATTCAACCGAATAAATTTCTTGAAATCCCCTTAAATAGAATTCATCTCGTGACCAATCCTTTCCCCCTTAAAAGATCATAAATTCTCTTCTTAACAAATCATTTCTCTTTAAATGACAATATTTCCACTCTCTCAAAAGATTTACACACATATTGATATCTATCTGAACAAATCCCCCTAAAAATATTATAAATTCCTCCTCTATATTCTCCATTTAGAAAATATTTACCTTTGAACACAGATATTCAACCAACTTAACCCCTTAAAAATATCAACAAACTTGTTCTTAATCGATTATTTCCTTAAAATATCATAAAATTTACTCTTAACCAATCATTTCCATTGAAATAACATTTCCCCCAACTGCACCAATAATATACATATTTTTTAAAAACCTACAAGGTAAAATTTCTTTAGAAATCTATGTTTAACCGACTCTACTCCTTAAAAATTCATCATTCGAATCATATTTACTATATGTATTCAACCAATCAAATTCCCTTAAAATTATCATAAAAATTTGAATTTTACCAATAAAAATAAATTTTCTTTAAAGTATTACAAAATTGTTATCATCATTTTCCATCGAAAATCACCACAATTTTGTTCTGGCAACAATTTCAAGCAATTAAAAAATTCATCAAAATGACTAAAATCGAATAAAGTCTATGTTTCCCACATAAATTAAATTATTGTAAAATATATATCATATTGCTCATTAAAATTAATCAGTAAATCAAGTATAAATTCAATAAAAATTACCAGTCAACCATTAGAGATATATCAATGATTTTCATAACTATACTGATAACCACACTGAGCATCCCCTTAAAATTCTCTAAATTATACTACTTTTGTGATTGATATCCATGAAATCAATATTAGATTTGAAAATGAAAGTAATTATTGACCCCTTTATTTACACTGTAAAATCAATTAAAATTTTAGGTTTCACTAAAATATTTTTAAAAATTAACTGATTTAATCAACTATTTAAATAGAACATAAAATTTTAATTAAAATATCATTTACTATTCAAAATCTATCAGTCAAATTGGATTCTAATTGGTAAATAGTTATCTTAAATAGATGTTTCATAAACATTTTGATCCTAAATTTAACTTTTATTTAAAATAATCCTAAAATCAAGTCAAATCTAATAAATTAAGAAATTAATTGTTTCTAAAATTATAGATTTACCCTAATTTCTTCATTAATTTCATTAAAAACATAATCAAACCCTAAATCCATTAAAATTCAAAAGAAAACCATAAAATTCACAAAGATGATTAAAATTTACTAAAATAAATACCTCGTAAAACTAAATATTACTTAAATTATCATAAAATTTCCCTAAAAGCTCTAATTGATTTACATAGCCTAAAATTATTTTATTTTTGTCGAGTACAACCTAATCTATTGAAAGATGTAATTTATTTAGTTAAATTTTCATTGAAAATAACAAGTCAACAAATGGAATTTTAATTAGTAAAGATTATATTCTATAAAGAAAATTTTCAGTGAAGAAGTAATATTGGTGAGATAGTACATTAAGTGACTAAAATCGTTGAAATTACTGAAAACAGTGGGATAGCTAAAGATATCTACTAAATAGATGAAATATCAATTGATATCTTAATAACTTACAAGGGTAATATACTTTGAATGGAGAAAATATACATCGAAGAGAAAAATATTCGTTGACGAGGAAAAAACATTCATTGAATAAGGAAAACATTAATTGAAGAGAGAAAATATTCATTAAAGAGGAAAGCAATCATTAAAGTGAGAAAATATGAATTGAAGCTAACAAATATTCAGTGAATCGAGAATTGCTTATAATAAATTAGTCGGTAAAATTTCTCAATGATGAGATGAAATATCAATTAAATATTGTGAAATACTTGAAATAAATGGTCTGAATTATTCAATGATCAACAAATATACATAAAAGATGAAAATATTTACTGAAAATCAATTGTACTTTAAGAGTGTATTAATTACTATTATATTAAATTAAAACTTTTTAACAATTGAGTAGATTTCATCGGTTAATTATATTTAAATAGGGATATATATTTTTGATGGATACTTATGCGCGGAAGAATAGTTATTAAAAACAATAACCGTGCGCGTATACTAATTCGGCGAATATACATCAAATACTGAGATATTAGAAATCAAATCTAAGTCTCTTACAATAGTAAATTCAAAACACATTGAATAATATATTTGAATGAACATTATGGATATCTATTGCTTTTAAGAATTATTATCTAAATGTTATTAATGTCAATAAAACTTATATTTAAATACTTTTTTATATGTAACTATTGACAATATATTATTTTCAATTCTAAATTTATTCTATTATTTGAAATTATATTCGAAATTTAGTTAAAATAATTTTTATTGATTAGTAAATAGAATATTTGATTTAGTTTTATACTCAAATAAAACTTTTTGACAAATTAAAAATATTTTGAATAATCTCTTTATAAATTGATGGTTATAAATAAATATTATCCAAATGTAAAATTAATTTAAAAATTTTATTCAATTGTAACTATTGACAAAATATTAATTTAAATTCAAAAATAATAAGAACATCAAAAATGATTGTTATTTCTAAAAGTAAATTTATAACATTTTATAAAAAGCAATAATTAATATAAAACATACATCAATTTTCTGAATTTATTTAATATTACAAAATACTAAATGTTTCTTATAATCATAATACCAAATTATTCATCTATTCATTGTATTGTTTACTATATTCCATTATTTGTTAGACTTTCTACTACATTATTCCTACTTGTTATATTGTATCAGATCCACCCATATTTATAGTATTAAATTTGCCGCATTTGTTGAATATTAGTAGGATTTGTATATATTCTATATACATAAGATATATATATATATGAATATTAAATTTGCCAGATTTATTGAATATTCGTTGGATTGGTGAATTCGCCGGATTTGTATATATTCGCTGGATTTGTATATATATTCTATATACATAAGATATATATATATGAATATTAAATTTGTCAGATTTATTGTATATTCGCCGAATTAGTATACGCGCACGGTTATTGTTTTTAATAACTATTCTTCCGCGCATAAGTATCCATCAAAAATATATATCCCTATTTAAATATAATTAACCGATGAAATCTACTCAATTGTTAAAAAGTTTTAATTTAATATAATAGTAATTAATACACTCTTAAAGTACAATTGATTTTCAGTAAATATTTTCATCTTTTATGTATATTTGTTGATCATTGAATAATTCAGACCATTTATTTCAAGTATTTCACAATATTTAATTGATATTTCATCTCATCATTGAGAAATTTTACCGACTAATTTATTATAAGCAATTCTCGATTCACTGAATATTTGTTAGCTTCAATTCATATTTTCTCACTTTAATGATTGCTTTCCTCTTTAATGAATATTTTCTCTCTTCAATTAATGTTTTCCTTATTCAATGAATGTTTTTTCCTCGTCAACGAATATTTTTCTCTTCGATGTATATTTTCTCCATTCAAAGTATATTACCCTTGTAAGTTATTAAGATATCAATTGATATTTCATCTATTTAGTAGATATCTTTAGCTATCCCACTGTTTTCAGTAATTTCAACGATTTTAGTCACTTAATGTACTATCTCACCAATATTACTTCTTCACTGAAAATTTTCTTTATAGAATATAATCTTTACTAATTAAAATTCCATTTGTTGACTTGTTATTTTCAATGAAAATTTAACTAAATAAATTACATCTTTCAATAGATTAGGTTGTACTCGACAAAAATAAAATAATTTTAGGCTATGTAAATCAATTAGAGCTTTTAGGGAAATTTTATGATAATTTAAGTAATATTTAGTTTTACGAGGTATTTATTTTAGTAAATTTTAATCATCTTTGTGAATTTTATGGTTTTCTTTTGAATTTTAATGGATTTAGGGTTTGATTATGTTTTTAATGAAATTATTGAAGAAATTAGGGTAAATCTATAATTTTAGAAACAATTAATTTCTTCCTAATTTATTAGATTTGACTTGATTTTAGGATTATTTTAAATAAAAGTTAAATTTAGGATCAAAATGTTTATGAAACATCTATTTAAGATAACTATTTACCAATTAGAATCCAATTTGACTGATAGATTTTGAATAGTAAATGATATTTTAATTAAAATTTTATGTTCTATTTAAATAGTTGATTAAATCAGTTAATTTTTAAAAATATTTTAGTGAAACCTAAAATTTTAATTGATTTTACAGTGTAAATAAAGGGGTCAATAATTACTTTCATTTTCAAATCTAATATTGATTTCATGGATATCAATCACAAAAGTAGTATAATTTAGAGAATTTTAAGGGGATGCTCAGTGTGGTTATCAGTATAGTTATGAAAATCATTGATATATCTCTAATGGTTGACTGGTAATTTTTATTGAATTTATACTTGATTTACTGATTAATTTTAATGAGCAATATGATATATATTTTACAATAATTTAATTTATGTGGGAAACATAGACTTTATTCGATTTTAGTCATTTTTGATGAATTTTTAATTGCTTGAAATTGTTGCCAGAACAAAATTGTGGTGATTTTCGATGGAAAATGATGATAACAATTTTGTAATACTTTAAAGAAAATTTATTTTTATTGGTAAAATTCAAATTTTTATGATAATTTTAAGGGAATTTGATTGGTTGAATACATATAGTAAATATGATTCGAATGATGAATTTTTAAGGAGTAGAGTCGGTTAAACATAGATTTCTAAAGAAATTTTACCTTGTAGGTTTTTAAAAAATATGTATATTATTGGTGCAGTTGGGGGGAAATGTTATTTCAATGGAAATGATTGGTTAAGAGTAAATTTTATGATATTTTAAGGAAATAATCGATTAAGAACAAGTTTGTTGATATTTTTAAGGGGTTAAGTTGGTTGAATATCTGTGTTCAAAGGTAAATATTTTCTAAATGGAGAATATAGAGGAGGAATTTATAATATTTTTAGGGGGATTTGTTCAGATAGATATCAATATGTGTGTAAATCTTTTGAGAGAGTGGAAATATTGTCATTTAAAGAGAAATGATTTGTTAAGAAGAGAATTTATGATCTTTTAAGGGGGAAAGGATTGGTCACGAGATGAATTCTATTTTAAGGGGATTTCAAGAAATTTATTCGGTTGAATATCGATATAAGCCGGTGATTTTTTATGAAAATAATGAATATAGCTTAGATTAATGTCATTTAAAGAGAATTTTATTTTATTTTAGTGAGAAACAATTGGCTAAGAACAAAATTTATAATATTTTAAGGGGAAATAATCGATTAAGAACAGATTTGTTGATATTTTTAAGGTACTGAGTCGGTTAAATATCGTTATTTAAAGGGTGATTTCTATAAAAAATAATGAATATAGTTGGTAGGGTAAGAGTAAGTGTTATTTGATGGGAAATGATTGGTCTAGAGTGGAATTTAGTTTAGTGAGAAATAGTCAATTAACAAGTTTGTTGTCATTTTTAAGGGGGTTGGGTTGGTTAAATATTGTTATTTTAAGGGGTAAATATTATCTAAATTGGTATTTTTATGATTTTGTTTTTATGAAAAATATTGAATATGGCTGGAAATATTGTTATTTGATGGAAAATGATTGGTCAAGAGAGTAATTTATAATATTTCTAAAGAAATTTACTGGAATGAATATTGGTATTCAAAGGTAAATATTATCTACTTGATAGGCTTTTATAAAAATTATGAATATAGTTGGTATAATGGAGTGAAAAATGACATTTGAAGAGGAATGATTGGTTGAGAGTTGATTTTTTTTTTATTTTAAGGGGAAACAATAGGTCAAGAGGAGGAATTTATTTTAAGAGGATTTATTCGGTTATATATCAATGTCAAAAGATGGATACTTAGTGAAATCGATACATTTTCATTGACTTAACGGTTTTCAAAATATAAAAATAAGATTTTGGTTAATTTTAATGATATTATTGGAATCTGAATAAAATATACGATACGTTTTCAGTTCTAAGAAATTGTTCGATTCATGTATTCAAGTATTTATTTGATTTATTATTATATTTGTAATTAAATTAAAAACTAAAATTGACTAGTATTTAAAATATTTGGTTACCTATTATTTATGTTGTTATTGACAATTTTCTGAATAATTTAAATATTTACGATTATTTCCAGGAATGAAGAGAAATTGTACGATTAAAAACTATGAGCTGTTGATAAAATACATTAATTTTTATTCAACAAGTACCTAGAACAATTACCTAACAATCTTAAAATTTTAAAAAATCTAACAAATTTTTTCAATTATTTTACAACTTAGTTAATTTAATTAACTGATAAGTACTAGTTTCTTTACGATTTGCTACTGTGTTGAAACTTTTTTTTTTTAAATTCGTATTCAAAGTACTAACAAATTTTATTAAAGATCTATCAAGACTTGTCAAAAATTATAAAACTTTGGTAATTTTAATAAGTATTACTCAATAACTACTATTTTCTTACCAATTTGCTGAAGGTATTATTTTAAAATTTCTTCAAAGTAATAACATTATTTACAAATTAATCAGTTTTATCTCAAATTTAACAACTTTCTCACAACTTTAATCAAATTCTAATCCCATGATAATCATAAATTACGTGTATTTTCTTAAAAATTGTCCATAGTTTTTCTTATATCGGTAAAACAAACACACATATTTCAATCAAAAACACGTGTGTATCATAAATTATATACATTTTCTTAACAATCTCAAACTTTACATAAATATTGAACTATTTTTATGATTTAACACATACACATTATTAGCCATAAAATAAATATTTCATAAATTGTTGAAAAATAACACATATTTTCATTAAAGTTTTTCCATAAACACTGTAACATATCGATGGTTTAACACACACATTTGAGCCATAATTAGTTTTGATATTTATTTGCACATATTTTCTTAAAAATATAGAATTTTTCTTTAACTTTTTACAAACATTTACAATTGTTCTATCCCTCTATACTATGAACCACAATTGAACAAACTTTTTCTATTCAATATTAATTTTATATACTTTGTTGAAAATTTATATAAAATAATAATGAAAATAATAATAATAAAAACTTGTAATATTATTAATAATAATAAAAATAACAATAATAATAATAAAAATAATAATAAAATAATAATAATAATAATAATAATAATAAAATTAAAATTAAAAAACATTAAAACACTACTTATAAGATAATAATAATAATAATAATAATAATAATAATAATAATAATAATAATAATAATAATACTAAAAGAATAAAAATTAAAGAACATTAAAAAATACTTATAAAAAATAAGTAGTATATTAAAATTATAAATGTTTAAAAATACTATGACATTGACCTACTTTTAAATGACCTTGAAATAATATTATGACTCATCCAATAACCTTGAAAATAATAATAATAATAAATATTAAAACATTACTTATAAAAAATAAGTAGTAAATTTATATAAAAATGTTTAAAAATACTAAGACCTTGTGAAATTTTAAATGACCTTGACATACTTTAAAATGACCTTGAAAAAAAAAATTAAGACTCATCCAATGACCTTGACAATAATAATAATAAAAACAATAATAATAATTATAATAATAATAATAATAATAACAACAATATTAATAATAATATTAATAATAATAATAAAAATATTAATAATAATATTAATAATAATAAAATTATTTCCTTATATTAGAAGTTTTATACATTAATAATAATAATAATATTATTAAAAATAATAATAATAATAATAATAAAAATAATAATAATAATAATATTATAAAAAGTTTTCAAAGTATTAATAATAATAAAAATTTTAATAAATTTTATAAGTAATAAGTATATTAAAAATAATAATAATACTAAAATTAATAAAAATATTAATATTAATAATAATTAAAGTTTTTATAAGTATAAAAAATTTTTTTTTTATAAGTAATAATAGAATAATAAAAAGTAATAATAATGTTAATAATAATATTAATAATAATAATAAAAATAATAATATTAAAATAAATTTACAAAATATATACTACTTATAAAAACAAGTAGTAAATTAAAATTATAAATTGTTTAAAAATAATATGACCTCGAGAAATTTTGAATGACCTTGACCTACTTTTGATTGACCTTGACCTACTTTTCAATGACCTTGACCTACTTTTCAATGACCTTGAAAAATTATGATGAGTCATCCAATAACCTTGACAATAATAATAATAATAATAATAATAATAATAATAATAATAATAATAATAATAATAATAATAATAATAATAATAATAATAATAATAATAATAATAATAATAATAATAATAATAATAATAATAATAATAATAATAATAATAATAATAATAATAATAATAATAATAATAATAACAACAATATTAATAATAATATTAATAATAATAATAAAAATATTAATAATAATATTAATAATAATAATAAAAATATTAATTATAGTAATAATAATAATAATAATAATAATAATAATAATAATAATAACAACAATATTAATAATAATATTAATAATAATAATAAAAATATTAATAATAATATTAATAATAATAATAAAAATATTAATTATAGTAATAATAATAATAATAATAATAATAATAATAATAATAATAACAACAATATTAATAATAATATTAATATAATAATAAAAATATTAATAATAATATTAATAATAATAATAAAAATATTAATTATAGTAATAATAATAATAATAATAATAATAAAAATAATAAAAAATATTTATTATAGTAATAATAATAATAATAATAATAATAATAAAAATAATAATAATTATAATAATAATAAATAATAATAATAATAATAAAATAATAATAAAAAAAAAAATAATAAAAAATAATAATAATAATAATAATATTTATAAAAATTAATAATAAAATAGAATAAAATTTACAAATTTATAAGTATATAAATAATAATAATAATAATATTTATAAAAATTAATAATAAAATAGAATAAAATTTACAAATTTATAAGTATAATAATAAAAATAATAATAATAATAATAATAAAAATAATAATAATAATAATATTATAAAAAGTTTTCAAAGTATTAATAATAATAAAAATTTTAATAAATTTTATAAGTAATAAGTATA
This sequence comes from Schmidtea mediterranea, assembly GCA_022537955.1. Classification (NCBI taxonomy): domain Eukaryota; kingdom Metazoa; phylum Platyhelminthes; order Tricladida; family Dugesiidae; genus Schmidtea; species Schmidtea mediterranea. The sequence continues at coordinate 81,700,109 of CM039681.1, read as the reverse complement.
TTAAAAATAATAATAATACTAAAATTAATAAAAATATTAATATTATTAATAATTAAAGTTTTTATAAGTATTTAAAAAAAATTTTTTTTTATAAGTAATAATAGAATAATAAAAAGTAATAATAATATTAATAATAATATTAATAATAATAATAAAAATAATAATAATAATAAAATAAATTTACAAAATATATACTACTTATAAAAATAAGTAGTAAATTAAAATTATAAATTGTTTAAAAATAATATGACCTCGAGAAATTTTGAATGACCTTGACCTACTTTTGATTGACCTTGACCTACTTTTCAATGACCTTGAAAAATTATGATGAGTCATCCAATAACCTTGACAATAATAATAATAATAATAATAATAATAATAATAATAATAATAATAATAATAATAATAATAATAATAATAATAATAATAATAATAATAATAATAATAATAATAACAACAATATTAATAATAATATTAATAATAATAATAATAATATTAATAATAATAATAATATTAATAATAAAAATATTAATTATAGTAATAATAATAATAATAATAATAATAATAATAATAATAATAATAACAACAATATTAATAATAATATTAATAATAATAATAAAAATATTAATAATAATATTAATAATAATAATAAAAATATTAATTATAGTAATAATAATAATAATAATAATAATAATAATAATAATAACAACAACAATATTAATAATAATATTAATAATAATAATAAAATATTAATAATAATATTAATAATAATAAGAAAAATATTAATTATAGTAATAATAATAATAATAATAATAATAATAATAATAAAATAATAATAAAAATATTTATTATAGTAATAATAATAATAATAATAATAATAATAATAATATTAATAATAATAATAAAAATATTAATAATAATAATAATAATAATATAATAATATTATTTATAAAATTAATAATAAAATAGAATTAAATTTACAAATTTATAAGTATATAAATAATAATAATAATAATATTTATAAAAATTAATAATAAAATAGAATAAAATTTACAAATTTATAAGTATATAAATAATAATAATAATAATATTTATAAAATTAATAATAAAATAGAATAAAATTACAAATTTATAATATAATATAATAATAAAATATAATAAAATTAAAAATAATAATAATAATATAACAACAACAATATAATAATAATAATATAATAATAATAATAATAATAATAATATAATAATAATAATTAATAATAATAATAATTAATAATATATATAATAAATATATAATAATAATAATAACAATACAATAATAATAATAATATAATTAAAATATGTAAATAAATATAAAAATATTGAATTTAATTTAAACAAAAAAATTAAAGTATATTACATAAATAAATAAAAATCAATGAAATAATATTATTGACTTAGATTAATAAACAAAAAAAATTATGTATTATAAATAATTAAATTAATAAAAATAAATAAATAAATTATGACTGATTTAAAACAATATCACTTCATTAAAACAGGACAATATAATAATAATATTATGACTGATTTAAAACAAAAATTATAGGAATATAAATAATAAAATAAAAAAAATATATTATTGACTTGATTAAACAATATTCACTCATTAAAACAAAAACATTGATAAAAAATAATTATAATGATCAATAAATAATATGATTGACTTGATTAAAACAATATTCACTTCATTAAAACAAACAATTTAATAATAATAATATAATTTAAAAATAAAATAATTGACTTGATTAAAACAAACAATTAAATTTAATAATAATATAATTTAAAAATAAATAAATAATATTATTGACTTGATTAAAACAAATAATTAAAGTATATTAAATAAATATAAATTAAATTAAAAATATATATTATAAAATTTGATGAGTCATCCAATGACCTTGAATGAGTCATGGTCTTTGTTTAAAATTAAAAATATTATAAAATATGATGAGTCATCCAATGACCTTGAATGAGTCATGGTCTTTGTTTAAATGACCTTGAAAATATGATGAGTCATCCAATGACCTTGAATGAGTCATGGCCTTTGTTTAAATGACCTTGAAAAATATGATGAGTCATCCAATGACCTTGAATGAGTCATTGTCTTTGTTTAAATGACCTTGAAAAATATGATGAGTCATCCAATGACCTTGAATGAGTCATGGTCTTTGTTTAAATGACCTTGAAAAATATGATGAGTCATCCAATGACCTTGAATGAGTCATTGTCTTTGTTTAAATGACCTTGAAAAAATATGATGAGTCATCCAATGACCTTGAATGAGTCATGGTCTTTGTTTAAAATTAAAAATATTATAAAATATCATGAGTCATCCAATGACCTTGAATGAGTCATGGTCTTTGTTTAAAATTAAAAATATATTATAAAATATGATGAGTCATCCAATGACCTTGAATGAGTCATTGTCTTTGTTTAAATGACCTTGAAAAAATATGATGAGTCATCCAATGACCTTGAATGAGTCATTGTCTTTGTTTAAATGACCTTGAAAATATGATGAGTCATCCAATGACCTTGAATGAGTCGTTGTCTTTGTTTAAATGACCTTGGAAATATGATGAGTCATCCAATGACCTTGAATGAGTCATGGTCTTTGTTTAAATGACCTTGAAAATATGATGAGTCATCCAATGACCTTGAATGAGTCATTGTCTTTGTTTAAATGACCTTGGAAAAATATGATGAGTCATCCAATGACCTTGAATGAGTCATGGTCTTTGTTTAAATGACCTTGAAAAATATGATGAGTCATCCAATGACCTTGAGTGAGTCATGGTCTTTGTTTAAATGACCTTGAAAAAATATGATGAGTCATCCAATGACCTTGAATGAGTCATGGTCTTTGTTTAAAATTAAAAATATTATAAAATATGATGAGTCATCCAATGACCTTGAATGAGTCATGGTCTTTGTTTAAATGACCTTGAAAAAATATGATGAGTCATCCAATGACCTTGAATGAGTCATGGTCTTTGTTTATATGACCTTGGAAAATATGATGAGTCATCCAATGACCTTGAATGAGTCATGGTCTTCGTTTAAAATTAAAAATATTATAAAATATGATGAGTCATCCAATGACCTTGAATGAGTCATGGTCTTTGTTTAAAATTAAAAATATATTATAAAATATGATGAGTCATCCAATGACCTTGAATGAGTCATTGTCTTTGTTTAAATGACCTTGAAAAATATGATGAGTCATCCAATGACCTTGAATGAGTCATTGTCTTTGTTTAAATGACCTTGAAAATATGATGAGTCATCCAATGACCTTTGAATGAGTCATGGCCTTTGTTTAAATTACCTTGGAAATATGATGAGTCATCCAATGACCTTGAATGAGTCATGGTCTTTGTTTAAATGACCTTGGAAAAATATGATGAGTCATCCAATGACCTTGAATGAGTCATTGTCTTTGTTTAAATGACCTTGAAAAAATATGATGAGTCATCCAATGACCTTGAGTGAGTCATGGTCTTTGTTTAAATGACCTTGAAAATATGATGAGTCATCCAATGACCTTGAATGAGTCATGGTCTTTGTTTAAATGACCTTGAAAAAATATGATGAGTCATCCAATGATCTTGAATGAGTCATGGCCTTTGTTTAAATTACCTTGAATGAGTCATGGTCTTTGTCTTTTGGACTTAGAAAAATTTTCTCTCAGCCGGGGAGGGGGGAGGGGTACTGTGCTGGATGTGACATGTGCTGGATGTGACACATCCCACTACTAATGCTATTTATTTGGTTGCTTCACGTTTAAAAAGTATTTGCATTATAATATTCATTTAATATCGATTGATTAATTAAATATTATGATTATACCTCAAGTACTATACCTCATTTTCTCTATTTTAATAATGAAATTCATCAAATTTAGTGACGGGAAAATGAAATTTTTGATAAAATTTTATCGTATCAGCAATGTCCCAAGTAAATTATTTCAACGGAATGCTTGATGCACATTGATTATTTCTGATTTTACATTTCTTATTCCAACTTTACTCCCGTATTTGTTAATATTATATTAAATAATAGCTATTACGGTAATAATTAAACTCCTTCTAATTATCACTTTATCAATAAGCGTTTGGATGTTCATATTGTGCTATTTTGTGGAATAAAAAAAAATTTTAAATTTTAGTTCTAAATTGAAACCATGCCCATAATGAAATAACATTATTTTACTAATATGACAACACTCAGAATTACTACTTTTAATAATAATTGTTAATTTATAATTTATAATCATTATGTTGAATCATTACTCTAGAATTTTACCAACATTTTTCTGGGTTGATTTCGTCAAATGGTTACGCCCGTGCTGCAGGCGGCGAATTAACTTTTCTCATGAGCTCCAAATTTCGAAGTTCGGGCATTAGGGTTCACAAGAATATTTACCAATATTAATGATAATAATAACACTAATGACGACGACAATAACAATTATTATAGAAATAACGAATAAATAACTATATTTACAATTTTACTAATACTATTTATATATTTTATTTATATTCTGAGTAACTCCCGATAGGGTTTTTACTACAGAGTGTATTAGCATTTCACTATCACTACTATTCTCATTCAAAATTAATTTAATTCGATTTATTATAATTTGATTATTTTTAATTTATTTTATTTCATTTTATTTATTTTCATTCGTAAATTTTATTTATTACTGGATTACTATACTATTACTGGATTTCTATATTACTTAATTTTAATTCTTTCTATTTATTTTATTTTTTTTACCTATTTATTTATTCTTCTATTTTATTATTTTTTTTAATTGGTGAATAACAAATCAAAGTAACTCGCAAATATTTATTGAGGATCCACAATTTTGACTTTTTGATTTCCATTTTTATAAATCGCCACAATTTTTTGATAACTGGAGTTCTTTTCCATCGATTATAGTTTCTTTTTTATCGAAATTTCTTTCATTGTTTGAGTTTCTTTTTCACTTTCCAGTTTTCTTTTGAGTGCTCGTTGTACCCGAATTGTGCTATTTATTACCGAATTTAATTTATTTTCTTTTTGCAACTGAGCCTTTTGTTTCCTGATTGTCGGAATTTCTGCCAATATGTGGAAATTTTGTTCCATTGTTTTCAACACAATCTCTTTTTGTAATTCATCAAACTCCTTCACTCTTGTTAGGGCTGTACTATTCTGATATTCTTCCAATGAGCAAACTCTTTGCTATTGATTCATTATTATTTATGTCGTCTTCCCCATCATTTTCAATACTTAAATAAATTCTTCTAACAGCCTCAGCATCTTCCAGAGCAGAATGATTTCCTTTTGTATTTTAATTCCACACATTTCGTTTGCCACAATAGATAGTTTAAACCATTGACCATTTTTTGTTACTCCCTTTTTTATTAATGCTTTAGCTACCACTAGATCTCATATTCCCCATAGACCATTTGCTTGTACTCCACTATACAACAACTCATTTCTTAGATCATGGCCAACTAAAATTTCCCGGGTCGTTAACTCATGAATTTTTTCCATACTTTTGTACTGATCTTCCTGATTTCTTGACATTTTTCCGTGATCCCATGTACATGCGTGAAATAATTTTTTAATTTATCTCTTGGAGTTATCAATGAATTGAATATAATTTTACCAGTATATTCTATTAGGCACACCCATTTTTCTCATTTACGCCATGTTTTGTGTCCATAAATATAATAGATTTTCTGATTTCTTCCTTTGCGATTTGTTTTCTCAGAAAGGATTTTCTCTATTTCAACATGTCCTCCGTTATTGGACGCAACTCATTATCTTCCTTGATTGACAATTTTCTTTTCACCTCATAATTTGTGGAACTTTTTACCCGGCATTCTATGATTAACCACACAACCCCGTTGGCTGCTGTCATTTGCCTTTGCCATATTTCCTTTGAAATTTGCCATGATGTTCTGTTTGGCATCTCATTCCATATCGTCCCGTTATTATTTAATATTTCGATTGTCCCTCTAATTACATGTAATTGCCATGTTTCTTCCTTCTTGCTCAATAATTCTTCAGCCAATTTCAATTTTCTATTTCGTTCTATTTCAAATAAACACACTCTCATTTCTTCATCTCCCCTTCTTGCCCAATTGGGTACTTTTAGATTTTCCAATATTTTGACATCCTTCTCCATTCGGCTCCTTTTTTCTCTGAAATAATCTTCATATAATCTGGTTCCTTTTGAAATCTTCTCCATTGTCGATAATAGTTTTGAATAAATGTATTTTGAATCAAAGCATTTTAGAAGCAACTATCTCTTTTATACCCGAAATTCTACCGCCGCAGTCATGTGATCATTCATCCAATCAATTACATGATAACAAAATTTAATTTTTAAGTATTTAAACACATTCAGATTATGAATGAAAAGTACATTTCTTTAAGATCTATGAAAAGGATGAAGGATAGATAAATAATAATAGTAATGCTAATAATAAATATCATGCATAATAAAATCATCTTACTACACCTATGTTTCTATACCCTGAAGGGTATCTGGTTCATGATATTTAACACGATGAGCGTTATTGTTATTGTTATCAGTTTTTGAGATCATGATGATATACATAGGCAATATAGCGCTTAGGATTGTCATCAGCATACATATGAAGAATGTTTCAGTACAAACATTAGAGAATGAGTTTGTACCCAGAATCAATGAGTGATTTTTATTTTTTATTGATGACAAAGTTAAATTCAGAATCAACTTGTGAATATTAGTTATTTCATTAAACAAGGTATTGTTCACAGGAATGAGCTTCTTTTCAACGAATGTGACTTTCCAATGCTCTAGATTGATTTTCCAATGACCGTATTGGATTTTTGTTACGACATAATTTGGAATGAGTCCTGTTCTCAGATTTTGAAGACTGAATCTAGCACTCATGTGATACTTGTACAGTACTACCTGAATCTTATTATTGATATAAATGTTTGCCTTTTGTCCGATTTTTGCCTCATTTTTTGCCATTATTTTGAATTTTCCTCTTTGTCCGTTTTGTTTTGTTTTTAAGGTAGATTACCTAGTGATGGACCTTAACTTGAGTCCATCTATTTTCCATATACGTTAAGTTGTTATCCAAAATCTTTTCGTAATCGTACATTGAAAGACTGTAAGTGAGATTTGTTCGTATTTTCTGATATATGATAAAAGATTTTTTATTGTTGAGCGTATTGATAGTATATCTTTGCAAAATAACTTGAACTTCTGATGCACTTTTATTTTCCAATACACGCAATTTTTATTTACCATTGGTTCAATTTCTTTCTAGGTTTGTCCATTCTTTTGTCCAGATATAAATTCATATGAAGTTGTAGACCTTTTTATTCGTATTTGTTTGAAGATTATATTGTCTGATTACCCAAGGATATTTGTAATTCGTCGTTAATTGCCGAGCCACATATACATCTTTCTCATGATTTATAAATGACTTGGATAGATCTAATAAATCACCAACTTCGATTCCATCTGTTATTCTGCAACGACAAATCCCTATTATACTAGAAAATGTTGAAGAGATATCGATTTTATCCAACAATGGTACTTTTTTAACTATACAGAGTAGGTTAATTTTGGTTCCTTTAACATTTGTTACGATATTTATCATTACCGCAGTGATTAATAAGACTTTATTCAAATAACTCAACAGAGTTAGATTTTTTTAGAATTTTTGTTGAATATTAATTTCATCTTTTGTTTTCCTTTGTTTTGACCGCAGTGGATATTCTGATTTAGGTATTTTTTTAGATCGATTAACGTGAACAACAATTGTCTCTGCTCTTTTATTATTAATTGGACGCAATTTTAGATTTGTTGCTGTTGCATCACAAACTGTATACGGACCTTTGAATGGCCTCTGCAATTTTGTTGTCAATCCTTTAACTCGTTCAGGTTGATTTAGATATGCTAGATCTCCAATTATAATGCCGTGTTCATGCGCTTTTTATCATAGGTTTCTGTATATTGCTCTTAGCGATACTTTATTTTTAATCCAGCTTTTGTTCAAGCTGATTGTAGTCTTTCTTGCATTATAACTTTATAATTTAGAATATCCAAGTATTAAGAAGTTGGAGATTGAAATTCCAAATCAATTAACATATTGTTTCGTCTTAAATACATTAAGTAGAAAGGTGTTTCTCCAGTACTTTCATTTACTGCATTTCTATACGCAGACAAACATGGCGGAATAAATAAATCCCGATCTCTTTGTTTACGATTTACATATGATGAAATCATATTTATCAAGGTACAATTATATCTTTCCACCAACCCATCTGTTTGAGGGTGATATGGTGAGGTACTCAATTTATGAATTCCATATAACTCTGTTACGGATTTGAATAATTCACTTTGAAAATTTGTCCCTTGATCTGTCAATAATTTCTTTGGAGCTTTGTATCTGAATATAATATTTTCCACGAATATCTGAGCAACCATTTCAGCTTTTTGATTAGGCATAGCATGTGCTTCTGGCCATTTTGTTAAATAGTCATAGAATAGAATAATGTATTAATTTCCATTTGTTGTCTCGGGTAAAGGCTCGATGATATCCATCGCTGATATTTCCATTGGAGCTGCCGGTATAGGCATTGGCTTAAGCGGGACTTTTATTTTTTTCTCAGTGTTTCTTTGAGCCAGGCATATCTTACAATTGCCGCAACATTGTTTTACATCTTGCTCCATTGTTCTCCAAAAATAATTTAACTTAAATCGCGATAGCGTTTTTCTTGCAGATAAATTTCCTCCCAGAGCACCATCATGATACTGTAATAACAATGTATCTCTATGCTTGTTAGGAACTACTATTCGCAATTCACTGTTATGAATATATTTCAAGATCCCTTCATGAATTACGTATTTATGCCTTTCATCAATTATTTGTTTTAATTCACTATTATTTTGGATTATTACTGTATGCCTTATTATTTGTTTTAATTCCTCATCCATTTCTTGTTCTCGTTGAAACTCAGGTACATTATTTGCTGCTTTAATTACAGCGAATATTGTATCTCTCAATTTTCTTTACATTATCTGGATTTGGTTGAAGACCTCTTCGTGATATAATATGTCTAACATATGTTTCTTCCGATTTTCCCCATTCACACTTTGAGGGTTTGATTTTCAAATTCGCTTTTCTAAGTCGTTTGAACACAATTTCTACACCTCTCATTTGCTCATTAAAATAGCTTGAAAATATTATAATATCATCGATATAAACTAATGCATGTGGAATATCTCGCAACACGAAATTCATGCCGCTTTGAAATGTGGCTGGAGCACCAATTGAACCAAAAGGTAAAATATTAAATTCATACAAACCTTTTCCATTTGAAAACGCTGTTTTTCCTTTATCTTCTGCCTTGACTTTGAACTTATTATAACCTTTGTTTAAATCAATAACAGTGAAATACTGTGATTCTCCAATTCGATCAAATATTTCTTGAGGAACTGGAATTGGATATATCACTCTCATCTTGATGTGCATATGGCATTCTATATGGTCGTAACTTGATTGGAGTTTCATCTATTAATTGGATTTCGTGTTCTATTATTGAATTCACGCCCAAATCATACTCGTGTTTCGCGAAAATATCTTGATACTTTATCAATAATTTGGTGAATATTTTTATTTGCTCTTCCGACAAATCTTTACTAGTAATTTGAGGTTCTTTATATATTTTAATATTTTTTGGTAACTTTTTACTTCCAATTTTTAACATCTTCGTTAATTTTCCCAGTTTTGTTTTCGGTTTTAGTGATACTGTTTTATCATTAACGTTAGTAAATATGATCATGAATTAGTTGATTTTGCACTTTTACTATTTCATCACAAATTGAAGTATCATATTTCGCTATTAACGTTTTACTCGGTTCGAATATAAACTCATCATCTGACACTCCCATCGTATTAACATAACAAATGATCTCACTTTGTGGTGGTACTGTTAATGTCTGGTTTAAAAATACATCTCCAACTTCATGAATAACTTTACCGGTTTTTCCTGCAATTAAATTTCCGGTTTTTAAATCAAGAGAAATCCCTTCCAGTTGCTCCAAGACGTCCATTCCTACTAAACACTGTATTGGGTTTTTTCTCATCACTAACACATCATGGGCAACTTCTATATTTCCGATAAATAATTTTATGTTAATCTGCTCAATGATACTCAACTTGTTTTTGTCAGAGATCTTACAATCTCCTTGATGCTTTGTATTTGATCTCTTTAGTCGGAATTCAATACTTTATCTGATACTATTGCATGACTTGAACCGGAATCGATTAGGGCTTCAACCCGATGTTTATTTAATTGTATCCACATTTTAGGTTGCCTTCTTCTTGTTCCAAACGTCATCAAAAAATAATTGCCTGGCAATCCAAGCATGTTTTTTCTCTCGATATCTGCGCTTGATGGCTCAACTCGCTAAACCAGTAATTTAATATTCCTAATTGACTTCATCTCTATTAGTTTTTCAACAGGATATATTGGTGCTGTTGGGAGAAATGTTTTAGAAATGCATAAATGACTAAATGTATCGGTTTCATCCACTCTTGATGAATCAACATTTACCGATTTTAGTTTTAGTTTATCATTGAGTGCTTTCTCTGTGTCTCTTTTACAGTAGTACAATGGTGTTATCTCTATCTTGTCATTGTCATCCCCTCCGTTCCCACTTGTCTGAGCTTGAATCAGCGTTACTTCATCTGTTTTTTAATTTCGATTTTACTTTTCCCATTTCTTTGTATTGATGATTAGTAATTATCAATCTTGCGAGAAAGGGTATGCATCCAATAATCAATTTCCATGAACATCCTGAAATAATATATAATTGGCGAGTGTCAATATTTGAGACACCATAACTTTGAGCATAATAATAATAACATATATTCCAATTAGACCTGCACAAGTTTGTCCCATAAACATGAATTTACCCCAAATCTTTTTCATCGTGTTATACGTGGCTTTTTTATAGTGATATGGCGTCAATAAATAAACATAATTTACTTTTTCTTCACCTTCTGGTAATATAGTATCAATCATCTCGGTAATTACTCTTTCTTTTTTTGATGGAAATAACAAATTTATCCGTGCTTTTTCAACATCGTCTTGAGAATACAGTCCAATTTGAGCTAGTTTATTTAATGATGTGAAATTTATTAAATATTCAAGTTTTGTCAACTCTAATCTCTCTGGAGTTCTCACCCCTTTATTATTTGGCAAGGATATCCATGAATCTGAGGTTAACCGATATAATGGTGCCAATAACCTATTACACTTTAATAGCTTGGGTTTTGTATCTTCATCTAGTAATATTCGAGGTATTGGCTCCATAAATCTCAATTTCCCATTGACACTTAAAGGCAATTCATTTGTACACTGCTTGTATTTTATAATCTGAACAGAGATTTCTTTACATTTATAACTATAAAATGCTTCGCCAAATATCCTTGCAAATACACCATTTTCTGAAATTAACATAGGTGCTACTAGATTTGGGTTTGTAATTGCCATAGCCATTCTGTTTCGGAGTATTTCTTTATTTAACTTGCAATCATTTAATATCATTTCTCCATATATATTTTCCATGATACTTTGACTATAGGGAAATAGATAATCCATTTTATTACTAAAGTAATTCGTTAATTTGATATCAACATTTCATAAACGATCCTGAATCAGCCACGTCCGCAAATAATAATGGTTGCATGAGGAGAAAAAGAAAATCAATATTCTCAGCAATTAAACCGACGACGAATAGAAAATTTGATATGCCACGTCGCCAAGGTTAGAGAAAATTCTGCAAATCGATCACAATGAAGAAGAAATTAGACATGCCACGTCACCGGGGGCAAAGAAAATCACTCCAATCGATGAACATGTCAGCATCCAGAAACATATAAATAACTAGTCGCATTTAGATTTGGTTAGTTACTATTTTCAACAAAAAACCAACCGAGAAATGTACGTACGAGGACGACTCGACTGGAACAGAATAAACTCCAAAATCGGTCCAAGACACGCATACAGAGAAATTCATAGTAGAAAGAACGAGGAACGGTCACGAGAGAATCTCACCATACCGAGTGAATTGTGGCTAATAGTAACCCATGAGCTAAAAACGAATTAGCTGGACCTTTAAAGATGACGCTTTCCTGTACAAAGATTTGTTGATTTAATGTCCAATGTATTAGTTAATAAAACGAATTAATTGGATGTTTATAGGACGATGTTCTTCTTATCTGAATAACCTTTTATTAATACCTGATATGACCTTTTCGGAGACATGAATTAATACAATGGCTTATTAATACTCAACATAATACTTACGAGGAATGAATTACCGCATTTGCTTAATAACAACATTTACCGAAGAACGACTTTGTACATTTAATTTTCAATGTTTAATGTAATGTTTTAAGAGAAACGAATTAATACAATGGTTTATTAATGCTCAATATAATACTTACCGAGTGATGAATTAACGCATTTGTTTATTAATAATATCTACAGAGAAAACAATTAATACAGTTGCTTATTAATGCTTGTAGTACTTATTACCTAGAAATTGGCACATTCAATAAGCTCTACAATTTTGGAACACAGTCGACGATAGGATATAAATCAGCAAAGTTAGTATTAGTGAATGGACAAGTTTCGATGAGAAGACGAAATCAAAGGCCTTGTTAGACGATCCCGTTCAATAAAGACCTCATGGGAGTCCAATTGGATGACAGTGAATAAGAACCAATCACTAGGATCCCTTGATCTGATATTACCACCAAACGAAACCTAATTAGCTCCAACGTTATGACAATTACTAGAAAACGGAAAGACCTGATAAGGTTTTACCCGAAAGTCGCTATATTAATATTTGTGAATCATAACGAGAATCCTGTATACTAAGATTTATTTTATAGACGAATCTTGGATTGATGCGTCCCATATCACGGTGCGTTTCCCAGCACGATCAGCCACCAGATGTATGCAAGGAATGTGGGACGCGCGATTTTTGATTTCCCCTGAGAGAATCCAGAGAATGCCGTCTAGACAACTATGAGGAGCAGATCTTTCGTACGTGGCAATCAAGAGGGAACCATGCCACAATCCGGCCCGCGAAACCCGACAATTTGCGAAATTCAGCTCGGCTCGCCTCAAGCACCAGGTAGCAATGGCTAGAGGGCAGCTGGTCAGAGTGAACGCAGACATTGCTGATGGGAGAATCCCTAGCACTGACGGATATGCCCATCCTTTGCGTATCTTACGAATTGGACGAACCTATGTTGACAGAGCTTACCAAACCCATAGATGTATTGATTCCTAGGAAATTACTACCAAAGAACATGCGGGACTCTGACAGAAGTCCAGTAGGACGGCGAGAACATTTATATGCTCGGGAGCGTCCTGGATTCAATCCAAACTCGTGTCAATTCAATGCGAAAATAAAATGTTTTAAAAATAAATTGTTGAATTCAAAATCTTAACTCTTTAATTGTTGACTGTTCATATAGTTTTAACCTCCAACGACTGATGTAATAACAATAATGAACTAAGACAATTTAGATAGCGCATTTAGGCAGATACCTAGTAGGTTTTTCATTAGTGAATTAATCTAAGCCAAATAATAATATCCTGACGCCACAATAAATTATTAGAATTCCATAGTTAAAATTGTGACATTTGTTAATAAATAGTTTAATTGTAGATATGAATCCATTCAAGACTCTAAGTAGAGAGTTAGTGAAATTATGCAGGGAGAATGCGGAGCTTCACCGTCAGTAGCTCCAAATGACTGGAGAAATTCAGAAAATTTGGGCATCATGGATGGAACCCGCAAAGGCGAAAACGATTTACCAACGATTAACCGCCGCACAACGTGGATGGGCGGAGGAAAAGCAACACGGTCAAGAGCAAAAAAACACAGATACGCAGCTTGGAAGTGGCACTATCGGCTTGCCAGGAAGGCAACGCCGTAGCGTATCCATTAGTATTCTCGCCGGCCCAGCTAGCATACCGGGAGGCAACGGTTACAACCAAGCCGGCGGCGGCGAAACATTCTCAGTGGCGCCCAGGGAAGGTGGAACGTGTTAAACGACAGGCACAGCAAATTGAAGATTAATATTAATTTATCAATATGCTGATAAATAAATTATTATTGCTGTTTCTTTAATTTGTTTGTTTCATTTTGTTAATTCATTAGTTTGGCAAATTAAATCCGTTTAACTGAAATTATGAAATAGGGTTCGTGCAATAATTGATTCTGGAAAGTATCGAATACATACGGAAGGGCCCGAAATAAGAAATTGCACACAGACCTTCTATCGGTAGTGCGTTGGACCCACCATGAGGCCGGGCCTTAGCAGTTCTCCAGTAGAACTCAACTTCGGCGGTCTCAGTTCCAACGTTGCCTAGCAACGGGTAACCATTGGAGGGCAGGCAACGTTGTTGTGGGTTTCTGGATGTTGATATTTTGAAACTATATGGTTGTTACCCAGACAACCCCATACAAATATTTTTCGCTTACCACTCTGCACCCATTGCTAAGCAACGTTGGAATTGTGTTCGAGTGGGTAGGTCGTCCGCAAAAAGTGAGCGCTATTGCTAATGCTATAATTGACCGAACGATCCCTGGGTCCAACGAGCTGCCGATAATAGGCCTGTGCTCGATTTCGATATTTAGGTCCCATTATTCTCCGATTTCCTTCAAATGTTAATCTATACTTTCATATCATTTATCTTTATGTCCATTTGCCTATTCCTTCTCATCGTTGTCCGTGTTGATGATTTTTCTATGGCCTGTAAACCCTCTGTTATATTAATAATCCACACAGTATCTCTCTTACCCTAATCTATATTATTACTACTATGTTCCCTATTATTGTTACTAGTATTATCATTGTTACTATTATATATATATTAATTTTATTAGTTGTTACCTCTATTACATTTATTATTATTCTTATTACTACCATTACTATTATATTTATTATTATTATTATTATTATTATTATTATTATTATTATTATTATTATTATTATTATTATTATTATTATTATTATTATTATTATTATTATTATTATTATTATTATTATTATTATTATTATTATTATTATTATTATTATAATTATTGTTGGGCCAAAACACGAACAGCCTTGGAAATGTTTAAAATAATCAGTAATAAACACGCAAATACAACATGCAAATTTAAAATCAGACCTATAAAACACCAATTAACCCTGCTAAAA
This sequence comes from Schmidtea mediterranea, assembly GCA_022537955.1. NCBI lineage: Eukaryota > Metazoa > Platyhelminthes > Tricladida > Dugesiidae > Schmidtea > Schmidtea mediterranea. Next base: position 81,684,783 of record CM039681.1, on the reverse strand, counting down.
TACGAGAAAGAGAACAATTAAATATAAAATTATAAAACATAAAAGTAAATTAAAATAATAACAAAGTGCAACAAGATCCGCACGAAATAAACATAAACATAACACGAGAACAGTAAAATTTGACCGAAATTCGACAATTTACCAAAAAATACGAAAATCCATGAAAATGGAATAAAAATCAAATATTTTGAATAGGAAACAATTCAATTAAAAAATTAAAAAGAAAATTGACGAATTAAATTATAAAAATTAATAAAATTAAGATTAAAATATACTAGAAAATTACAAGGTCAAATTTTGTTTTACTAAATCAAAATTAACACGCAAGGTTAGGGTCGTACAATACGTATATATACTGATTCATTTTCACATAATTTTAAGTGTTAAATCGTTAAAGCGAAAAATCGTTAATCATTAATCGTTAAATCGTTAATCGTTAAATCGTTGAAATCAGTTTTTACAAAACTTGAAATCGGTTTTTAACCTGAAGCAGTTCTAATCGTCTTGAAGCAGTTTTAATACTTGATGTGAATGAAGAAATGTTCAATAACTTCCTCCACGTCACACCCAGATAACTTCGTGAGAGCCCTGTTTGAGGTGTCGGCGTGGGGAAAGGTTTTTATGCGATGAATGCAGTTACGAATATGTATTATGATGATTATATAAAATAAATGATTAACCTAACAATTTTCATTTTGTCGAAATTGGTGGGTTACAGGGTTTCAGATCTTGCTTGTCTTCCTGGCGACCCTAGTAACGCCATACAAAAAGATACTACTCCACTTGGCACCCGTTGCTAAGCAACGTTGGAAATGTGTTCAAGTGGTGGATTGTCCGCAAAAATTGAATACCATTGGCTAGTACTGTAATTGCTCGGACAAACCTCGGTTCACGAGCTGTCGATAGAAGACCTATGCTAGCTTTGCTCTGTCCCTCATAAATAATTGTTCATGATTAGTGCTTATTTGCCTGTGGAAAACTGAGACGTAATAGGGTTACTTATGACCGTTCGGGTATGCAATTTCAAAAGAAAACGACTCAACTACGGCTAAACTACTCTATTAAATCAAATCACATGATGCATATCTATGGTTTGGTATCTTGAAGTTGGGTTGCTCGACGTCGGGCACGCTCCTTACGTCCCGGTCGGCGATTGTTGATGACGACGGGTTGCTCTGCTGTCTTGATTGCTGTCTGTGGCACTTGAGTTGGGCGAAGATGAGCGGGTAAGTTACCGCTTCACCTTCTCGGCATACAGCTAGTGCGACTTCTAACCCCGTACCTGCGTTCGCAAACTCCGATTGAGCTGGCGTTCCTCGGCCCAGCCCTTTTGAGCTGCGGTAAGTCGTTGGTATAGGACTTTGGTTCGTTTAGGATCTAAGCACGTCGCTTTGATCTGCTGCATTTCACGGGTTAGTTGCAGGACTTGACTAAGTAATTCGGCATTCGCCTGCCTCGCGCGATCTAACTCCGTCTGCAGGATCCGTAGAGAAGCCATTGCTGAAATTAAATGGATTTTTACTCGTCAATTTATAGTCAGCCTAAATATTTAACCCTTTTAAACAATTCAACACTCATTCTCAGTTATATAAGAAAAAAATACACGCGATGCTAATTATAATTATTGTTTTTAATCACTATAACGTTTTGTCAGTTCATTCATCCGGGCAGAATCGTTTGAGACTCCTTTTGAGAGCTTCTACCGTATAAGGACGCCTAGTATCTCGAACTGGACGAGGTGGATGGGCGACGGCGATCCGCCCAGCAAGGATGTCATCCAGCACGTTTGCAAGGTACATCCTTGCCTTGACTACTTGTAAGTCCACCTGCTCCTGCACCCGCTCCCAATGGGTGAGGAGGTCCTGCGCATTTGCAAAGATTTCAGCGGCTGGGTATTCTTGTCTCACTGGTTCGAGGGGGTTACTACTCGGATCCCGTGCTTTCTGAGGGATAGAATAAGGCCACTGTGACCGGGTCTTTCTATAGCGTTGGTGGTTCGTAATCTCCTTTCCGAGCGCTTCTCCTGAGTGGTAATCTGATTGTTGGACATGCTCTGCAAATGATTTAAATTTAGATCATGAAAATTAATAGGGTGGGGAACAGGGTCTTGACTATATCAATTAAAGAGAGTTTAGGTAGGCCCAAGATTCGGTATAACTAGTGACTGTCATTGGGGTTCTTCTAGGCTCGATCCGTCTGCAATACGTACGTGTACTTATAAAATAGTTTAAGGGAAGGCGAGTCAAACGTTCTGCGGAATTCATGAGGCATCTCATTTTCAATTATAATTTTACTTATAATTAAAGCTCTAATAGTTTAAATTTTTGGAGTTAATTCGAGTTAAATTTCTTAGTTAAATTTGTAAGATCGACTTAATTCCAGTTTGATCGATGTTTACCTTAGTCACGTCGAGGAAAATGTGTTGATTATATTATTGACCGGCGAGTACTTGATTGATTGGAATTTATCGCGGTTCTATGCTAATTATTTTGACAAGCGCATCGAGTTAATTTATTCCGACCGTCTCGGAATTTTAAATCATCGCATTTCGAAAATTAGTGTAATTATGCACATAATTGTCAATCGTTCTCGTCGCAACATTGGGCTACCCCTATCTTGGATTTTATTAACATTCCTCGAATGGACCTTTTCCAATATCATAGAATTTTGGGGAGCATTGGTGTTGTTAATAATACATCTCATCGAGGCGACTTTTCGTGGTGAACATGGATTTTGCTATTTTCAGATTTTGATCTCCTGACGGTTCAATTCACAAGTCGTGCTACGTCGGATTAATTTGGATTTTATGGAAAACCCCTGTCTAATTTCGCAATTAATTTGGCTAAAACATGGTTCTGATCTGTTGGTCAATTTCTCATCTTTGCACAACTGCACATAATCCTAACTTGCCGAATGATCTCTAAAATGTTCCAAATTTTATCGTTAATCCTACAATTCTCGAATTGATTGGTTTTCATTTATTCCACTGTACTATTTAATTCATTATGGATCGCAATTTTTTGCTTACCTCACCGATATGATCTCAGTTTGTGGTTAATTCTATATCCTAGTAGGTACGATTTTTATTCTCTATGATTGTCAATTGTAGCAGAGTCAACAAATAAAATTTTATTTTCGTTTCAATTATAAACTTCACCTACTTTATCAACAAGAATTTGTTTTCATTAACCGAAAATTTTATTAAATTTTCCTTACAAACAGGATTTTACTCTTTATTAACTTTACCAATTTTCTTTGTTTCAATTAAGATTTTCTTTTATATCTCGTATATCACTGTACAATTGAGAGTTGGTTTGTTACTAATCCTAATTTTATTAGATTCATTAAATTCATTTTGTTTCCTATTAATCATAATTTTATTGAATTCATTTAATCTCCAATTGATCATTACTTTAATAAATTCATTTTCTTCCTATGAATCATAATTTTATTAAATTCATTTTCCATCATTTCATTTTATTTCATACTAATCATAACTTTATTTAATTTCCATCATAGTTTTATTTAATTCGTTTTATAACTTTATTAAATTTCTTTCATTTCCTATTAATCCTAACTTTGTTTTGTTTCATTTTAATCCTAACTCTATTAATTCATTTTATAGCATTGACACGGAAGTGGTTATATCAGCCATTTCAATTTACGTTGTCCCCGTACCCCTTTCCTTTAATTGATCTTAAGGCATAGTATGTTTATATTATAGTTATTGAGTGCCCACTGGACTACTCGGTGTGGAGATTTTAAGCCGTTTGTTAGATAAATTTAGGTCGATTTTACAGAATTGAGAAACGAGGAAGCAGCCAGAGACTCCTTCCTTATTCCTCGCTTCAGCTATAGGGATAAATATTTACGATCCGACCGCTGCGTTGCGCACGCTGAGTCTTCACGGTGCATATCATTGGCGATCTTCCACGCACTTACATGCCTCTGCACTATGTTGATTTTACTAACTTGCGTGATGTGTCGGCTGTGGGCCGGAAAAATTTCGATAGTTAAATTTTATAATTTATAAAAACATATAAATACATATTAATAAATTTTATTAATCATGAAACAAATAAAGTTACCCATTAACCATTCCAAAATCATCAAACATAAAATAGGCATAAAATAGCATAACTGCATAAATACCTCTCCTCCCACATCGACGCCGAGCAGAGCTCCATTGAGATGCAAGGTCGTGATGTGGAAAGAGGGTTCCAATGTAAATGATTCTCACCTAAAAAATTTGAAATAGATACGATGTAGTTCACAATAATTGAAAAGTAGTTGAAGATTTTCCAAATTGTTTTTAAAGATTTAACGCTTTTCAAAACGATTCTTTGTTCCCAAGAAAAATGGTGTGTTTAAATGTGAAAATGGATCAGTATTTATACCTAATTGTGTGACGTGTAAAATTTGATGCAGTAAAACAAAATTCGACCTTGTTCTTTCTAGCAAATTCTATTTTTTAGTTTTTATATTTCTTGATTTATTTTTATAATTTTTATTTGAAATTTTTATTGAATTATTGCTAATTCAATTTTTCGATTTAAATTCCACTTTAATGAACTTTAATTGCTTTTTCTAATTTCGTCGAATTTGTCGTGTTTTCTTGTTGTATCTGTGTAGGTATCGTGCGGATCTTGATGCATTTTGTTAATATTTTATTTTATTTTTTTATTTTCATGTTATCCCTTAAATAATTTTTAAATTTAATTCTTTTATTCCAGATTATATCCGGTTACTGGTTTTTCAGGTTATTAAAA